>CM031879.1:58057708-58199891 GCA_018697195.1 Certhia americana | reverse complement strand
ACACACACACACACACACACACACACACACACACACACACACACACATATATATATATATATAATGTGTCTGTGCTTCTGTTAACAGAAAATGCTTTGGAGTGTTTGTGTTTTTCAGCTCATGTAAACTGTCTAAATCAGGCATGGAGCCCGAGCTAATCCACTGTACCTTTCAGCAGGGGCTTTATTCATGAGGGTCACAAGAATGTGGAATAACTTTACATAGCTTTTTATCAGCTTGCAGCATGGCAAGAGTGCACTTTCATCTGCCTGCAGAGCTGTAGAGAGATGTCCTTGATCTGGAAGGATGTGGGGGGGGGGGGGGGAGTAAGGGAGCAAACTGTAACAAAACTGTCAGGTTTCCAATGCCTTATAAACTCCTCTGCCTGGTTCCCAGGGCTGTGGCAGGTATGTAGGGGTACTGAGGCAGTGTGTCACCCCTTTCATGATGCACTTTCTGTGTTCTTAAGCTAGCAAAATGTTTTCTCAACTTTAAGTTTCTGCTTAAATGCCCTGTTGGAAAGAGAGCACAGGTCTTGGAACTCCACAATGCCTTTGTCACTTCCAGGTAAATAAAAGGTTATTTGTTTGGTTGGTTGGTTGTTTTTTCTTTTGTTTAAAGATATTAAACTAAAATATTATTTAAATCCTAACCAAGTAAACTACTTATATTTATACAATTACCTGGTGCCACCAAGACATAATGAAAAATATTTCCTCACCCCATAAGGTTAGAAGAATTATCACTGTCTGATATCAGTGAAGACAAATTTGAACCAGGCTATCTTCTGATAGACTAACACAGTTGGAAGTGTCCTTCCATTTGTAAGTTCTTAAAATAAACCAAGGAAAAAGAGGTAAATCTGCTGTGAACTGTAAAGTTCTCACTGCAGGTACTGCTAAGAACACACATCTTCCTCTCTGGTGCTAATTTTAAATGGGCTGAGCAAAATAAGTCATTCAGCCTTATATATTTGTTAGTATATTAATAACAGAATCGAGATTTTTTTTTAATCAGACTTGGCAAGCATTATCAAACTAATGTCTTACTGCCATGTTTACTTCATTGTTTAATAGTGGAGGCAGATGAAGGGTATTTGCTAACTAGGCAATTAAAATGGCAATAATTGATGGCATGGATTTATAGATTGGGAGTAGGGATACACTACCAGCTGTTTTTTAAAACTTAATATTTTTGACATTTGAAATAGGAGAGGTTTGATAATGAGACTTGGATATTCATTAAGGATAAAGTAAAGTCAGTTTTAAAAAGTTTAACTATCCAAATAGGAAAAAAATCTAATGCCTTTTCTTTCTATGGATTTTTCTTTAGTCTGTCTTTCTGTAGCTTTCATTAGATTTGAGTACACCCAGGTCTGGGACCACCTTTATTTTCCACATCAGCACTGTGCCTACAGCTGCATGCCTCTGGGACTCTTACATGCTCCAGCAGAACAAAGAAATGACAATAATAATTGTTTTAGAAATTTTTAAAGAATTAGTCTTACTTTTTACAAGATTTTGGAGCAGTTAAAAGCTCTCATTAACTTAATTTGCCCGTTTTTAAGTTTTTAAGTAGGTGGTATTGCCTGGTATTACAGATAAAGGCACCAAGGCAGAAGCAGGTGCAGATAGCAAATCATGAGCTGTCATGGGAAGCAAATTTGGCTTGTTTGATCCCAAGTGCTTTGCTCTGTCTGCCACATTGGCTTCCCTCCTATGCTCACTCGATCCCAGCTACTTTGCTAACGTGGAAAATTGGTATTTATTGGGAAGTGCATAATCACTGAGCACATTAGTACTTCAAAAGTCTTCTAGAGACATGCTAACGTGTGTTTTTCAAATAAACTTTTCCATGTTGCTACTATTATGGGTTGCTGAGGCAAGAAGAGCTTTCATAAGGTAACGGATGCAAATGTGTTCATGTGTGTGAGGGAGGTATTGTAAGGCTTAAGGATTTTTTTGTGGGTGGTTATTTTTGGTGTTGTAGTTTGGAGCAGTTCCTGGATTTCCTTCACTTTGCTGTATTTTAACTTTTAGACAGATTCACTTAGACCTTCAGCCTTCTTTTCAGTTGAGTATGTGTGTCCATGTATAAAATAAAATAAAACAATTCAAACTTATACTAAAAAGGTAGATGTGAATTCTTGTACTCATCCATTTGTCTTGACCTGAATATAATTCAAGCCAGGTCAAGGGTTTCCATAGCAAGACCTTGCTTATGATGGAAGCATGCAGATCTTCCATGGTTAATGTGTGAGGAAACAAGAAGTAACACTGTAATGTGGGCCTCCAAATGTGGAATAGGATCACTGCATGTGACTCCTCCAAAGCTTTCTGAACTGAGTGGGTTGTTCCAGGTTCACCAAACACTGTTCTGCATGAAGTGTGATTGTGGTCAGGCATAAATTCAGGGTGAAATTTGACTTTTTAAAAAGAAATGTTGCTGAAGAAGGCATGAATTAATTGCTCAGTAATGTGCATTGACAAGTACCTTCTCTAAGACACAGTAAAGAGGCACCTGAAATGCTGTTTAGGATATGGGAACTGGTGGGACCAGTTATAGCCACCAGTAGTCTGCAGTGGGCATGAAGTGGCTGAAATTGTAATATCATGGCTATACCATAGAAATAAGATGAACAGAAGACAAGTGGAAAAGTCTTGCAAGAACACCTTCACCCTTGATGGTGGTGTTGCCATTAACGGCCTGTTATATTTTCCTAAAAGAAATCTCCCTGTCCCTGTGGGAGCTGTGAGCTCCCAGAACATTTTGCTCTAAAAGACAGACTCATCCAATTGGGAAGCAGCTTTGAGCTCAGGCAAGGATCCTCCAGATGAGCTGAGGTCTAGGGACCATACTGGTTCAGTAAATTTTTTAAGCTTGCTGAGTTCTTTATGCTCATCTTCTGCCTGAGGTAGTTGCATGTCTGTCTTTACAAAACATTAGGTTGTGCCTAGGTTCTGGTGAAAAGATTTTCAGTCAATTCTGTTTTGTGAATGAAATGTCTTGGTTCATTTGAGTTTTTACACATCTTTGACTAGTACACTCTCAAAAAATAAAAAATGTTTTAGGGTATGAGTCTAGGATTTTGGAAAAAAGACCACTGGTTATATTGAGTGCAAATGTAGATGGCACACATTTTGTATAGCAATGACCATTGTCAAATTGTGCAGCTGATGTGGATGAGAAGCAGTGGGCAGGTGTTGTTGGAGATTGTCCTCCCAAGTACCAGATGACAAATGGAGAAAAACATTGTACACAGTTAAATAAATAGGACTACCTTTTGAGGCCAGAAGATGATGGACTCTATCCTGTAGGATAAACCTGTCCTTCAGGATGAATAGCTGTGAGTTTGTGCGATGAGGATGCTCTCTTTCTGCAGGACAGATAAAATTTTTCATGCTAAAGGATGTCATTTTTTGCAAGGCTATGCTGAGCTTTACAGTTTTTTGGTGGTTTTTTGTTTCTCTGTCCTTAACAGAGGAGCTCTTGCTGATAGCAGTGCCAAAACAAAGGGCTAATGGGAACCAGTCCCAGGAACTGTGACTGTCAGGGGACTCGTAAGCTTGCCTGCCAGACCTGAAACTTTTCATGGAACTTTTATGCTCCACATGTTGTTTTGTAGTTATCATCCTGTGAGACAGGCTGTGGCATCAAAATGACACCGGCTAATTAAATGTCAGGAGAATCAGAAGATGTTGCAAGGCTTTTACACTGAGATTGCCAAGATTGAAACAGAAGCCGGTGACGCACATCACCCTCCTTGTGGCTCATTAGGATGGGATGTAACTCCACCTTCAGCCAGCTGCAGGATGGAGAGACAGTATGGAGGCTGCCACGAGGGCTTGACATTAATGAGCACCTGAAAGGTTAAATAATCGCCTGTGGCTGATGTTAGGTCTCAGGTTATAACCTTGGCAACTTGTCCTTTGATGTTTTCTTTTTCTCCCCTTCTCCTTGGAAGCATTCACCTCAGAATCCTGTTCTGGCTTTGATAGGGATCTACTTGGGAACCTCTGTTTTCCATCTGGTGTTGTGTTGACTTAGGCTGCTAAGAGCTGCTAGGATGCAAGCTGGAGCTTTTTAACATAGGCTGGCTGCAAAAGCTTTAGCTTATTTTAATTTTTCTGGTTTTTCTCTAGAATAAGATGAAGTGTCTATTCTACATATGTGTGTGATTTATTATATGTAATGTTAATGAGGGATATATCCTGTTTGACTGTGGCAACTGTGCATTTCACTAGTGCACAGGTGGCCTTAATATTTCTGCTTTGTGGGTTTCTTCTTCTATCTTTAACTTCTGTAATCCTTGTGTTTTGTGGTTTACAAGATTTTTTGTCATTGGGAAATATGTTGAATTGGTGTTGGGGCCCAAACGTTACACCAGAAGAAATATCCTTTCTTTGTCAAATGTCTGCATTGTGAAATCTTCACATTAGTCTGTGGTTTTACTCTGAAAATTGGCTGTGGGACAATGAAATACTGTTCAAGACATTCTCTGCTCTCAGACTCTGTTTGCAGAGCAGCCCCAACCTAGCAATAACCACACTACTTTTTTATTGCTGTCTGAAGCAGCATGGGGTGGACAGAGGGACTTCAGTCCTCCTTTGGTTCTCTGTCACCCGTGAGGCAGTTTCTTCTCTTCCCACTTGAAGAATGGGTCTTCATTTAGCTGTGTCTGCAGCTGGTCTACATGGGAATGCCTTCACTCAAAGTAGGCAAGCAATACTGAATTATACTGATTCATACTGATTTATACTAGTAGAGAACTTGCCCTGTTGCCCTCAAACCATACTCTTACCCTGGAGCTACCTGCTTGCATTTGTCATGCTTTAAGAGTGATGATACAGAGGTCACAAAGAGGATGGCTTGACTTTAAACTTTTAGACTGAAATTGCTTGGAGAAGTGTTATGTAGAATTAAGCATAATTTTCCTTGGAAACCGAGTAAATTCAATCCAGAAGCTGTAGAGAGGTAGTAAATGTGTGACCACAGAGTGCCATCTTTCCTAAGCAACCCTTCAAAGCACGCTGTATGTTCAGCTAGCCCCAAATGCTGTGTGCACATTTCACTGGCTCAGAAATGTATGTAATGTAGCTACTTTCTTCAAATTGCTGCAAACTCCCCTTATTAAGGAAGTTGAATTACAACGAAATGTTGGGTTCCTGCTCTGGAGACAGAGCTGGAGCTTTTCCATTAGAGGTAACCTTCAAATGAAGCAAGGTGCACCTTTTTCTTCTAAGTACAGCCCAACTAAAACATTAGACCCTAAGCTTGGGTTTGGTTTAAGGGGAAGTTCCATTATACCTTGGAAATATCATGGAAGTGAAATCTGGTCTCACTTAATAGTATCAGAGCAGTTCTAATAGGCCTCAGATACCTGTATTGTGAAATCCTACACCTTAATTAAAATTGGAGGGGGCATCTTCTCTAACAAAGACATACTTTTTCATGTTCAGTAGTCATTGAAGTAATTACAGGTTAACAAAAATAAAGAGCATTAAACAGAATGTCAAAACATCACAGTTGCTCCATTTTAACTCTCATCTTCTCTGATGTCACAATTTAATTAGGCATCTCAGTCACCACAGAGTTTTCCAGACAAGATCTGAATTTGTAATCTGCAAATCCGCAGAGCTCAGTTCCATCCTCTGTATTTCATTCATTTAACACAGTGCAGAAAAGTGAAAATGAGGTTCACCTTGCACTTTCTCTGAGGCAGCTTTATGAGATACTGAATAAAAGTGTCCAGCTGTGAAATTTAGTTTTAACAGCTGATTATGCTTTTCTACACCAGAAGAGAGGTGATCAGTTACTTATGATCACCTTCAGACCTGCACACAGATAAGCATCTAATCAACCTGGGGTTAAAGAATCCTTTTCTCTGCCTTTTTCTATGGGCAAGGATTTTCAGAGTTTGTTTTACAAATGATGGTCTGTGGTAACCTTAAACGAACTTCATTTGGAAAATCTTTCCAGCTTTTTCTGTCTTTGAGTCTGCAGAACACCATTTAAGTGCCAGTTGGTTGGGTAAAACAGCATTATTTGTGAATATCTGATAAGGAGAGAGATGAAATTTTTACTCCCACCAAGAACTCTTACTTCATAGGTGCCAGGTGAAAGTGCTCTCATGAGGACAATAGCCATAATACAGAGTTGTAAAGACCAACTCATCATTTCACATTCTCTTCTCTCTGGTCCTGTGCTCCTACTTTTATTTTCTTTAGGGATGTTTTGCTCTGCTGATCGGAGAGGGAGGAGAGATTGAACAGCATGGTTGAAAATGTTGGAAAATCTCACCATTGTAATTGTCTGAGGGAAGTCATCTCTCAGATCCTGCCCATCTCCACACTTGTACACTGCCCTTTTTTGTACCCTACAATGAACATACATCAGGCCCAGCAGATAGTAGGAAATCCATGTCTGCTGTGAATTCAACAGGTTTCAGCTTCAGCTGTTTGCTTGCTGCTTTAGTCTTGCCTGGTTTTGACTCTGAATGAGCAAATTGTGTTTTTCTGTGTGTTGAGAGGTGACTGGCTATGAACAGTTTTTAATTTGACATCAATGTAACTTGAATCACAGTTTGAGCCGTGATTCCAGGCTGCAACTGAGGGCTTAAGCCTCTTCAATGTGCCTCGAAGACAGGGATATGGCTTATCCCAGCCTCTACAGGGGCTCTCTCCCAAGCCTCATTTGAATACAGCAGAGCTGGAGATGCTGTCAGGTTGGGTTGATGAACTGCCTCCAGCTGAAGGGGTCACAGTGTGCCAAAGAAACCATGGCACTGTCCTGAAAATGTAAGAGAGAAGAGTTTGGGTAGATCCTGAAGAAGAGGATGAGTCCATCCTAGAAGGATCAACCCATGAGGAACTTTGTGCTCATGGTGCCAGAGGAAGAGATGTTGAGTCCCAGTCAACATCTCCTGGTCCTATAGAAGGAAGTCTGTCCGTACCTAAAAACTTGAAACTGTGGTTCCCCTCACCACATTGCCCCCAAAATAAGATTAAGCAGCAGTTCCTCCTTTTGTTTGTGCTGGCCTGCCTTTTCTAGAGAAGCCATGTAGTAGACAGAAGAAAATAGCTGGCAGAGTCTCATTCTGCATAGAAGAGAAACATAGAAAGTGAAGGGCTTGGGAGCAAAAGGACTTTAAGGGCTCCTGAAAAGGATGTGCCTTTCACAGCTCTCTTATCACAGGTGTATTTATGTATTTTGGATGTATATAAAGTGTTGGTAGTTTTTAGAGGTGAATGGTTCTCTCTCTGTGTGGATTTGGGTTCCATATGCCTGCTGGTTTGGGCCTTTCCCAGACTGTGTCTATACAACATTGGTGTCAGTGTTTTTGTCTACCTTTTATGGAGTAACATGTGGCTGGGATCTTCTCCTTCTGCTCTGAAGAAGACTAATTGCAGAAACTCTGCTCTCCTTTTCTTTCTTTTCCACTGAACTTTCTTGTTACCTCCCTATAATCATGTCTGACACTTCCATCATCTGATTTCCTTCCATCCTGTACTTTGCAAAATATTGCTTAACAGTAGTCATGGGAGGCAGTCTCTGAGTTGGGTCTTCCTGTTGGAACATTCTGGATTGCATACTGCTGTACACATCCTATGTCCACTGCTGTCCAATATGGCCAGTGTACACCAGAATCCAAGTGTGTGCATTGGGTTAGTTTGACTCAAGCAGGCACAGCTGCCCGTGACAGTTTACACGTAGCCTGTGGAGATGTTTCACATCCACACACCTCAAATTAATTTTGTCTGGTTGCAGCACGTTTTGTCTGACCTGAACTTCCCCACACTTGTGTACACTTCATGTTTTTGGAACTCAGCTTTGCCTGTAAAAGAAATTAGAAAGGAGGCAAGTGGAAGTAAAGTTCATTGAAATATTAAAAAGTAATTTTGTTTTCTGCTGGTTTTCATCAGGGTAAAAAAGAACAGTGAAACCACAACAAAAATAGCAATGAAATTTCAATGGGGGGCTGCAAACATAATAGTGATAGAGTTCACTTAGCTGCAGTGGTTTCTTTTATGTGATAATAGTGAGGTGTTTTATTTCTCCCCTGTGAGGTAGATCACTATTAGTCACAATTTGTAGTGTGCCCCATGTGGAGGCTGGGGAGGAGAGTTGGTGCCTCAAAGGTTATGCGAGGCCGTGGAAGACCCAGCAACAGAATCCAAAGCGTCTGGACCACCCAGGGACCTGCTCATGTACCACAAGCCATCAGGGAAAGATTAGCTCTAAACCCTTTTGGTTGCTCTGTACGGTATAATTGTCTAAATGAAATCAATGAATACTTGATTTGAGAGTCTCCCATTGCTCCATCCCTGCTGTTCCTAATGTTTGTTAACAGATTGCTTTGTGGCAGAGTGCAAAGGTGCCACTCTATAAAGCTGTAATGACTTTTGGAAAGGAAGTTGCCCTGTGTATTGCAGAAAGCACCATTCAGTTTTGATTGGAACATGGGGAGCTGAGAAGTTGTTATTGCTTTTAGTACAGCTACTTGGAATAAAAATTTCTGCTCAGTTATGGTTAAGGACATTTCCTTTTTCCCTGATTTTTTCTCTCCTTGTTTACTGATGGAGTTGGAATGTTCTCCTTTGCCCTGGGCAGGCAGCTGGCACTGGTGCTAAGGTCCTGGCTTGCCAAGGAAGAGGAGCTTCTTTTCTGTCTCCTATGCTCTTCTGTCTGTCACCCATCCTGTTTGCTACTCCCTTGGCTTTCTCTTGGCTGATTTTTTCTTAGTCCTTGGGGGTTTTCTTGTCAGCCCACAGCCAGTTTTTTTATTCTTTCTTGCTCTCTAAGCAGAAAATTAAGTCTTTGGTGAGCTGACTGGGTTATCCCTGGTGAGGTGGTTTGGTGGTGCCAGATCTCGCACTGCCTGGCTCTGGGAGCCAAGGGGACTGAAGAGGACAAGAGAGGAAGAGATTGAGGCTGTAAATGAGCCCCAGCTGCACAAGCCTCCTGGCACAGCAAGGTGAGACTCATCTGAGCATTATTTTGCTGTTGCTGCTAGTTACATTTTGTCACAATTTCCCCTGGTGGAAGATCACTGGCCTTTGGGCTGGCAACCCACACTGCAGGTGTGTGGTTACTGACAGGATAGGGATGAAGATAATTTACAGCAGATCTCTCAGATGTCATGCCTTGGGCATCAGGTACAAACAATCTCACCTCACTCTCCCCAAGGGCTGCAGTTCATTAACTTCCAGGCCTGTGGAGTGGCTTCTCTTCCCTGACAGGCTCGACGGGGTTGGCTGGCACCCCAGAGGGTGAGGTGCCAGCCCAGAGGCTTTGTGCAGTGTGACAGCTTACAAGCATATCCACACCCAGTTCCCTCCCTAAAACAAGGCCCAGACCTCAGCAGGCTCCTGGTGCTGCCTGACCCAGTACCCTTTCCCTGCCAGGAGTGCCTTGTGTGCCACGTATCGCCCCATCACATTTCAGCCTTTCAGCTGCCTTACAGTTGGGAGAAGAACTGAGAGAATTGGAAGAAGGATAGTAATTATTTCAAGAATTTTGTTTCCTTTTTTTTTTTAAGATGTTTGTAATACTTCTTAATGGTAATACTATAAATGTAAATTGTATCAAGGCACAGGAGCTATTTGTGCTATTTGTGTTTTTATTTCTGCTTCTCAGCCAGTTATCCAGTGCTTTTTGTACTATTCCATCAACCTTTCCTAGGAAATCTGTATAGCATTTTTGACATTTACCCTATGAACTGACTCTTCCATGAAAACCCTGAGTGCTTACAGGACGCTAAACCTCACTCATTTAGATCCCTTTATACCATTCTAGTCATAAAAGTCACCTTTACCCCCTCCATGTTTGGCAGATTTGAAATGCTGGGGAGTGAAATAAATATTGGAATTTGGGGATCTCCAACCTAATGTCTCTAGCTTGTATTTCTTGTACCTTTTTCTTCTATTTCTTGTCCTTTTGGGGACTTCAGCAAAGCCTGGTGTAACCGGCAGGAGTTTTGACAACCATCTCAGCTGTGTACTGGGTAAAACTTCATGTCTTTGATGAGAAGTTGAGAGGCCCCTGAAGTTTACAAGTTACAACCAGGGATTGACACATCCTTATTAAAATGTGGAGGGGCTCTGTGTTTTACAGAAATATTGAAAAGTGGAGAAAAAAATGTTTTCTCTTTTCAAGCAATTTTTCCACATGCACACATATATTCACACACTGGTATTTTGGCAAACCAATCTACTATACCACGTCAGTGAGTTAATGACAGGCTGGTGAAATGAATGTTCACAGCTTTAAATCAGTCTTTTCTTTAGGAGAAATTTAAATAACTTCAGTTTTGTTCAAGGTAATCTCAACTATAAAACTACAGGCCTGCAGGAAACCCATATATTAATTGCAAAAGCTGGGTCTGCTGTGGTTTTCCACACTGCTGATCATATATGGCATCCCAGATGAGTAGGAGATCTGATTTTATAGCCATGTTGTGTCAGGTGTTTAGACTGAGTGTTACTTGTAATTCTGTCATTTATCTCTACTGTTTCTTTATTAATGTCTTCAGCGTTCTTGGTCTGTCCTCAATCTTTCACATTTTGTAGTGATGCTTTATTACAGTGTTTTCCAAATTTTTTAAGTAAAAATCTTTCAAGATGAACAGCAGTCCTTCCTTGGGAGCTGACTGAAAGCCAAATGATCTTTATTCATATAGCTATTGCCTTGCACATCCCCTCTTTGGAAATCGCTGTTCCATTATGTGCTATTGCTTCCCTGTCCCTACATGCCTTGATGAGCAGTAAAGTACAGTGTTGACATTTAAAATATTGTCACTGGCATGCCTGATGTGTGAGTGAATGAGTGAGTGAGTTTTCTCCACAATGGTGATTTTTCTAGGGTTCTTTGCAAAATCATGCTCTACTGATGGTCATTTTTTGTTTCAGTTATACTTGCAGTGTATTTTTGAGGCGCATTTTTGAGTTTTGCTTTGCAAACATAAATGGAATTGTTCTTCTCATTGTAGTTGTTCTCAGCCATGTCCATCCTGTGTCTTGTCCTCTGGCTGCCCCAAAAGATTTGTGCGGCACACTGGATATAACACTTTACTGCATCACAGCAGTTAAATATGAAAAAAAATATCAGTCAGAGCTTGCACGGCCTTTACCCGCCACGCACAAACTGTCACCTAGGGTGTATTAGAAACTTGGATAAGCTTTCTGTATTTTAGGTTCACAGTTTGTCACTGCATTGTTATTTTCATTGCTGTGTCTTTGATCTCACAAAAAGCTCTGCCCTGCTCAAGGCATCTGTTGACACAATCCCCCTGGCCCATGTGGGCCTTTGAGCTCGTCATGGGGCAAAAGAAGGATCATGAAAGCAGAGCTTCAGAAAACACCGTGGTTGCCAAATAACAGCATTCCTAAAGCTGTTCTGTGTCATACTGTGGGCCTCTGCTTTGGATCTGAGCTCTCTCAGATTGCTGTCCACAACATTCTTTCATCAGTGTGGCTGTTGCAATACAGAAATATAGTAGTTATTGTTGTGTCGACATAGGGGAATCATCCTGTGTAGGAACTGTGATATGAGCAGAAAATTGATGGGCCCTTTGCCCTGAGCTTACTGTCTGAATGTCTAGAGTACACAGAAGGTAAGTGGGTATTGAGAGATTTGGAAGCTGAGAGAAATGAAGTTATGAGTGAAAAAGATTCAAAAGATTCAGCTTGACCAGCTGAAGATTGCTGGTGTCATTAGATAGGTTCCCCATCTGAAATGTGCTGCAACTCCTCCAGCTTGGTCTGCAGTCCCTCCTTGTTTCTGATGTGTCTTTTCTAGCAGTCAAGGGGCTGGCACAGAAAATCCTGGCCTGTTCTTCAGGCCACATTGTCCAGTGGCTGTGCTGGAAAGCCCCTGCTGGGCAGTGCTAGGCTCTGTTCATGCATCAGCATGGGTCAGTCATAGCCTTAAAGTACAGCCTCAGAAAGCACAGTGCAGATCACCAAATACACACTGTTTTAAAGAGTGTGGCTGCTGTTCATGTGAAACCTGATAGCAAAATATGCTCAATCTCAAATCCCCAGCAGGCTCTGAACACACTCTTCTAGCCAGTCCCATTAGAGCATGAGAGGCTGACATGGTTTTCCCTTCTCCTCCATGTGATAAGAGAATTTCTATTACTGATACTTATCAAGAGGGACTTCTACAGTAAAAGTATGGACAGTTCAAAGCATATCAGGAAGCAATACCAAGTGTTTTCATACCGTTTGCAAAAGGCATTTCCAAATCAGTATTCAAGTTCAAGTACAAATATAGAAAGGGTTTTGTGGTACTAATGGAAATTTCTGAATTTTACTCCAAACTGGCATAGTTTTAGTAAGAACTATCCATACATCCTTGACTTGTCATTTGCTAGAAAACTCAAAATCTTAATGGTTCACATTGGAGAAATAAAGGTCAAGATACAGGCGAAGTTCCTCTGTATTACAGAAGATAATAAAAGGGGAATATATTCGCTCCTGGGTATGCTAATTCATCACTCCAAGCATGGTATGATTGCATTCTGTCTAGTCAGTGCTCTTCTTCATATCTTAAAGAAGAGATATAGCCAAAGTAAAGGGCACTTGGAGATAGACAGGGAAAATAATTGAGTCACAGAGAGTCTTCTGTTTGAGCAGGGATGGGAAGGATAGGGATTGTTTTAATTTAAAGAAGAGACAAATAAAAGAGAACGTGACAGTAGTGTACAGAATGATGAATGATACAGAGAAGGTGAACTGGGCACTCTTGCTTGCCCTTTCATAAGTACAGAAGCAGAGGGACATCCAATAAAGCAGAAAGGCAAAAGTAATAACACTGTTGGGAGGGCATTTTTAAAAACTGTAACTATCTTGTTTCCAATGGCTCATCTTTTTTCTCTGTGATTCTAGAGCATGTCTTGAGGAACACGCAAAGACCTCTAGGAGATGAATTCAAGTTGGTATGCTAAGCAGTTGTTGTGGTCATGCTGCAAAAGCTGCTGGTTGGATCAGATTATTTGGCTTGTGTGAAGGAGAAGAACTTGTCAGAACTTGTTATTTAATCTTAAATAACCCTTTTAGTCTCAAAAACAAGTGGAAGTTTAGATAAAGACATTAATGTGTGTAATGGTACTATCCATGCATTTGCTAGATAGAGTAAAAAAGTAACTATTCAGGACAGAAATCTACTACTGCTGGAAGGAATATTCCTTTGCAGTTAACACCCCTGTCATTTCTTTGCTGGTCTCCCTGAATATCTGCTCATAACACTTTTATAAAATGCTGTTGTGCCACGCTGGCTCAGGCTCTGCTGTCAGGGCCAAGCAGACTTCTGTCCCCAAGGAAGTTGTTGGAAGCAACTTGTTCTTCCTGAATATCCCTTTCTGATATTCTCTTACTTTTGGATGTTCCATTTTTTTATTCATCTTTACATAATAAGTTTGTATTGAGATCCAGAAGAAAATGTATTTTGATCAGTAGATTTTAGGGAACTTCAATAAATGGACTAAATTGTATATGTACCTCTCCCCTGCCTTAAAGAAAGGGAGATAATGAGACATGCAAATTCCAGATGAGTGAGATCACGTTCTGGTTAGATTATTACAGTATCTGTTTGGATCCATTGTTACTTTTAGACTTAATCCCTGTCAGTCTTTTTGTAGCTGTGCAATTATTTTATAATTCCTCACCAGGCTGTGCTATTTCATGTAGCACAATCCCAGCCCACCTGTGGTGATCATCACTTCAAAGCCCCAGCTCCTGTGGTCATTTTGAGTGCGTGCCTGCCTCATTTCTAATGGTCTGTTGTGGTAATGTCAGCTGTGATGATTCAGCCCTGGATCACATCTGCCAGGTCGCTTTTTCTTTTTTTTCCTTGCCTGCTGCAATTTTTCCCATCTTAAAACAGGTGAAATGCCTCAGCTATTCGGAATGGAAACCACTCACTAGGATGTAGGGAAAATTGAATTTTTAGTAATTTCCTTATACCTTACAATTAGGTCTTTGTTTCTCACTCACAGTACATTGTAAATGCATTTGCCAACATTTTTCTTATTAAACTTTGTACAACAGTGGAGCATTTAAATTATCGACTACTCAGCATAGAACAGATGTATTTTATCAATCATGTGAAGTGTGTAATTTGTAAAAGTTTATAGGAGATATATATTTCTGTGTATGTGTGTATCTATTTGCTGTATATAAACTGTAAAAGTGTATATAAACTGTACAGTTAAAGATGTATTTTCCTGGCACTAAAGTCCAGCTTCCTCAGAAATAGCTACAACCCTAGAACACCAACCTGCAACATAGTTTAGCCATTTGAAGTCACTGAGAAAAATTAATTGTAAATGTAATTTACTACTCAGAGGAATGCAAATTTTGTCTAAACTCAAGTGAAAAGAAGCATTCAGTCTAATTTTTTGGCATTTGTCAAAAGCCCTCCAAAACCCATCCAGGCTGCAGGCTAAGCTGCCTTTCATAAATCTCAACTGAAGGCTTTCTGCTGACTTCTTAAGACTAAATTATTTCTATTGTTCTCGAGTAATTACATTTTTGTTGTTATCTGTGGAAAGAGCCCCACTGGGTTGAGCATGTAAGTATATGGGAATGGGGGGAAGGAGGATTTGTGTTAGTTAAGTGGAGATGATAAAGCTGAAAACATAGCAGCAGGACATAAATCAGATTTTTCTTCTTTTTCTAGTTGGCTTGTCACAATAAAACATTGCAACAGATGCTGAAGCCAGGGTCAGATCCAGATGAAGGAGATGAAGCCTTGAGGTTTTATGCCAAACATACGGCACAGATAGAGGTAAAGGATTGCTCTCCAGAAGATGGACTGTGAGACAAGTCTGCATCGTGCGTGTGGTGTATCTCCTCTTTTTAAGCTTCCAATTGGTGTGGATTTTTTATGAGGAGAAGGTTGAATAATGTGCTTTTGGCTGTGGGAGATAAAGAAATACACCTATATTAGAAGTGGCTCCAAACTATTGTTTCACAGCAGATTTCCTGTGTGTTACCAAATATGTTAGGGGAATAATGATTGGATAGGAGCTGTGTCATTAAGTCAAGAATCATCTTGTATGGTACATCACTCAAATAAATAATTATGAGTTTCAAAGCCACTGATTCTGGCAGATCAAATTAAAACCCTAACTGGGGTACAAAGAGATTTTGAAGTGGTGTAGACATTCAGTATGGCTTTTGTTTAAAATATCAAGGCTTGGCCTGGTTCAGCAGTTCTGTTCTCTATTTTAGACTTTACACCTGCCACGGGATGGACTTAGATAGAAGTCCACATACATATCCCACCACAGGATAGGTGGAAGCTCCATGGCCTTGGTTGTCCAGAGGGCAGTTCAGTGCTCCTTTTTATGCATTTTAATACTTTGGGTGCTGCTGAGATCTTTTTTAGCAATTATCAGTCAGTTTATCTGGGTAGCTTGTAGATTTAGGCATTAAACAAGCACTGTGGTCAACTCTTATGTGGCCAATAGCTTCTTCTAGAAAAGTGAAACTCAACCCAGCATTGCTGCTATACAAAGTAGATAATTGCTTGTCTTTGAAAGCAGTCCTAGACCTGTTTGGTGTTTCAGATATTATCTCCCCTATATTACTGTATCTCATTTGTTTGATTTGAAATTCAAATAATGGTGGTTTTTTATTTTCACCACTGGCTGTACAGAGGCGTGGTTGTAGGTGTGAAAAAGGGGTTTCTACCCATTTCTGTATTTTTAGTAATGCAGAGTCAACGATCAGAATGGTGAAGCAATTTTGATGGCAGTGTGGTGAGATGAAATAAAATCTAGCTCGCTCACCAGCAACTTGGTAGGTGCTGAAATACAAACAACTCAAAACCTTGGGTTTTGTCAAGTAAAAAGATAAAGACTGACAAGATATAGGTGCTGCCTGAGTAACAAGATGTTATTTTTCCATGCTCACCTTTACAATTTATCCCAGCATAGAAACAGATTCAAGATGAGAAAAGCATTTTGTAATCAGAGCAGAAAGCCCCTGAACTTCTCCATTTTTTAATGGGGCAGATTTGTTTCAATTAGCTGACAAAGTGAAGCATTCTGAACTAAAGTATTTTTTATCTTTGGGGAAGTCTGCACCTAGGCTTTTCTTGAGACTTACATTTAACACCTTATTCAGGCAGGGTTTTGAAAATAAAATGAGCTTTACTCTGTTTTGAGATTGATTGGTCCAACTTTATTGTAATGTTCAAATAATTAATGCATTCATTTGTAAATAAAAGGGGAGCTGGGAGCAAGAAAAGATCTGACAAAATGATTGGATAGTCTCTGACTCTGTCAAAAATGTGCATTTTATTTATAGATTGTTCGCCATGATAGAACAATGGAAAAGATTGTCTTTCCTGTCCCCAATATTTGTGAATTCCTCACTCGGGAATCCAAAAGTCGGGTGTTCAACACAACAGAGAGAGATGAACAAGGGAGCAAAGTCAATGATTTTTTCCAGCAGACCGAGGATCTGTACAATGAGATGAAATGGCAAAAGAAAATTAGGAGTAAGTACTGTAATTTTTAAAAAATAGCTTCGTTATGCTAAAACCTTGCTTTTAAACCTTCAGATACTTTCATTGTAATGATACACTTTTCTCTGTTCACTCTGACACTACAACAGGCAAAACTGTTCTGGACTTCAGAGTGTAGGCCAGCTACATGCCACCATAAAAGAAGTGTAATATGGAGCAGTTATTAATATGTTCAAGTTGATATTTTGGACTCCAAAAGTAAAATTGAGGGATGGAAGAACTGGGTGTAGTTCTACTAATCTTGATAGCATTGCACTTAATTAAGCCAAGGCCCCTAATATTTAGCAAAAACATGTGTAGCTGCATATTTGAGGTTTGCAGATTCCTGAAAGGCCATTAAAAGACTCGTAAACATCAGTCACTTAAAAACATCTCTCACCAGAACCTCAGCTGCTTTAAATCTGCCCAGCTCCCATGGAGTCAGTCCCCCTCTGCCAGACCACATCAGCCTGGCATGACTGGGCTGCAGGGTGTCCCAGCTGGCCCTTACTGGTGCACGTCCCTTGGTACTGGGAAGGCATATGTGTGGCCTTGAGCTGCTTGGTAAAGATCATGGGAGAGAGGTCAAAGCAAGGACACCAAGAGGAGGGGCAGGGAAGCCCCACCAGGTACCCTGAATGTCTTTGGCTCCCTAGTGGGCAGTACAGCTGCTGGCCCTTGGCAGGAATGGGGCTATTGCAATGTGCCGGGATCAGGAGGCTCCTGCCAGCTCTGCCACTGCCAACTCTGCCCTTGGCTTTTGGAGCAGGAAGTTGTATTTTATATATCACAGAATCACAGAATGGCTTGGGATGGAAGGGACCTTAAAGATCACATAGTTCCAACCCCCTGCCATGGGGAGGGATACCTGCCACTATCCCAGGGTGCTCAGAGTGCCATCCAGCCTGGCCTTGGACACTTCCAGGGATGGGGCAGACACGGCTTCTCTGGGCAGCCTGTGCCAGGGCCTCCCCACACTCACAGGGAGCGATTTCTTCCTCATATCCCATCTAAACCCACTTTTAGTTTGATGCCATTCCCCCTTGTCCTGTCACTCCAGGCCCTTGTAAAGAGTCTCTTTCCATCTTTCCTGAAGGCTTCCTTCAGGCACTGGAAGGCTGCAATTAGGTCACTCCAAAGCCTCCTCTTCTCCAGGCTGAACATACATAAAAATGCCTAAAAGTGATCACTTCATTCACTGCTAAAATGCAGATGCTCTTGGAGTGTCACACATCATCTGCTCACAGTAATTGATTAGGAAGGAAGGAAGGAATAGGGTCTAGAGCAGCAGGATAGTCAGAGCAATGTGGGAGCATCCTGACTGTGATGGAAACATGGATGTTATTGTAGTTTTTAATATGTCAATTATCAGGCTTTAATCTTCAGCAGCAACAAGCCTTCAGTATGAACCCCATCAATCCAAGTCTGCTTCTCTTGGTGGCACCCTAAAAACTTAGTAGTGACAAGCTGACCATAACAGAAGTTGAAAAATACATGATTCCATAACCTGTAGTGTATTTGGGAATAAAAGTCATCGTATTGTAGAAAAAATCACTTCAGTAAAAAAAAAATCATATCTGCGGGTTTTGCATTAGAAACACAAATAAAAGAGACAACCCAACAATTAGATAGACCAGACCTGCCTAATGCTATAAACAAAGAAGATTGGTTTATTTTTGTTCAGATCAGAAATTTCTCAATTCCTTTTATCAGTGGAATAGCCCACAAGTCTCTGCATTGCTTTTTGTTTTTTTTTATTTGAAAAGATTATGCTTTGGTTGAAGGTTGAAGCTGGGTTCATTCTTTAGCCAAGTGTCTGTTAGCATGAAGTCTGCGCTGCTTAAATTGACAGATGTCATTTTTTCAAAGGCTTAAATCTCAGCATTTATTGCAGGCTATTACAATGAAATCTGAATATTTACCTAATTGCTGTTGAAGACTATTTGGACTAAAGCCTGAGACAGTCATATGCAGTTTAAGGAGTCTGCTGTTTATAAAAACTTAGCTGGGTGCTCTGCATACTTGCAGGAGGTTTTCAGTACTTTAAAATCTAGTTAATAAGGATGCATCATGTTTGAAACCTCTGTGACCAGGGATGTTTTTACACTATTGCACATAGGATCTTGTTTCAAATGTTCATTTAAATGTATTTTAATGCATTAATACATATGAAGCGTTTGCCTGAGTCTTAGCACCCTCTGATCTTGTTCCTGGCCTTCTTGCTGAACCATGTATGTGACTCTGGACACAAAATCAACCCTGTTTTGCACTGTTTCCGTTTTAAGTCTTCTCCAGCTAGGCTGTAGGTTCTTTGGGAAATGGACTATTTCTGTGTGTTTGTACAGCACTTCACCTATGGAGATCATGGCTTGTTTGAGTCCTTTTAAGCAGGAGTACAGAGCTGTTTGTCAGCAGGTGACCATGGGCTTCTGAGCGCCACACAGGAAATAGTCAGCTTTTGTAGAAACAAAACCCAGGCAGACCAAATTTTTCCTGCTTCCCAAGCAGATCAAAATGTTTCTAGTTTGACAGAGGTGGGGAAAATGCTGCATGCGTATTCCATCGTTCTTTGCCTGTCATTGGTGTACGTGGGCCAAATAGGTCATCTGGATGCTACATTCTGGGTGTTCTGGTTGACTGGCACTCAGAGAGCTAAAATCTATTTCTTTGCTTGATTTTATGTCCCCATGCACAGAAGCTGCAGATTCAGATGCAGCTGAAAAGACTCCCTTGAAAAATATCCAGGTCTAAAATCTTACCAGAGGCAAAACTGCGGTATATAATAAACTGTATTGTGATTTTTGGATTAAAAACTGTATTGTGATTTTTGGATTAAAAACTACTTGAAAGTTTGTTTTATGGCAAACCTACATTTAATATTTGCCTATTTTAGTTAATTTTAAAGATCTGCATATTTTCTACATTAATCTGTATTTAATTCCCTTGGAGCCATCGGTGATTGAGTTTCTGCTTGCTTTCAGCTTATTGATTGCTGCTTTTCTCCCCTTTCTAGATAATCCAGCTCTGTTTTGGTTCTCCAGACACATCTCTCTCTGGGGGAGTATTTCCTTCAACCTTGCTGTATTCATCAATTTAGCAGTTGCTCTGTTCTACCCTTTTGGAGATGACGGAGATGAAGGCAAGTTGGACTCTTTGTTTGTTTTAATTTTAGATGCTTTCATTTCTAAGGGAACAAATAAAGCTGCATTTTCAGGTGCAGACATATCTGGAAGCCATTTAGTGTCTCCTTAGTAGGTACCAGATGTTGTCTGAAATGTGGTGGTCGATCTGTGTGTCACGTGGCCCGCACAAGGCAGTGTAGAATGGACAGAGCATAAGCTGGAGATTATCTAGATGATTTCAGCTAATTTTTTTATATTGCCATATTGCAGTGTCCTACTGCACACATTTAGCTGCAGCTTCTGAACTGAAGGAGGATTTCTGGCAGCAGAGGGACCGAGATTCCTTTAAGCCTGACCAAACTGAATGACTTGCAGTCTTGAAAACATATGGAAGAGAATTATTTGAAAACTAGCTTGTTGGCTTTTGACTGTGTTGTTTATTGGGATAAAAGGGCATAACTGTTGCAGAGGATAAATACATTATCTAAAAGTACTCTTTAACTGTTACCTTCTTACTGAAGGGTAAACTGTTCCATCTCTGAATTTATGATTCTGTCTCTTCTTCATTCCATGTCACAGGAAATATTTAATGAAATTTTTTATTTGCTTTAAATGCAGCAGACTAGCAGGAGGCCTCTTTGAAGCCCAAACAAGCTTAATTGGGATAAAGGAGACTAGTTCAGAATACTGTAATGGGAGCAGAGCCATTCACCTCTGGGCCTTTGATTTGTGGCCAGTCAGTAGTGTGACTGAAAGTCACCTCTGTCTGGTGGCATGAGAACTGGGCTGGTGGAAGCAGTCCAGCTTCTAGTAGATACATGTGCTTTTCACAAACACCACAGCTGGCACTGGCAAACATTCCTGCTGTCTGGCGGAACAGAAAGGCAGCAGATTAAAATATATTGGCATGGGGACCATGCTGCCCTCTCAGCCCACAAGGTGGGCTCTGCAGGTTACAGCTCAGGCAGCTCCACAGCCTTGTGGAGTGAGGCAGAGTTTGCAGGGCTGTGCCCTGGAGAAGGGAAGCATCTTGTTCACAGTGCTTTGTAAACTAGGGAGTCACTCAGAGCACATTAGAGCCCATGGAGGATGAGAGGAGAAATAAAGGGTTAAAAATAAACCTTTTAAACTACTGAATTTTAGCTAATCTATACTCATGGAAATCCTCTAGTCTGCAATCAGTAGGTATTAATACTTATTCTGAACTGCAGATTTATATGGCATTAATTTAAGTGGCCCCAGTAATCCAGTGATAGCGCATTTCAGGATTCCAGCTCCTGTTGCTCCTAAAGCCAAAGCGATTCCTGAGCAATAAGGAATGGGTGTGGCCAAACCGGATTAGCAGGTCATGAGGCAGCCTCCTTAACTTCCAGCATCCCTCTCCCTCAAAGCCTGATCAACAGCTGGAATTTTTCTCCCATTTTTCCCCTTCACCCTATGTAAATCCACCTCTTTAACCTGTCAGAGGTGCCTGGGCTGATCTAATAATCCCAAAATGCTGCCTTTTAGTAGGCACTTGCAGTGCTTATGTAATATATAACCAAAACTCCAGTTCAAGGCCATTCCTGAAGGGAGCCTAAAAGAAAGAAAGGAGACAAGAGCACATGGTGACAGGGCAAGGGGGAATGGCTTCAAGCTGACAGAGAGTAGGTTTAGTTTAGATATTAGAAAAAAATTCTTTCCTGTGACGGTGGTGAGGTTGCCCAGAGCAGCTGTGGCTGCCCCATCAATGGTAGTGTCCAAGGCCAGGGTGGTTGGGGCTCCGAGCAAGCTGGGATAGTGGCAGGTGTCCCTGCCCATGGCAGGGAGAATGGAAGTTGGTGATCTTTAAGGTCCCTTCCAACCCAAACCATGATTCTGTGAAGACTCCTTGCCTCCAGGGTGCCTGTCTGCACATGGTACTGGTGTGGGTCCTGCAATATGAAATTGCTGGATCTGCAGTAGGGAAGAAGGAAAACTGAAAGAACCACAGAGAACTTTGGTCTTACCTTTCAGATGGGCTTGAAAGTAATTTCTTAGGATCCATTAAAAGTTTCCAAATCTTGCTGGTGAAGAAACTCTCTAACAGAGCTGACCTTGGACCTCCCACCAGGGATAGAAACACTCCTGAACTTTGGAAAAGTTCAGATGCCATCTGAATGTTGAGGCTAGGGCCTCGTCTCATTGTTTTCTAATCCCAGTGATGCTGCTCAGCTGTGTATCTGTTGCCAAAGAGATAGCATGATTCCTATTGTGAGTCCAGCTAAATTTTCTATTCCCTTCTCCCCCGTCACTGACCTCTCAGTTCATCCCATAACAATAGAAGTCAGTGTACAAGTGTGACACTGCCCTGAGATCTGAATGTGCTTTTTATATCACAGCAACATGGTGTGTTTCCAGGGCTTTAAGCAGAGGGGAGAGGGAAAACAGGGGCATCGCTGAAAGCTGGGGGCGCGCCTGGAGCCATCGTCTTGCCGAGCAGCGGGGGCTGGCCGTGCGGGCGGCGGCTGCCGCGCCCGGGAGCCGCTGAGTGCCGGCAGCCGAGCGCAGCCGCTCCGCGCTCCGGGCGCTGCAGATGCTGCCCGGCCCTGCCCGGGGCTGCTCCCGATGTGCCCTGAGCCCCGTGCACAGGCGGAGGCTCCTGCCGAACACCCGCGGCCCTTCGGGAGGGAGCTGCTTTTTTCGGGAGCCGGGCTGGCAACGTGGCGCTGCAGCGCGCTGCCGCTTGCTGTGCTGCCCCCAGGACCGGCTATTTCTGTAGCTGAGCAGTCATGGAATCACACCGGAGGGGCCCTAATGATCCCTGCAGAAGGGAGCTGATTAGTGGCTTGCTCCAGGAGAAGGGTAAACTGTTCCATCTCTGAGCACTCCCTGGATTTTAATGGAAATTTCATTAGCTGCTCGTATTATTACCTGTGCAAAAAGCAACAATACTCTGCGAATAATAGCTCCTGCTGCAATTAGGGCAAGCCGTGGTCAGCAGTTGTGATGCATGAATCACGCTTTTGTTAGCTCTGCTGGCAGAGGAATTGATCTTTTGGATCCGTTTCTTGGTGAAAAATGGAGTCTCCAAAGATGCCTTTCTCAAATCTCCCTTTCTCCTCTGTACAGGCACGCTCTCACCGTTGTTTTCCGTGCTCCTCTGGATAGCAGTGGCATTTTGCACAGCAATGCTGTTTTTCATCTCCAAGCCTGTTGGCATTCGACCCTTTTTGGTGTCTGTTATTCTCAGGTCTATATATACTATAGGGCTCGGTCCTACCTTGATACTCCTTGGTGCTGCTAATGTAAGTACTTCAAAAGCAACCAGAATTTCCCTTTCAGCAGAAGGAAAGATATTAAGGGTCTCCTATTAAAAAACTCCTTTGATTAGAGCTGTGCAAAAACTTCTTTTACTGGTTCATTGGTTAAGCAAAAAAAAAAAATTCATTTCCAGTCATCCTGAAACAGCAGTGTCAGTGAAGTGGGAAGCTAAGAAAGAAGTTGGTTTAGTTTTGTGTATATGTGAATATTTTAAAAACAAAAACAATATGAAATTTAAAGAAATTTCTGCATAGAGGCAATCAAATCTACAGTTTCTCATGTTAAAAGAACAATTTTCTCTACCAGTACCCTCAGCCCTATTAACACAAATTTGTGAAATGTTTCTGAGACCTTAAATATATTTTCAGGAAGAAAAGAGTTTGCAAAATTAAAAATTCTCTGAGCCCTTTGCCAGATCCCTTAACTTAGACATGAATAAGTTTGCATGCTTACTGAACTTGGTAAGATACACAGTTGTGCTCACAAGTCATCTATTTGAATTTCTGCCTGACTGCTACAGCTCTAATTCACCCCAGCACAAAGTATTGGGCTGTTTGCCACCAGTTCTGTATGTGAGAATTTCACATACTGAAAAATACCCAGACATACAGTCAAAGGTAAAGGCAAGTAAGTGGCGCTTGCCCACATCAAATTTGTGAACAAAGGAGTCGTGTTGAGTCCTCATTCCTTCTCCTGGACTGCCAGAGAGATAAGGTGAGACCCTTTCCTGTTCACATCTGCACTGCTGCTCGTGTGCAGGCAAAGCTTGGGAGCCATGGAGAATCTGACGCTGTTGTTTAAATTCTGTACTTCAAAAATGTCCTCAGTTCTGAAAGGGTTTTTTAGGGATTTTAAATTGAAGAACACGATCTGAAGGAAATAGATCTCTCACACCCCCACACACACTTTCTGTTGTGTTACTATTGTTCTCTTGGTAGTAGCGTGCCTAGCTGCTCTTACATAGTCTCAGGTCTAAACTCAAAATTGTGGGGAGTCCACTCCCCTGCTGGATTTTAATGCCTCGTGACATTAACCATGCCCGCTTATTCACTAATGTTATAGGAATAAATGACAATGTGATGAGGCACAGTGCAGTGTTGGAGAGGTGATGTACTTCCACTTACCCTCATGGGCTCATTCCCAGTGCACTTGTCAGAGCTGGATTTCTCTCACCTCACTCCAGCTATCTAAAGGTTGTGCATTTAGTCAAATGAACCTATCTAGACAGCAACCCAAACAATAAATTCCAGGATTTTTCTGATGGCATAAACCTAGCCTTCATTACCCCTCACAGCTCTGTAACAAAATCGTGTTCCTGGTGAGCTTTGTTGGGAACCGTGGGACTTTCACCCGTGGCTACAGAGCGGTCATCATGGACATGGCTTTTCTCTACCACGTGGCCTATGTCCTGGTCTGCATGCTGGGCCTCTGCGTGCACGAGTTCTTCTACAGCTTCCTGGTAAGTACGTGCTGCTGTGGAGGGGAAAACTTTGCAAAAATAGAAAATACCGTTACCCGTGCAGCTGTCTTCAATTTCTTCCTGACAATCAAGCCAAATCATGTGTATTTTTAGCATGCCGTTGTGTTGCTGCCCCTTAGGAGCTGCTGTTTTTATTAGAACCTGTTTCTGTTAGGACTTATTTTATCTGTTATAGAGCTGAAAGTTTGCTCCTTTCTTCTGAGACAATCATCACCCAGCTCACTCCTTTTTCCCAGATTACTCCGTATTCTGTGTCCACCATTCCTGTATCTTTTTTCAGTCCTAACATTTCAGGGTCAGTTGCCCAGGGGTGTGTGCATCATACCTTTACCAAAGGATCCCGTTCCTCATCCCCAATACATTCTTAGCAAATTATTTGGGAAATGGGGATGGCATGCCTCAGGTGTAGCAGGAAGATTCATCACTTGAAATGTATCCCACTTCATTTTCTTTTGTTGCCATTACCCAGATGGAATGTCTTTCAATAACTTGGTACAGGTGCAGTGAAAATGAATCACAAAAAATTATGCTAAACTCCACTAATTGCTCCCTTCATGCTGAGTAGCAGTAAAAAGTGTTTCACTGCTCTTGTTTGCTAATCTTTTTGCTCTACAGTGGACCATGTGAAACTTGTAGGGAGACTGACTAAATTGTGATCGTTTACAGGGATTCACTTTCCTGTTGTATTTTTTCTCAGCTTCCTGAGTAGTGGTGAACTCCCAGCATTTTGAAGATGTGTTAAGCACACTAACATTTTCAAGGTTCAGTGCTAACTCAGAGCTCCTGTTGAAGTCAGACTTTCCAGATTTTGACATTAAAGTCTGCTTCAAAGTTTGGGCAGATTTCAAAGGAGACAAGATTGTGGCTGTAGCTGCAGGACCCTCTTCAAACGGATGTAACTCTCCTGCTTAAAAAATGCATAAGTTATCTGCTGTTCCTTCAATGAGTTAGGTGATCTCTATCTTAAAATACTTCACAGAGTGTCAAGCAGCTTAAGAAACATTTTATGTACTTACTTTTTTTCAGTGACTGCCGTTGACCAATGTCCATGATTCATGGACATTATCCATATACCCAGGTTGCTTCCAGGTGTTCACTTAGTAGTGGATGTAGTCTAAATTCTAATATTTGTTCATGACTGTTTCTCCTTTTTCTTCCTTTATTATTAATCCTTTCACAAGGCTATGGATTTCAGATCTTATAAATTGTGGCTAATGCTTTCTTCTGTGGAGCATTTTGATAAATCACAGTGTGTTGCTTTATATCTGTAATCTGAGTGTTTTGAAGTAGAAATGCATACATTATAGATAAGGTCCAAAGCACTATAGAACATCAAGAAAATCGTAAGAGAAAAAAAAGTTACAGGTTTCTGTAAAGCTCCTGTCACATTTAATTGATGGTTTGGGCTTTTGACATTTAAAGCAATATTATCTTAATATATACTTTTCTTTAAAGTTAAATACCAGGAAAGCATATAGTGCAGGGTAGACAAGAATAGAAGTTTCTAGGCTTATATAAACAGTGCCATGAATTTAACTTTGTCCTAAAAAGAGGTGGCCCCAATCCTTGTCCATGTGACATTTATAGGATGCCATGAGTTCAAAGTTTACAATTATGTAATTACTTACATGTATGAGTGCATTTTTGAGTTGCAGCCTGTGCATGTTTGTCAGATGAGAGATAGCATGAAAAATTACTTTGTAGATATAGATCCATTGTATTAAGACACTTTTTAAAATTTAATCTAGCCTGGTTTTAAACACAGGGAAACAATGCATCTCGGTGGTAGGTGTTGTTCATCTCTGAATCAGGCTCAAATATACTTTGTGGCTTTGGATTTTGCTATAATTAGTTTTAAAATTTAAAGTTCTGTGCTAGACTTCCTCCTCCATAAGCATGCCCAGCTTCCACTGAAATCAATGTGGGTTTATGAAGCTGAGAATGTAGAACCTGGTTCTATGCAAGTTTCAATAGTTCAGATTATTTTCCTATGTAGCATCTATATATTGCCTCATTTGTATTCATTGTTCCTCTACTCTCTGCCTTCCCCAGCTGTTTGATCTGGTGTACAGGGAGGAGACATTGCTAAATGTGATAAAAAGTGTTACCCGGAATGGCCGTTCAATTATCCTCACTGCAGTGCTAGCACTCATCCTGGTTTATCTCTTCTCCATCATTGGCTTCCTCTTCCTGAAAGATGACTTTATCATGGAGGTTGACAGGTTGAAAATCAGGACCCCTGCTGCAGGTATTTTTTTTATATTAAAATTTGCTTCCAACGTAGCCCTTTTTCTGTCTGCCTAACCTAACTTTTCATCTAAGAACATCAAATTTCATTATTTGTGCCTGTGTGAGAGCAGAACTAATTCCATATACCTTAGAACTCAATTAAGTCTCTGTGTAAAATTTAATGTGTCTAGGGTTGTTTTACTCTGGGCTTATTTGTTGAAATGTTAAAATCTGACACATTTGATCTATTATGTTTGCTTCACAAACTCATGATAACATTAAAAAAATAATCTGTATTTCCTAAGTATTTTCCTAAGTGAAAAGCAGCTCCAAGTGGATTGCACTGGTTCTCATCCCACCTTAAAAGCAGCTCATAGTAATTTCTGTGTACTGTGTGAGGCATGTGATCTTAATATGTTCATTAGCTGTATTCATTTCATTGCGTTTTAAGCTTCATGCAGCAGAAATTTATTGCAGAATTCACATTTCTACCGATAGGAGCATCTTTTAAATTCAGTGTGTATTTCATGATTGTCCTCGTTAGTGTATAATCCTGGCTTCAGTAAAGTCATTGGGAAGTTTGGAACTAGTTTTAAAAAGGCCAGGATTTCAGCTTTCTGGAATGAGAGACTTTAAAAAGTCAGTAGAGAGTTACAAACTTGCTTTGCTAGAAAAGAGCCAGGTCTGGTCTGCTGAGAGCTTTGTAGGTGGTGCCAACCAGCCTGCTGGGAGCATGGGCAGGGGAGTAACTGGCTGCAGAAATACTTGAGAATAGCTGGTGATTAAATTCCTCGAGGCATGATTTTTCCAAACGCTGAGCTCTTCAGACCTATACACAAGCACAGAGCCCATCCGGGGCTTTGTGCACTCAGTGTTTGCCAGTCTTTTCCTAAAGCTGTTTTTTCAGGATTTAAAGCTCACAAACAAGGCAAAGGTCATTCAAGACTCATGGGCTTGGCGTACTTCTGCAGCTTGTTCAAAACCATATGGAAAAAAAAAGAACCTGAGAAATTTCTTTGACATCCTGTGATTTTTTTTTTAATTATTATTATTATTTTGCCACTGAGCATCCATTAGGGGCTAAATTGGCTTGTATTTGACTTACCACTCATTTTTGGGACAGAACTTACGGTGTGAAGTCTCACTTTGAAAGGTAGTTCTGATCACCTTAATAAAACAGGCTACACATAGCTCTGGTCTGATCTAGGGCAGCAGCTCCTGTGTGTTTGTGTTGCTTCTGTTGAGTTCTTGGCAGATTTTTGTGTTGTGGGTATGTTCTTGCTGGCTTCATACGTTGCCATTTCTGATCAAAAACTCATCAAGAAAATATGCTGACTGCATGTTGATGGAACATTCTGCTTCCCAGGAAAAGTGCTTTAAATTTTTTCTTTATAAAGTAGCAGAAAGAGTAAGTCAGAGTGCATGTTTTCTGCATTACACATACTGTCTTAGGCTGTTATTTTGTTGTATAGTTTTGCCTTCATTTTTTTTCTCCTTAAACCTTTTTGTATCTCTAATTTGAAATGCAGAAAATTGTTGAAGGTGCACAAGAGAAAATTGGTTTGATAAAATCAAGCTGATGTACACATTTACCACTTTGGGAATGTTAAATTAGTGTTTTACACAAACCCATACATATTTACAAATGAGTACCAAACTGTGTTATAATCCTTGAAAACCCTTAAATATTCTACATTCAGGATAACTGAACATCAGCTTGGTGTCCTTCTTGTCAGCTTTTGTGAATAATTTATCTAATGGTTTTAAAAACTGACATTATTTTCATATCTGACAGTTGTTTCTTGCTTTGAATATATTTTGTTCTCACCAGAAGCAGCTGCATTTGATGTAGATTCATTAATTTCAGGAGATGAAATGGGAATAGCTGTGATATACAGTAAATATAAAACTGTGTTTTTGTTCATTGTGATTGCTTTGAGCTGCTGAGGCAGACTCTTTCAAGGAGGGAGGAATTGCTGGTGTAATTTGTTCTGTTTTTCCTTCTTAACTCTCCAACCCGATGATTCGCTCCTAGAAAATAATGACTTAAAACGTAACATCAATGTCGTGCCTGTCTTTCTGTCAACATCCCGCTTTTTCCACAGGTCCTGGTGAAGTTCCCACTACCACCCTGACATCGATGATGGGAGCCTGTGCAAAAGAGAACTGCTCTACGAGCATCCCAGCTCTTAACCCAGGTCAGTACAGAAGTTTCCTCAGTCCAATGATCACTTAGAACCAAGGGATCCCTGGAAGTGTCCAAGGCCAGGTTGGACAGGGCTTGGAGCAGCCTGCTCTTGTGGAAGGTGACCCTGCCCATGGCAGAGGGTTGGAATGAGATGAGCTTTAAGGTCCCTTCCAACCCAAACTACTCTGTGACTCTCTGATCTGTGCGTTGCTGTTGCAAGGACTTCTGCTGGTGTGAGAAGTGACGATGATCATTGTGAGTCAGAAGTGCTCAACTTCTGCAAGGCTCGGAGCTTAGCTGGCAGCTTTGCTCTTAATGGGAGTGCTTCCCACACCTGATTTCCAAATGCACTGACATTAATTTTGTTATTAAAAGAGCTTGCTGAATCATTATGCTTGAACATACAGGTTGCTTCTTGCCAAGTGACTTAGCTGAGAGAAGCAGCTTGCTGCTTGTCTGCAGCATCCTCGTCTGCACACACTGAGCCACTCTTAGATCCAGGTAGGGCCACAGAAATTCATTTTCATGGCATAGCCTATCTATCAGCAAGTTCTTGTGTATTTTTTCTTCATGCATCTGGGCCAAGGCAGTATTGTAGCCAGGAGACCTAAGAACCCAGATCCAGGCCCACATGTCTGTCTCCCACTCTTCCCATGGGGCACAGTCCAGTTGAGGTGGCTGGTCTTTCACTGCAGGTGTTAAGTTTGGTTTGATGTGTTGTGGCCTTTGCAGTGGAGGTGTGTGCACAGTGGAGGGTCTGCAGGCTCAAAATATTTATTGCCACAGTTGCCTGTGGTTGCCGGGGGCTGAAAGTGAGCACATAAATGGTCCCTTCCTCTGTGCCAGTATAATGTTTTTTCATAAGCTTTATTCTTCCACTACTAATTTTTGAGTTTTTAAGATCAAAGCCTTCAGGGAGAGGGCTATAAAAGTAGGCTTTTCCTCCCCAGCTGGTGTGTAAACAGGCCTCATAAACAACATGGGAAGCTGTCTGGCGAGATAGAGAAAACAGTCTAAGAGCTATTGGCAAAGCTGCTGCATTCAAAGAGTAATCAATCAGTCAAAGAGATGCAGTGTGGCTTTTGCCAAGCTCTTTAAATGATAGAAAACTCACATTTCTCATTGTTTGGGTACTGCTCCTTTAAAATCAAACCATAATGAAAGAGGGCTGTACAAAACATCTAAGTGCACTCTTACTTAATCTTGAAGAAATTTTGTTTATCCAATACCATTAAAACCCACCACCATTCGGCAAGAACAGTTTTGCTCACCTTAGCCACCTGGTCAAAAAGAATTGTTCTACTTTCTGTCTTTTCCTGGGACAGATTTCCCCTCTGGCAAGTGTGAGTATGGTGGAATGCAAAGGCAGAACCATCATCCCTGGAGGTGTTCAAGAGGTGTGGGGATGGGGAACTTGGGATGTGGTTTAGTGGAGAACATGGCATGGTTAGATGAGTTGTTGGACTCAGTCTCAGAGGTCTGTTCCAACTTTAATGGTGCTAGGATTCTGGGAGATTTCACATTTCAGCACCAGAGAAGTCCACACACAGATGTGTGTGGCAAAGAGAAAATGTTCTCAGTGGCATCTCTGGTCCAGACTGAGACATGTGTTATGTTGCTTTTCAGATCAGATCCCTGCTGATCATTTCTTCTGATGGGACTCTGCTTCTACCTTGGGTTTCACTGGTGGAGCCTGTGCTCAGTCATTGCTCTTGCTGGTGAGGGAGTTCCCTGGAAGCCAGTGCGCTGTGCCCAGAGAGCCTCTCCTCTTTGCAGCCTGCTGCTCACTGCTGCTCAGGGCTGTCAGCATAAAAATCTTTCATCTCCTCTGCCTCGGAGTCTTCCTCTCTCCACTCTAAAGATATTTCCATGACACTTCAGTCTGTGCCTGGTGAAGTGCCCGATCACTTAAAGGAACTTCACATCCTACAGTACATATCTCTGCATCCTCTGTAGCCCATAAACAGCTGTATGATACCTGTTTGTAAAAGGGGACATTTCCAAAGACTCCTTCCACTGCCAGGCCTGGTCCTGCTCTATTCTGTTGGAACCATGTGGGCACAGGCGTGACTCAGCTGATGTGCTTTGTGTGGCCCAGGTAGCTGTGGGCCATCAGATGAGGATTTTTGAATAAATGTTCCTATTATCCCTCCCCCTGTCCCATGATTAACATTGTGGGGTGGTCTTAGTGCTTAACCTGTTTTGCCTGTGAATTAAATTTAATCAGAAGGCAGCCTCCCTGATGCTGTCCAGACCCTCTCAAGCCACTTTCCAGGATGGAACTGCTGGCAAATAACCCCCCTGAACTTTTATTAGTGTCAATATTGGGTTCTTAATAACAGTGGACTCTACAGATCCACTCCTTTCTTTCAAGTATAGTTGGTGCCTAGAGGGGCTGAGCCTGCCCCATGAATGCTGTTGAGCACTGAAAACAGAGAGCTGAGGCAGAATATGTGCCTGTAGGGTTGCCTGGCTCCCAGGTTGAAGACAGCTCTTGTTGCTCCACATCTGGTAGTGGAAATAGAACAGCAAAAATGATGTCTGTACACTCCCCACAGCCTACATTGCTGCACTAGAGGTTTCTGCCAACTTTGGGCTGTCTGGTTCTTTGGCAAAGATCTTGCAACCTGAGCTTGCTTTTCTGGGAGCTTCTCTGGGATGCTGATGCTTTGTGTTGCAAGATGTGCAAGGTGATGTATCTTGTTTCTCTGAAGCCTGGCTTGCTCTGAATTAGCATCTCAGTGGGCAAGGAGAGTTGGGTGTTAGGGCTGCTGGTAGATAACTCCCTCTTCAGTTCTCAGTCCCAGATTATCCTCTCTGTTCACCAGAATCTGATTGTCTGCAGCTTCCAGCACCTGAGTCTGGTCTTGTGAACAGTGAAAATATTGTAGTTACCTAAAGGAATTAGAAACTGTAGCTTTTTTCAAGGCTTTAAATTTATCTTGTGCATGGTCTCCTTCTCAAGCACAGCTCCAAAAAAAACCCAAAAAACGATGGAGTATTGGTTGAAAGGAGGGAATAATGGAAGGATACAACAGCAAAGATTAGTTGGTATGAATAACATCACTGTGCTAGTAAAAAAAAAATCTAGGTATGACAGGATAAAAAAGGTTTCTTGTTTCAATCCTTTCAGTTTCAATATTTAAGCAGTTATTTTTAAATCCAGGATTATTTGTGGGAGTAGTGTCTGTAATGACCATGTAGTTTTTTAACAGGGAAGTTTGTTCTGATGTCTGCTTTTGCTTTTCTTTTCGCTCAAAGTTCCTTCAGTAGGGAGTTGTTTCTCTTTTAATTTGCCTATGGAGCAGAGACAGTGGTGGCAAAAGCAGCAGACCCAGCATTGTCCTGCCCATCCCAGCTGGGATGCATGCACCACAATTTGGGAACCCAAATCCAAAATTGAATTTAAATCCAAATTATTTGGCTGCAATGTGAGTGCTTGCAGTCAATTCAATTTATCAGAGTCTATCTCAGCACCCCAGATGTGGTGTTTTGGGGTTGTTAAATATGTGTTTCAGTCCACTCTCCCAGCAGGATGTTGTTGTTTATTGAAGGATGTTACAATGAGTGTATGGAGCAAACCGAGTGTGAATCGCTGCCTTCCCCGCCTAAGCAAGCGTGTCCCTAAGGAGAAGGGAAGGCAGGAAGAATGGCAATCACAGCCCTGACCCTTCAGCCCAAGGCAGCAGGACACAGGGAGCAGCTCAAGCAGGGCTCTTCAAAGGGAGGCTGTGGATGCAGTGAGCGTGTGGTGGGAGGGACTCTGGCCAAGGTGGACAAAGTCCCCCCGGGACTGGTGTTCCAGCCCAGCTCCTCTGCACGTTCAAATATCTCCTGTACAATAGTACCCTCTGTGGCTCAGCCAAAACCACACGGCAGCTCTGCAGCACAGATAAGAACAGACTCCAAGTTTTCAAGCTGAGGTCAGAGAGAGCCTTTCATTTAATGTCTGTCAGACCTGTGCTTGGGCACGTGTGCTGGTGGAAGGATCATGGACAGACTGACTCGAACAAAAGCCAGCCCCTCCTGAATGGTTTGAAATGCTAGCATGACTTGGCTTGTACATGAGTAGGTAATGATTTCACAGGAAGACAATCCTTTTACAAATGTGCTTCTAATTCTCTGTTTATATCGCTTCTTGTCTATGCTGCATTTTTAGGGGGCCCACTGGAAAAGTAGTGGGAGGACTGCAAGGAGATGGGGTGCTCCCATGAGCAGAGAATAGTGGCTCTGGGTGATTAAGAGCTCTGGTGGGAGCCCTGCTTGTGATTTTCTCTGTCTCTCTTCAGGCTAAGAGTGCCTGATGTGCCTAAGTATGTCACCAGCAGTGATGTGCATATGGGTGGGGATGATCAATGAGGTTCTGGATGAGAAATATGAGAGGCAGATGTATTTTGCTGTTGCTTTCTCTAACAGAATTGTGGCTTTGTTTGATGAGTGATTGTTTAATGCTGTGGTTCCTGTTTGCAGGTGAAGAAGAGGAGGATGGAATAGAAAGGACCTGTGACACTCTGCTCATGTGCATTGTGACTGTGCTAAACCAAGGCCTGCGGAATGGTGGTGGTGTGGGAGACGTGCTCAGAAAACCTTCCAAAGATGTGAGTGTTTTGGCTCAGGAAATGCATTATTCCCTGTGCATCTCATGAATGCCAAAATCAATTTTTGGAGGTTATAGACAGTGTTTGTATCTAGTCTGATCTCATGTCACACAGTTGATTTATCCATGTAATTTTTAGATCCCAGATGGGATATTTAATGGGAAAAGCTAAGCTTGGTGTGATGATGATACTTGAAGAAAGGATCTCTAGGTAGTTGTTTACCACTTCTGAAAAAATGCAGAATATCATAACCTTAAAAGCACTGCTAAGAAGTCAGCCCTGGGAGGCACATCTGGAGAGCTGTGTCCCCCTCTGGGCTCCTCAGCACAGGAGGGACAGGGAGCTCCTGGAACAGGGCCAGCAGAGGCTGCAGAGATGATTTAGGGCCTGGAGCATCTCTGCCAGGGAAAGGCTGAGGGAGCTGGGGCTGTCCAGCCTGGAGAGGAGTCTCAGCTGAGAGGGGCCCTCATCCCTGGGTGTCCCTGTGAGCAGGGAGGGTCAGAGCAGGGCCCAGGCTCTGCTCCAGGGCCCAGCAATGGCACCAGAGCCACGGGCAGGGACTGAGCCCAGGAACTTCCACCTGGACATTTTAATTTCTAGTCAGCATGGCATCTGCCCTGGAATAGGTCCTGTTGTTTACTTGTATTCAACCAGCATGAAGATCAAACTAGAATTTCACATGTTGTGGCATATTTTTGTCTTCCACTTTCTTCAAAAATGCAATTTATTTAAGGACCTCCCTTAATATTTGGGTGGTTTGATGCATTTTTATTTAGGTTCAAAAAGAACATCACAAATAAAAGCAATCTAGCAGCACTTTGCTTGATGAGCCACACCATACATGTTATAAATAAATTCAGGATAAAGTAGGATCTCAGCAGGACTTGCAAGAGTCCAGAGAAATTAAAATCTGGATGGAAGAGCTCCCTGTGCTGGTAGTAGGAGTCTATATCCTATCTCACAGACTGGGAGGTTCTGCAGGAGCCAAAGTTTATCCCCAGTGGAATCTGTAAGCACTTACAGACTTTGAAATTGACCCTTGCCACTTAGCAGCTCTTTAATGCTAATTATATTGAAGCACTCCACAAAGGGTAGTGCTATTATTCCCATGAATGTGTGGGAAACTGAGCAATTGGATGACTTCAGGTCTCTATCATGGTGAAGAAAAGGATTTGGGTAGTCCCTCTCTAGTCCTGTGAGTAAGGCTAGCAGAATTTGGCATATGAAAGGCAAGATCTGTGGCTTCGCTTGAGCTAATGTGAAAATGTTGTTTAATATTTTAGATTTGTGCTATTTTTGTACTTTATTGCAACCTTGCTATTGCAGGAGCCCTTGTTTGCTGCACGAGTTGTTTATGATCTTCTGTTTTACTTCATTGTCATAATTATTGTTCTCAACCTGATCTTCGGAGTCATCATTGACACATTTGCTGATCTCAGGAGTGAAAAGCAGAAAAAGGAGGAGATACTAAAGACCACCTGTTTCATCTGTGGTAGGTGTTACTGATCTCTTGAGCTATTTGAGGATGAAAGGGGTGAAAATGAACTGTTCCTCAACAAATAAAGCTTGGACCCCAGGCGTGGTTATCTTCTACAAGGAAAGTCTGTAAAAATTCCAGAGGTTGGTTCCAAATCTATCCCCTCTCAGTAGGAGACAGATTTGGTTTATGAATCAAAAGCTGGCTTTGCTGAGAGGTGGCTTCACAGTCTCCACCCAGAATCTGCAGCACAGGAGCCGTGTCTCACGCTTGCATCATCACCACTAATGGAGATGTGGCAGCTGCTGACTCTGTTCCGTAGAGCATGCTGCAGATAAAAGTGCAGCTTCTATTTCACAGCACAGGGCATTCTAGAGCAGAAGCATCAGCAAGAACTGCCGATTTCAGAAGGTGATATGAAACAGGGAACAAAAGAATTCAGTGGAAATCATCCCCACAAAGCCCATGGCAAATCACACTTATTTTGAAGTGCACTCAGGAAGAGGGGGCAGGCCTTCACTCCCTTGGGGGACTTCACAGATACCTGCTTTTTGTAGGCTGGGTGTTGTTTCCATGGTTGTACTGACAAGGATGAATGCGGTGCAGAGCACAACATGTCTTTAGGGTGTGTGGACAGGAGATCCAGGAATGAGAGTGGAAACATGGCTGATTCCTCTACTTCCTCTGGTTTTCTTCTTTAGAGATCTGTACCATTACAGGGAAAAATTAAAAAAAAAAAAAATCTTATGAATACATCTCTGTAAAGACTGTGTAACAACAGAGCTGCAGGGACTCACCCTCTCTGCCAGGTTTAAGCCCACAAACAATCTCACTGAAGCTTAAGTAGGACTCTTTATAAGCTTGATGCTAAAAGTGTGCATAAATCTTTGGAAGATCAGGGCCTGGACTTCGCACTGTGCTTCCCAGTATACATCTAGAAAGAGCCAGAGACAACACTTGTAAAACATTTTATAGCCCTCAGCATAGAAGGCACTGTAAAACTGTAACATATTTATTATATTGTTATTGTTATTAAGAGGAAATATCACAAAGGAGAATAAATGCTGCGTTGAAAGACTTCTGTCAGGCATGCCTTCTGGCCTGGTATTTCTTGCCTGGAAGTTATGGCTTTTAAATTAAGATCTTTCAAATTTATGATCCTTTAAATTAAGTTAGGTTCCTTTCTCTAACATATTTAACAGATTTGCGTATTTTTATGTTGAAGCAGTTTATTTTGGGGCTTAATATTCTTCTCTTTTTGCAGGACTGGAGAGAGACAAATTTGATAACAAGACCGTTTCGTTTGAGGAGCATATAAAGGCAGAACACAACATGTGGCACTATTTGTACTTTATAGTTCTTGTCAAAGTTAAAGATCCAACTGAATACACTGGCCCGGAGAGCTATGTGGCACAAATGATTGTGGTAAGTCAATTTGGGCGTTTGCTTTATGCAACTGAGAGATGCTCCTTGCAGCTAGGGCAGAGAGTATCTTTCTTTTCCCCTCTCTCTGAACAATAGGAGGCATTGATCTGTATTTTTAAAGATCTTCTCACGTGTCTTAGTCTGCAACAAAACCCAGTCTTAAACATAATGAAAAAGATGAAGATGCAGGCCGCAGTCTCCAGTTTGGCGTCGGTGCTCTCGTGCTCTGTGGGTTCTGCTGCCTCATTAGGCAGAGCTGGGGCAGGGGAGCATGCATCGTAACATCTGCTGCTGCTCCAGCTTTGTCCAGTGTCTCTGGGCTGCTGTCCAGAAAAATAACATCTCCTGCTGCACACTGAAACTTGGGGTCAGTGCTCAGGGCTGGTGCTTTTCTCCTATGGCTGCTCTGAACAAGCTAGTGAAAAGACCAAGCAGAGCAGCCACAGGGATTTGAAGAGCCACAGAAACTGCCTTGTGGAGTGGGGAGAGTACTTGGATTCAGAGAGAGAAATGTGATGACGCTGGACCAGAGAGGTGTTCGATTACACTTTATTTCCAGCCTGCTGCCGAAGAGGATTCCTTCTGCTGAGTGAGAGGAGTGGATTATCAAGGCAGCCTGGCTTGGGGCTTCATTTTTGAGGAATTCTGCCTCCCTGCTGGGATATTCTGGTGTAGCATTTTCTTCCCGTGGACTTGCTGGCAGGTATTGCACTGCTCAGGGTCTGTGCCAGGCTCTGTGTTTGCAGAGCTGGCATATGTCTGAATCCCAGAGGAGGCTGTAACCAAATGCACATCAGGCTTTGCTGTTTATGCATTTCTGGAGCCACATTTCTTATCAAGACTATCTCTTTGTTATCCCTCATCAAGCCTTTGACTGGGCATACTACCCAGCCTCATTACTGAAGTGCTGGGTGGCGTTTTACTCCCCAGTTTATCCAAGGGAAAGATTCTTCTCCTTTCACTTCAGCTGTCATCAGGTCAGGAGCCAGGTTTCAGTCTATCACAGCTCCTTTCTGCCTTGTCAGTGCAGAAAGGTGGGTTATTTATCCTGCCTTCAGATGGGTGTCCAGGGTTGCTGGGCTGACTCACCTTTCTCACTCCATTGAGAGCCTAAATAGTTAATTCAGACAAAGTGCCTAATTGGGAGCAGGCTGAAATTATCCCTGACTCCCATGCACTGTGCAGGCTTACGCAGAGCTTAACTTGAAGAACTCACTTTAGTGGAAATGTTGGTGTTTAGACAGGAGTGTGTGCTTGATTGCTGCAGTTAAATGGAGCTTTTGTAAATGCTATTGCCACTAGAAGGGAAGGTGCTGTGGCAGGTGATGGGAATTCAGTGCTCAGGTGCAGAGGTACAGCCTATTTCCTTCAATTTTGAACCATCAGTCTCATTGCCCAGCTCAGGGTGTTTATACTGTAGGCAGTGATGGATCTACACTTCTGCAGTTTGGTGGGCGAGGTAGAAAACCTAAAACAAATCTTTGTAGATTCTGTTGCATTACAAGAAATTATTCATAGTGGCAAGTTGTTCTGTTACACATAGAAATACTTTAGCTTATGTCATAAATACATTTTAATTTGTGGAATCAGGCTCTGGGGCCTGTCTCATTTGGTCATTCCTCCTCTTACTCTCCCTGCAATGTTTGTAGGATTTTAAACTTCGTGGTACGTATGTTAAGTATTAATGTTCAATTCCAAGAGATGCATTAATATTCATAGTAAGTGTACTCATCCTTTGGCAGCAGTGGTTTGACTTTTCTGATGTATACATTCATTAATGTATTTTACTTCAACATTAATGGCTGGAACTCCTCTTTGAATATCTGAAATACTAACAGAAGGACCAAAAAGTCATATGATCTCAAGCAGTGAACTGATTTCTCAAAGCCCCTGTTCCTCTGTGGCAGAATGCTGGTTGTTTCAGTGGTTAGCAGTAATCCCGATTTTGGGATTATTAAATTCTCTTTTTCCATGAGTATATATGAAGTTAAAGGTTATTTTGGATGATGGAGAGGTACCTATTGACCTAGAAATGTAAATCTTACATGAAATGAAAGTATAAATGGTAGAGTGGGAGAAAAAAAGATAAATAAATGTTTGAACAAATTACAAGCATCTGATATGGGATTAGTAATTGTGTCTTTGCGTAGTTTAAATTCCTAGTATAAGTCCAGGGAAGACATGCTGCATAGCAGAAGCAATTGGAACTTCTTAAGTGAACAAAAAAAAAAAGGACACTTTCTCTTGGAGCCAGAGAATTTACTGTATACCACATGCTACAAGAAATACTAAGAAATTAAAGAAAATAATCTGCCTGGAGGAATGGAGTATGCTGTTTCTCTGGAAAAAAAGATTTAGAGATAGTTTGCTTAGGACCAAAAGAAGAGTCAAAAGGAAAACTCTGAGAGGCAGTTCTGCTGCTGTCAAACGTACAAGCTGCTGTAGCAAATGTGTTTGATGTACCCCAAACACAGCCTGATAGTAATGAATTACACCACAGGCACGTGAGATGTGCTACATTCCATGCACTAATTAAGCCTGAGTATGGCTTTTGTCATGAAGACAGAGAGAGAAGCTGATTCAGACTCTAGGAGAGCCTGAAAGCTGTGTGACCATCCTTGTGATGCTGGGAGAGGTGACCATGTCCTGGGTAGGACAGCACATCCTGGTTAGGATCTGTCAGAAAAGAGACTTGAAATTGACCTTTCACAAGGGACTTGCCCTTGTGGAACTGACACATTGCTGAAAGAGGCTTGTTGGGGGTGTATGGGCTTGCAGGAAATATTTATAAATATGGGTGGTTGGGATAGCGGGGCCATCTCGCAACCTCTTTGAAAAGGACTATGTGGAATGAGATTTTATATTTCATACTATACAAAATATGGCTGAAAAAACTCTGTGAATCATACTCCTGAAAGAACTCTCTTCATTCTATTAGTTTTTGTTATGATCAGGAATGCCTTCTATTGCTGCTTCTGTAACTTTAATGGATTCTGTGGAATTTAATGGAATTCTGTGTTTTCACAGCCAGATCCCTTAATGAGAACTTCTACCCAAATTCAGTCTTCAGGCCCTTCAATACACATAGGTCAAAATTTTGGAGTATGCTGCAGTAACTTTAATAGAAAGTAGAGTTTAGCTCCAAGTATCATCCTCACTCTCCCTACAACTGCAGTGAGGAACCAATTACTTGCATTTGCCTACTCCTGTCTTGCAAAGTATTGCAAAAAGTAACATTGGAATAATGATCAGTATTTACTAAGCACCAAGAAAAGCATCTACAATTTCTGATAATCCTTTTCTCTATTGCCCAACCTAGTTAGAGGCCAAAAATATGACTGTCCACTTTGTGACTCTCAGTCTTTTCTAAGTATCATTCGTCCAGCAAACAGCAAAGCATCTGGTTTGAGGGCTTGCTGGTAGCACAACAGATGAAAAAACAGGATTACTGTGATTTCCTTGTTTCGGAGTGTGATTTGAAAGGCTGGATGCCAAAATGGATGTGACACACATCATAGTTCACCTCTTCAGTTTTCCAGCTGAAGAAGGGGAAAGAAACACATGGGTGATGTATATACCCCTGACTCAAATGCAAGATTCTTGTAGGTTTCCAAGTTCACTTGCATTTCTGTTCCAGGGGTGGTGTGCTTCAATGCATTCCCATTATCTTGCATGTCTCTGGCCTCAGAAGACCTTGGGGTAGAGCATTTTTGTTTTCTTGCTCTGTACTGTGGACATTGTCTCTGCAAACTCCTGATGTTCCCTGTGATTTTGATTTTCCCAGCAGCTCCCTGTTTGCTTCAGTGCTTAGCATACTTCTCTGAGCAGTGATTGAAGTAGTCAGGAGCTATCCAGCTTTTATAAAGAAAGGTATTAATTTTTCTGGGTTTTTTTCTTTTTAGAAAAAGAAATCAAGTATAAAATGTATTTCAAAGCAACACACAGTTCATACACCTCAAGCTTTATGGAAATATTGGTGGGAATAAAGCATTTCACCTCTTCCAACGCTACCCTTTCTTCTTGCAGACTATCTTTTATCAGTTATTGGGTGAAATATTAATGAACATTAAAGCAGGGCAGTAGGTTTTATTATTTGTTTGCTCTCCAGGCCTCTTTTATGAAGTCAGACAGGTATTATACAATATCCAACAAGACAGAAACTTTGAAAAACTGGCTGTGTGCCTAGTGTTTGCACTGAGAACCTGCATGAATGATTCCCCGATTGAATTTCCATTCCTGTAGAAAAAACCCTGTTTATCTGACCCATTTGACCAGAAACACCATCCCTAGCAAACCCAGACATGCACATAACTTGTATTACATCGATACAGCAATCTTTGAATGTTCCTTGTGTCCATTTGTCAGGGGAGACAGTTTAATGTGATAACTGGAACAAGGAAGGTTAATGTCCAAACTTTTATACTTCGTTTTTCAGAGTGTAATTTGTACTCACATATTTCACCCAAGCCTTGGTAGCTGTAAATACAGAGGTTAAAAAAAAAGGACATGATTAGTTACTGAATGTTTTGCAGCTCAACAGAGATATGAATTAGCCTATGATTTGTACCTCCATTCATTTGCAAAAGTAAAAGATTATTTGCTTAGCAATTAAATTGATTATTTTGCCCATTGGAAGAATGAAAAACTTTAGCAAATGAAGCCCTGAAAGTTTCATTCTCACATGCTCTGTCCACAGTTCTTAGCAAGTTTCGTAATGGCTTTTATCAGCAGTTGTGCTACCTGTCATAACTACATAATTACAGCACCTAATTACATTATTACTTATTTACCCTAGTTATGTAATTGGATGTAATTGTGCAATTATGTAACTCCTCAGTCAGCCGAAAAATGCTCTAAAACCAGCCTATGCTCCTAAGAGTAAAGGTGAATTGGACCATCTCTCTAAAGCAAGGCAATCTTTGCTGGGAAATTACAGGTTCTTTTCTCCATTATTGTCATTGGGACCGTGAACCTTTTATTCCCATCAATGTGGCAGGGAGGCAACAGTAGAGACAGGTTGAGCACACCAGCCTGAAATTCTGAACAATTGTCTTCTGATTCAGTTCTTTTAAGAGCACTTTTGTGGCACAGCAATGACCTGGCACTGGCTGCATGACAAAATATTTTAACTGTTTTATTTTAAATATTTTGAAGGTGTCAGCTTTTTTTTTTTTCATTATTAATTTTCTTTCAAATTATTAAATAAAAAAAAATTAGCCATGACACAAGGAAAAATACATTCCCCTTTTGAAACATTCTGATTGTTTTGTTCGCTGTTTTTAAGTACTGAACTTTTGAAAATTCAGCTGCATTTAGTGCTCCTTTGAGCTGATGCTGTTGTTTCTGTTCTCCCTACTTCCAGCCTCATGGTTTTGCCTTCTTTTTCCATTAGATACCCAGAAGTGGGTGTTAGATTGAAAAGCAGTGCTGGGAATAATGCCAAATGAGCCATTGAGAAGCCTCACAATAGTTGTCATTCTGCCCATGCTGTGTGCTGGGCAGCGCCAGCCCTTTTCCCTCGGCACCCTCCTCTCTGCTGCCTCGCTGCTCTGCCTTTGTCCATGTTCCCATCTCAGGAGGGGAGGTGTGATGTGAGCCATGGCAGCTCCTGGATGCTCCCAGGGGGCAGGTCATGGCCAGAGTTGCTCTGTGAGGCTGTGACCCCCTGGTACAGGAGCAGGGCGAGGGCACAAGCTGCCTCCTGGAGCTCCCTGCTTGCGTACAGCCCCTGGCACACATTGCAAAGGGGCTTTTTTTCATTTTGGCCAACCCCAGCAGACGTAGCCGACTGTCAAAACAGCCAAGGTGTGAGCCAAGGGCGCCTAGGGAGCCTGACAGCTGTGGGTCAGGAGGCTGCCTGCCCATCCCCTCACACCCTGGGAGAGGTTGCTCCAAGGCTACTCAGTGAGCAAAAGGTATTTCACCGATGCCAGACCCTGGTGTGCTCCCCTGATGTCTGACAGAGTCAGTGGCCATCCCCGAGCAGACTACATGGAGCTTCTAGAGGGAGGCAGCTCCAAGGGAAATTCAGGCAGGAGAGGTGGAGACAGTGAAAAACCACTGTACAGAAAGGGGAAGGGCATACTGACAGCATGGGGGGTTGTGGAACAAGCTGTTCTTTACTGCTGTCGATTTTTGTCACAGAATGTAATAAAATTATATGTACTAAGAGGGCTGTTGACCTCTGCTCTTAAAATAAAGCTTCTTTGGAGAAGGAAGAAAAAAAGTTCTGACATCCAAAATTCTTCTATTCTGTTAACCATCCCCCTTTTGAATTTTGGAGGTAGAAGTTTTTTCCGCTAGTTCTGTAGATGTTCTTATTACATCCAAGGATAACAAAACACCATATGGGTAGAGATAATGACCTAAAGCAGAGAAATGTCAATCCAAGGTAACACGAATGCTGCAGGATGGGCACTTGGAATCTCGGGAAGACACTCCATGTGCTGTTCACATGCACTCTGGTGATTCATCCCAGACAATTCCAGGAGTTTCCTCTGCCAGATGTCCACCAGACCCTTCTGCCGCAGCGAGAGCAGAGGGGGGAGGACCAGGGCTGTGTTTGTTCACTCCTGAGCTGCTGCAGTTCACAGCCCAGAGTACTAATGTGAAAATTGATGGCCACTGAAGTCACACCAGTCAGAACTGCACTGGTTGAGGAGAGGACTCGGCACTGGTTCTGCTGCCTCTGTATAGGTGGGATAATATCAGCAGGGAGAAAAAGGGCACCAGCTGATCAGAGTGACCCCTTCAGCTGCTGCAGCTGAATTGACCAGTGACTGTGAGCTGCAGCTCCTAAACTGGCTCAGTATAAATAAGCTGTATTTTTGAGGCTTCTTCATTATCATAAATTCTAATTCAGCATGATCTTTCTGATCCGGCAACTCACAGGCTTGAAAATCCTTACAGGACTCGTGCACACAAATGTTGTGCTGGAGTGGGACATGGAGTTTATAGTTTTGGGAATCTAATAATGCTCCCATTGTTAGGGCTGGGTTATTTTATGTCTTAAGACTGGCTTTGCTCCAAAAACTAGCAGGTGATATCAAAGCCAAACTTGCAAGGATGAGATGTATGTACATATCATTAAGCAATGCAACTTTTTCTTAATTACTTTTAAAAGGCTGATACAATGCATGTCACGTTATGAGTAATTACTTACCATGGCAGTAACACCAGGAGCACAAAAGCCGGCTGCTAAATAAGATCTGAGGTCTCTGAGAAAGGCTCATTTCCTAGGAAATGCAGTGTTGGTTTTGTCTGCAGTTGGGTTTTCATAAAATAAGCAATTAAAGAAATATGCCTAAATAGATGATTTACATCTCCCTTTTTTTTTTTTGTTGTGCTCAAAATAGGAGAGTGAGTGAGAACACAGCTCTCTGTGTCCTTCCACGTGGACATAGGCCCTCTGGGGAGTCCAGGGCTTTGGATTAGGTGCACCAGGTCCTAGAGAAAGTCCTTTTACTGCATCAAGGTCTGCCCCAAATCCACAGAGGAGTTCAGAGTGGATCACTATTGAGTGATACAGTCACTAAAATAGAGCTGATACTGGGCTTTACACAGGTTGGATATATGAGGGGAGATCCATCTACCCTCAGATATCCCAGTGTTATCCAGGTTTTACAGAATTAATGGAGGGACTGTTCTTTCTGCTGCTAGGTATGAGTTATTTTTCTATTGTTGCTTTTCTTGTTGCTCAAAACCAATTTTCATTTCTTTGGGAAGACCATTGCTATTTTTGCTTCTCTTTACAATTTTGCCTCTACACCATTATCTCATCAAAGTGCTGAACACCTCCCTCTCTACTTCATAAAATAAGCAATCACAGTAATGTGCCTAATTAGCTGCTTTCTTGCTCATTTGTGTTTCTCAAAGCATGAAAAGTTAGAATCACGTGAGGACTTTGCATCTTTGCACAAAGCTCCTGTTCTTGAAGAGAGCTGAGCATCTTCTTTTCTACATGAAGGATTCTGCACCTTCCAGCAATGGGCTCTTTGGTCTGCCATAAATGATTTAGTTGGCCTGCTTGGCTCTGATGCATGAGATGTGGGTAAATAAAGGGAAAGGTGGGCTTCATTTGGTATCTCCCTGCAAAAGCTTGAGGTTTCAGTGAGTTTATCTTTATATACACCCTTTTCAGGCAAAATTAATTATCCTGCTGCTGCTTGAACAGGAAGCCATGGATCTGATCCTGCCTCCTAAGAAATGATGTTATTAACTGGAGCAGGAGAAAGCTTGGTATCCAGGGCAGATGCTGCAGCACAGGCAAGTTTGCTGTGTGCAGTCAGGGGATGGTGATGACCTTCATCCTCTGGCTGACTCGGGGAGGGAATGGCTATGGCACAGAACCCTTGTCTCTGCTCAGCCCCTCACATTCTTGTTAACTTCTAAAGCACCAACACAGTCCTATCTATTTCCCTATTTCCTATGAAATCACTTCTGTGTACACATCTGTGATGTAATTTCAAGTTACAGAGCAGAGCCTAAAACACCTCAAAAGTATATTCATTGATATTTGGGGATTTTTCCCCCTGAGATCCAGAATCAGCAGTTTGATGCTACCCAGACCTAGTCTTTTTGGTGATACTGTGGCTCACTTGTAAGCTTAGCTTGGTTTCCTCTGCAGTTTCAAGATTTAGCCACCTGTCTGTTTAGGCTTCAAGGATTTTGCTACAAAGATGGGTTCTGCCTTGATAATACAATGTAGTCACAGCTTCCTTGTCCTCCTCCCAACTTCTACTCGTTCAATTTGCAAATTAAAATAAATGAGCCGAGTTGGGTTCCTGTTTGTTTGCTTGCTGTTGGCCTTAAAAGCTTGAGGAGGGGTCTGGCCACGAGGCTGTGTTCCTTGAAACTTGCACATCCCCAGGAACAGGGAGTGGAGGTGTTCCAGCTGGAGCGCCCTCAAGCCCAGCAGCACTGCTGGTGGGACAGGCTGCAGTTCCGTGCTGGAATCCACTCTCGTCTCGACCTGCCAGAGACTGGAGCTGTTTACTTTCCAGGCAGCCTGCAAAAGCCATCTTTTATCCCTTTGTTAAAGAAGCCTGTGGCTTGAGATGGATCTGTGTGTGGGCAGACCTTTAGTCAAGTGATGGAAAGGCTCTCCAAGGCACTGGATAGGCACCTACTGTTGCACTTAAAATCCTGGCAGTGACAGAGCCCTGATTCTCCTGGGACTGGCTGCACAGGGCTTTGCCAGTGAAAGCTGGACCTTAACTGGGATCACAGCTAGTGATAAGACGTTGAACCCCAGAGGAACAATGTGATGAGCAGATCCTGAAACATGTCAACTGAATTAATTTTATTTTGCTCGATGGGAGAAGCAACAGACACAAAACACTTCAGTGCTGTTTGAGAATATTATTGCAACATTTGAAAACAATTATTGCTCTTTGTATTGTAGTGGTACTAAGCCTCTGGCTGCTTGAATGGGAAAGAGAGTGAAAAATTGTCTACAGCCAAGGCAGATAACTGCAGATGCTGAGGAAGGGAAGGACTGTGGTGTTCCCCCAAAGACATGAGGGCAGTCAGGAAAACAACAGAGAGATGAATTTGCTGCCTTACCAGGAACTCCATTTAAAAGTAAATTGGCCTGAAGTTGTTGGGACTCAAAACACAGTAGTGAGATTCTGCAAGATGCAAACTAGGGAAAGGCTACAAAAAATGCAGTTCTGCTTATGACCTCTCACAGTGCAGAGGCAGCAAGATTTGGGGGGATTTGTGCAACAGTGGTGTGAGCTTGATTTACAAGGTGCCACAGTTATGATGAAATTACTTGTTTGCTGAATCTGTCATGGGAGGAAAAATTCACTGGCCCATATTACTCTGCATGGATAAGTTTCTGAATTTGTGTAACTTTGGTCTCATTGTACCATTTATCTTTTGGGATCAGCTTTATGAGATTTGTGTCAGGCTTTTCTCTTTAGTTGCAAGGCTGCTTTGCAGAATCTTCCCTTTTGTTTTGTGTGGTGGATGTGTGTATGATAAAAAGCTAAGATTGCATCATCTTTAATAAAAGCAAAGATGTATAGCCTAAAGAAATCAGATTAGTTGTAGAGAAAGAAATCAATCAGGTTGGCAAATTGCATCTGTGGGACAAAGTGCAAAATGTTTGTTTCATGCAGTATTTATTGAACAAATTTGTTGAGAAGATGGTTAAAAATGCTCTACAGGAAAAAAAAATGGGAACCATTTTGTTCAATTTAAATGGCATTGATGTATTTTTTACATCATGAATTCTTGCAATATTACCAACAACAGTCCCTGATAAAGTACTTTACACAATTGCCTCACAGGGCATTTTGAGATAAAAGTATATATCGGAGATTGTAAAGTGGCTGCACCCAATTTATATATAATGGAACCCACTACAGCCATCCTCCAAAATTCAATAGATCAGGAATCACATTACAGTTCTGTAGTTTGGGGTAGTAGGAGATCTAAAGAGCCTCCAAAACAAACAGGCAGCTTTAAATCATGCTTAATGAACCCTGTGTATTTTATACACATGTGATTAAAATGTTTTGTTTCTGTTTTACGTTTTGCTGGGTGATGCTGGAGGAAAATCCTAAGTTCAGGCCTGTGAAGCTGATCATGATTTCTGCTTGTTCTCAAGGAAAAATTAAAAATTCAGTTTAACTGAACACAGCAAACCATTTAAAAAGCTGGACTGAAGGAAAAAAAAAAAAAAAAAAAAAAAAGAAGAAGCAAGCAGATCTGTACAGAGGATACATTTTAACATTTCCTAGCAAAAGCACCAAGTGAAAATGTAGTATAGGCAGATAAAGAGTCATGCAGCACCATGGTGGTTTTTTCTTTTATTCACCTATGCCTGCAGCCTTGAAAAAAACCCACAGCAGACACAAACCTGAACTAGCTGAGGGCCCACTTTTTCTGGTTCCCACTTGTTTCCTGAAGGGAATAAAAGTCCTTTGTGCTTCTATCCAAGGTGGCACCTTGTGTGCTGCAGCTAGACCTGCCATGGGGCCAATCCTTGGCCATTGTGCCTGCATGGGCAAGGAGTTGTTCTTGCTCTGCAGAGGAAGCCACAGGCAAGCATTCGAGCAGAACGAGGGATGATAGGTTGATAGTGTTCAAACCCATAGGGCTGGAAGGCGGCCATTGCTTGGTGTTGTTTTGTCAAGAGATGCTTCATAGAGAAACTTAGATCTTAATCCTCTCCTCTGAGTGGTACTCAAGTATGTGCATTTATGATCTTCCAGGTCTTCTCCAACCTTAATGATTCCATGATTTTGTGTGTGTGTAAGGTACGTGCATGATTGTATCATTGCTAAAAACGTGTTCTGTGTAGTGATAGTCAATAATTCTTACTGATTTTCAAAGAAAGTACTGTTCTTTCAGTTGTCTTTTCTTACTGCCCCATGTGCAAAATACATCAGAGTGAAAATGGGCCCAAAGCAGGAACATTCAGATCAGGACTCAAAATGCTTCTGCTCTGGAAGTATCCTAAGCCAGAACAATTGCACTGCCATCAGCAGAGCTCTGCCTGTGTAAAGCTGGGAACAAGGTCAAGCCTCTGAAAAACGAGTCTCCAGCTGAGTCTTTGTATTTCCCAAAGATTCTGTTATACCAAATTGAAGCTAAAGCCAGGAAATGGACAGTACTTGCAAAATACAAGGTGGCAGGACCAGAGAATTAAAGCTAAATGTGAAAAAACCTCCAAAACACACATTTCAACAAATATGCTCCTGAATCCTGTGCTTCAAAAGCTAGGAAGCAGAAGTCTTGGCTTGGAGCTTACCATGGAGTTAGACCCTGATCCATTGGATCCAACCAGCAGGAACATTGACAAAAAGAGGTCCAAATTTGTGGTGTCCTCACCAGTTGGATGGTACATATATGCCTAAGGAGGAGACTTCCTCTGTGACCTGGTACTGCAAGGTCATTTACATTGCAGTGGGATTCATGCCGCCGGCTTTTGTCTGGAATTCAGCATCTGGAGTGTGCTGCTGGTGTGTTTTGTGAAGGAAAATCAATATTAAAAGAATGGGAGAAGCAGGGGCTTCAGCTTGCTAGTCCAAGCAGTGTGGGAGCGGGAAAGGCAAGGGACCAGAGAGGCATCGGAATTCTGGTCATTCTAAACAAAGCCAACGGGAAGCAGCGACGCCGCTGCCGAGCTCGGCGGGGTCCTGGCCCACAAAGCAAGGATGAACTGACTGAAACACTGTGGGGAGCAGCAAGGGAAGCAGAGGGAGGAACAGGTTAGAGTTGGAGGCATTTTGGTGGCGGAGCTGGGGCGCATGGGCAGCTTGGCCCCTCTGCCGTGCAGGGCTGCCCCGGGTGGCACTGGGGGAGCCGAGCCTATGGGGTTCCACATCAGCACCCCGAGCACATCCCAGCTAGGAGGGCACAGGCAGGGACCTGCTACCTTCCCCTGCACACAGGCTGCCCTGGAATTATGCTGAGCTTCCCACACCGAGACAGCTGGAACTGAACCAGAGCCTCCCAGGCTGCCATTGCAAGGTCCTTTCTTTAAGGACATGTGCACCTAATGTCAGAATATTGAAACCATACCCACGTGAACAAAGTTAGTAAGCCAGTGATTCATTGCTGTTTCAAACCTCTATCTAGCCACAGTAAATTTCTGCTCAATAGTGACAGTCTGTGTCCACATGCAGGCTATGATTTACAGTTCTATGTTTTGTATCAACAACATCTGTTTAACAAAAGAAGAAAAAAAAAAGCCAAGAACATTTATTTTCTAACCTCTGTACCAGATGTTTCGTTATGCATAAGATCCAGGGATTATATCAGAAATAATTTAATTATTTTAAATGAATAATCTGAAATGTTTTTTCTAAAGTATGTCTCGTAACCACTAACAACACGAAAACATAGGAATGTGGAAAAAATAAACTCATGTTTTACACAAATCTATAATTGTATCTATTTTAAGGGCACAAATATTACGGACCAAATCCTAGATTTTGATGGTAGTGTTGGGATTCTTGAACATTTGCACAGGACAATATCAGTTATCAGGGTTATGAGAGAGATAAAGTAGCAGAGAGCAACTGATACAGCAGAAGAAAGCAACAGCTCAGAAATGTACCGTGGGGAAGGGACAACACCAGAAGCAAACGTATTTTCAAGGAGAGCAGTGCTGGGGTGGGACACAAGCTGAGGCTCTCCAGGCACACAGGAGCTGTGCCCTGGCTCTCCCACGAGTCCCCTGTGGTCCCCTGCACAGCTGCAGATCCCTGGGTTCTACCTGGATAGTGGTTGGAATGTGCCATCTCAGAGACAAAGCCTCTTGGTTTGTTTTCTACTTTTTCACCTTGCAGGACAGAGTTGCAGAGGTGGGGTCCCTCCCTGTGTGGCTTCTCTCTGGCTGCTGCAGCCAGGGCCAGGGTGGCCTTTTCCTCTCTAGGGACACTGTGACTCACAGACCTGCTGTTGGCATGTGGCTTCCCCACAACAGCAGTGTGAGAGCACATTCAAACTTAAGGAAAAAACTACTTTCCTGATCATTTCCATCTTAGGATTACACCATTAGGTGTGTTTGATAAGCAGAAATATTGTGGTGCTTGTCCTTTGCATAGCTTCAATTTGAGTGTCAGAGCTGCCCCACAGAGCGTCAGAGAAAATTCTTTGTAAGTTGGGGTTTATTATCATTCCTCACCATAATTTCTGCAGGAGTATCATAAGTGGGAATGCTGATATAGAAACACTGAGACATTTATAACTGCCTGGCCTGGATATCAGTCTTGAAGAACTCACAATTACTCAGAATTACGGTGATAGATTCTGTTGCAGCCCTCAAGAACATTCAGCCAAGTTAAAATGAAAGTAAATGCATCAATGACACTGCTAAAGCAGACAGTGGGTCTGTGTTGTGGTTTCAACCTTCTTTCAGGGGGGTAACAGGTTTTTTCTATTTTTCTGTGAGCTGTGGGAGCTGGAGCATGTATCAATCCAGTATAGACCAAGCCAAACCTATTAGTTTTCTTGTTGCATAAAGATTTATCTGTAATTGCCAAGGTTTATTTTTATTTTCTTTGAATTACTGTTCTGGATGCATATAGATGCATAACAATTCCTAATTTCCCTCCCTATATTCTTGAACAGTACAGATTGCTTATCAAATACAGTCTTAACATTAAAGTGTCAAACAGGATTTGCAGAAAGCTATTTGGGTTTGTAATTTAGGATGAATGTTTATCAAATTGTGGATTAGCTGAATCATGCACTGAACCAAATTATTATTGTCTGTGATTAAATCACAAAGTAGTTATTGCCCTATGTCATCTAAAGCACACGATAGCTTAAATCTTGAAAATCCCTTTTTAAGGTGGCTGTAGGAGCTACATAATTCCAGACTTTTAGGACCAGATTCTGTCCCTAGACAAAAAAAAAATTAAAGCTTTCCAAAGGTCATTTGGGCAGATCCCTCTCTGCTTTTATGGGCAGCACACTTGGGAAGGGAATGGATGGGTTTATTTGCTTTTCAGACATACAGAATAGTTCTCAGCAAATAGATCTATTTGTACCCTGCGCTAAAGTATTTATTCAAGGTGCTGGCCCAGAAAAGGGGAGTGAACTGTTCGTTCTTGTGCCTGAAAGGGCAGGGGCTACCTGCTGGAGAGCAGTGAAGCCCAGTTTTTTGCCCTCATGCTGAGGGCACAGAGGACTGGCAGTGCCACTCCTCAGCCCTGGAGGCCACGGAGTGATCAGCAGGGTCTTTCCTCAGCACCAGTGCAGCAGAATTTTACCACCCCAAAGGGGCACTTGAGGGGCTGCAATCTCTCTAAAGAGGCTCAGTCTTCCTAGAGTTTTGTAGGAGCCTTTCTTGGGGGCTGCTGCTGTGATTGCTGCCTGCCCACAAAGGTGTGTTCCAGGGCAGCCCAACGCAGCACACGAAGACACCAGTAGCAAACCTTCCTGGCAATTGATGTCCACGCTCCTCTTGTGCACCCTTCAGCGACCATCCAGTTGAGGAGCAAGACAGCTTCCAGCACCCCTATTTTCTCAGCCTTGCTCTTAGGGCACAGCCCTCCTGATGACAGCCTCAGACTGAAGGCTCAAGAGGAGAGAAGGATCCTTACAGAACTGAGGGCTGGGGGACGCAGAGGCCACTCCCCTGCCCTGGTGCATGCAGCAGGGCAAGTCACAGCCCAGGAGGAGTCATGAGCAGTAATCACCACTTTTCTTGGTGAACAGATAGGAGGGAAGTCCTGAAAGGGCTTGTTTTCATGTTGCAACAAGGGGTCACGGGGTGGAAAGGGCTGAGAGTCACTGCATTAGAGCGTGCTGGAGAAATGGGTCTGGCACAGCTGATGGCAGCGTGGCACTCGCAGCCCGTGGCAGTAGCACCAGCTGAAAGTATGCATTAGGCTGTCTTTGCTCCTTTACTTCATCCCCCTTGTCCTACTCTTTGACCTATTTTCTCTCACTGTTATCTAGTAATCTATTTTTTAAAGGCTCAGCCCAGTCTTTCCTGCTGGTTGCAGCTGATCCATCTTGCTGCTAGCCTGTGAAACCAGCACCTCCTAAAGAAACATCCCTCTGCCAATTACTCCGAAGGCATGGATTCAGCTCAGCGTGAGAGCTTGATTGAAGCCAGTTGGCTGTGCCAGCAGGACAGGGATGGCTCAAGAGAGGCTTCATACAAAGTATAGAAACTCTAAACAGATTTCTTCAGTCTTTCCTCCATCCATGCTCAACCAGAGCCAGCAAAGTCAGAAAAACAACACATTTTACTGAAGGGAGGACTTATCCCACTGCTCTGCCATCCCCCTGGAAAGCCCACAGAAGGGCAGGAGAGATTTGCACAGAAAACTGCAGGAGGCAGACACAGACTTTTGCTCTGAGCCTGCCTCTCCGAGACGGAGTGTTTGAGGTTTTCCAGCGAGCACAAGGAGCAAATCCTCTAAGCCCTGTGATTTCTCAGGCATGTGCCCTCGCCATGGGCACCTTGAGTACGTGCACCCAGAGTACTTGCACAAAGGTCTGGCCCTGGGGGAGCTGTGCCTGTGGCTGGATCCCCGCCAGCCGAGGGGGAGGACGGCGGGAGCGAGCGTGCTGGATCGCCACACCAAATGTCTGCTCTGCTCGTGTGCAGTCTCTCTGGCCTGCAGCCTTTTGGCTCACCCCACCTGCCTTTTTTCCCTTTTTTTTTCCTTTCCCCCAGCTGAACTGGTGGAGAGGAGGCTGCAGCTCTTTTCTGTCCCTGCAGCTTTCCTGTCTGGCTGACGCTGTGCCCTGGACACAGATGTCTGCTTAAATATGGATCCTGCGAGGCACAAGTTATGCTTGCAGGAAGAGTGTGGAGCAGGAAGATGCTGTGATCCATAGGTGGGCTGTGAATTGCTGCCGTCCTGTGCAAGAGTGAAATAATAATAACAACTAACAACATACTGCCTCAAATCATGGCTGTTTAGAAAGACGATTTCGGTACATTTTCACAATTAATTATTTGTCCAGGCAGCTGTTTGGTTTAAAAGCGTCCCGTCCACATAGCTCACCCTCTGTGAGCTCATTAATGCTTGAGCTGTGTCACCTCAGGCTAACCTGGTGGCTGTTGATTGAGTCCCGTGACAGCTGTTTGCAGAGGTTTGCCCTGCTCCCTGCCAGCAGCCTGCCTGCCTTCCTCCTCCAAATTGCCTCTCGGTTCCAGGCAGGGTTCAAATTTCTGAGTGAACACTATCCTGGGCAAAATGGTTGGATTTCCAAGAGTAATAGGTAAGGCATGACAGATAACATCCTGCACACCCCCAGGAGTGCTTCTGCATGTTACAGTTTGAAGATGTTGGTCAAGGTGAACCCTGGACGGAGCCCATAAGCATTTAAGTCCCAGAACAAATATTTGGGGCTGAACAAACATGTTAATGACCTCCAGTTAATTGGCAAGCAATTACCTTGAAGTAAAAATAGCTTTCCCATTGCTGAGCAGTCATAAGAGTGTGTGTCCCCCTATGAACACTGAAATTTTGGCCAAGGATCCTTGTCCAACTTGCCTTCTGGATCTTGGCAGGTTTGTGATTGAGTTTGTTGTCCCCAGCACCGACTGCTCTTTGTTTGTGGTAGAGACTCAGCAAACAGAGCTGTCTGCCAAAGCTAATTTTCATGCTGCCCTTTAATAAAGTTCTGCAGTTCATAATGCAATGAAGAAGTAAGATCATATTGACTGGCAAAAGCATGTGGTTCAGGAAGGGAAAGTACCTGCTGTGTGCACTATAAAGGAACTATCAGTGAAAGCTAGGTAAGTATTTTTAACCTAAAGACAGCTTGGCAGGCTATAATGTATCTCCTACTGAATTTTGAATCTTTCTGATCCTTTGCATGACAAAAATACACAGCTGGACTGATTTCATTAGATGTGTATTGCAGCTGAGAACCAAGATGCCTGCACCTAACACAGCTCTTGGGACTCCAGGTGGGACCTGTGGGCAAGTGTTTGACCGCTTGCCTCTCTCCCACATACAAGTCAGCAGCATCTTTTTCTAAGGTCTCCAGTCCATGCAAACCATCAGCTTCTCTTAGAACTTGGATGAAGTCCTTGTTTGATCCTCCACAATACTTTGGGGAAAAAAAGGTCCAGATTTGCCTTGTCTGTAACTAAAGCACAACTGGGTTTCTTTCCTGGAAGAGATTACCGCAGCATTTCTAGGAAGAACTGGGCACGTGTGAATGAGCAGAGTCTGTCACTGGAGTCCTTCCTGTGACTCTGGGGCTCATGGTGTCTGAGATGAGCTGGCACGTGGTGCGGGGTGGTTCCACCTGAAGAGCCACATCTGTTCCGTGTGCTCCACAGCGTTGTGTGGCAGTGCGTGAGGTGCTTTCTGCCTGTTCCATCCCTGTATCCAGCTGCTCCTGGCCATCCCTCTCTCCAGGCAGTGTAATGTCATGCTGAGGTGGAGGGAAGCAGGTGACACTGGGAGCCTCAGGAGAGCCAGGGGGTCTGACACCCATACAGATTCCTCTGGATGCTGCAGTGTGGTGCAGGGTCAGTTTACAAAAATCTTTCCAAAGCAGCTGGAGGTCTCTGCTGTGTGTCCTGGAGGAGTGAGGGAGTGGCAGATGGAAAAAACAGAACTATCAGAAATGCATTTCACAATTCTGGCTGCAGTACTCGGCAAACAGAGGAGCCACATTGATGGAATCTCAGATTGCTCTCCCTGTGCAGCCTGGCTTTAGGACTTTGGCGTTGTTGTGAGGCTTGAAAGGCTCCTATTCCCTCCGCTGGCTCTTATGGCCTTGCATTTATGGCCCTGCATCTTATGGCCTTCAGGTGCTTCAAGCAGGAGGAGCTGAAATGAGTGCAGATACCAGAGCTTTCCAGGAAACATTCAGGTACAAGTGCAGCTCTGTTCACTGTAGCTGCCTTGAATCTAAGTTCTGTGCCTGTAAGGGCAGACAAATTTGCTGGCAAACATTTTGCAAAAAAAAAAAAAGAAAAAGGCATCAATCCAGAAAGGCAGAAAGGCACTGTGCACAAACTAAGCTTAGTATAAATGAGTACACCTGTGCTCGACACCAGGCACGTGATGAATGCTCTGCAACATCCTAGCCAAAACAAATTTAAAATAAATATCGGTGTGTACTGGTGGAAGATGAATGCTGGTCTTGTAAGCAGGACCGCATGTGGCAGAAACAGGAGCCTCCTGCTCCGCGTGTCAGCTGGGGATATCCACAGGGAGGGTCACGTGTGCTCCTCTTGAGCTCACCAGCAGAGCTGGTGAAAACAGGTTTTGATTTGAATGAGTTATGACCCATTGAAAATGGCATCATGTGTAACCACAGTAAATTGTCATAATGAGATCACGAGGCTCGAGAAGTGAGCGGCGAGCAAAGAGGCCTCGTTCCACCGGCGCCCACGACTGCCAGCCCGGGGCTGCAAAATGCAACCCAGGGACACGCTCCTGCTCTCTGGGCATCTCTGTTCATTTAGTGACAGGACCAGGGGTTGCACAGCTAGACAAAATCTCAAAAGTTTTTTTTTTTTTCTTCTTTTTAACTCAAAACCTTCAAAGTTTTGAGTTAAAAAGAAGAAAAACAAACTAAAATTCATACAGCTTTGCTTTTAGTCTGATCCAGAGTAATGGAGGGGACTGGCCTAACACAAAGGGTGGACAAACATGAATACTATTAGTGCTGCCATGCTCACCCAGGCTTAGCTTGGTTGTTTCTAAATCCTGCTGCTGTAGGAGGGGAGGGTTTGGTGGTCAGAGCAGAGCACTACAGAGGTGAAAGGAAATCCTCCTGGAAGCACGATAAAGCCCTGGTGGGTCCCAGGCTCACAGCTCTGGCACACACTTCCTGAGCTGGTCCTCCTGGACCCTGCTCAGGCACAGCTTCCCTGGGCTGCCCAGCTGTAATTGCTGCAGAATCATCACTGCCTTCTCTATTTTCATAAGAAAAATAGGGGCAAAGTCTAAGACTATGATCAGTTTGATGGACTTAAAACTTTGCCAAATACCTGGACAACATAAATAGCAGAGCTCCTGCCTTCCAGGTGTCTTGTAGGTGGACTTTGGGGAAGAGCTCCTTTCCACTCCTCCCAACACACTGCTATTTGTGTGGGGCCATTTCCAGCTCAGGGACTGGAAGAAACACAGTCACTCGGGTTCTCTTCTCAAGTTATCAAATGCACGTGGCCCAGCCACATCCTCCCACTCCCTGAGAGGCACAGGGCAGAGATGCGTGCAGGTAGCGCACTGCCTGCTGCAGGACCTGCTCTGTTCCTTGTGTCTCAGGGCAAAGCAGGTTGCTCTCCACATGGCTGCCACTCTTCCTAGTCTTTCACCCTTCCATCTCCTCCATCTGTTAAACTCTGCACATAAATATCTGTGCCCCTGAGCCACAGAGACAATTCAGGCTCGTGCGGATATGCAGCACCTTCCTGACTCACATCGTCTGTTTACAGTGGTTTTGTCATGACTGAATTCATAGCCTGAGTCCATGGATAAAGAAAGAGCCAGCTCAGTGCTGTTCCATGCAGTGCAGGTGAGCCCTTGGCCATGGGGTTGTGCTTGCATTTATTCAAGATACACAGTCTGAGCAGCACATTAAGCCTAAGCCATTTCCAGGACCCCACATCTCCTATTGTGGGCATCTGGATCCAGGTCCTTCTGCTCTTCCAGAAGAAGTGCTTGAGGCTGGTCTGGAAGGCTCTTGTCTTATTTTCCTGTTGTTGGCTTGCTGACTTTGCTGCAAGGACAGCTGAAGTGGATGGAGACCAGCCAAGCTGAAGAGACAGAGGGGAAATGTGTCCCTGCATACACTTAAGGGCAAAGCACAGGGAGCACTGAGGCTGTCCTGGTGTACCAGAGGAGTCTTCACAGTGAGGGCATTCCTGCCTGCCAGAGCCACAGGCGAATGTGCCAACACTGCCCACACTGCAGTACAGGTACAGCTGCAGGGAAACCAGGTTTTCCAGGTGGTACTTTCTCTGTAGCTAAGGAGAACCAAGAATAAAACTGCTCGTATGAAATACTTTCTGAATTTACTGCTAAGCTCACTTGCTGTGTATCATCCATTGAGCAAAAGTCCTTCTGAGCTCTCATTCTCTAGTGTCAGCTTAGTAGCCCTGCATAAACCCCTACTAAAAACGCCTTGTTTTTCTAATACCCGTGTAGGAGAAGAATTTGGACTGGTTCCCTCGGATGAGAGCCATGTCTCTGGTTAGCAATGAAGGCGACAGTGAGCAAAATGAAATCAGGAACCTGCAGGAGAGGCTGGAGTCAACCATGAGCCTTGTAAAACAGCTTTCCAGTCAGCTGGCTGAGCTCAAGGAACAGGTAAGTGCCCAGTGTGGGTAGCAAAGTGAGCACGTGTGGGTGAAGGCGCTGCCTTCCATCAAGTCACAGTCAGGACAGTGTTACAAATACAAAAGAGACTTTTGTTTCAGGAAGGTTTTTTTTTTCCCTCCAGCAAGCTTTCTGGGTAGATACACTGATAAGGGTTTGGAGTGAAATTGTACTCTGTTAGCAACAGCAGAGATCGGGTAAGGAGAAAACTCTGAGGGGGAATTACTCATGCAATGCTCCTGGTGAGTGTGCAAGGACAGAGGGGAAACTGCAGAAGGGATGAGGGGCTGCATAACCCAGCAGTGAAAGCAATGTAGTGTCAGGAATAGCTGCATACTGATGGAAGCCTGGAGGAAAAAAAGCCTTCTGTGTCCGGCCCTTGGGTTTTTCCCCCACTCACAACATCAACAGTGCCCTTGTGAAAACAATTTGCAGAGCCTGTTGCTTTGCTTGTGTCACCCTTGTGCTGGTGCCCTCCTGCTCTCCCATATGGAGCACAAGCTGCTGGCCTCCCTTAAAACCTCCCTTAAAGCCCTGCTCCCACGCACATCGCTTGCCTGGTGTGTTTGCTCTCCCTTCAGGATCAAAAGGCCAGCTCCTTTTTTGCTGCAGGTGCTGGTTACCTCTGCTTTGCTCATTACGGTTTCAGAAAAGCATCTGTGTGCTTTCTTTATGGGAAGCACTTCAGTGGCATCGACAGAGTTATCTAATTATTCCCCTTCAAATCCCTCCTTAAAACTTTTCCCCGTGAAAAAGCCAACAAAGGTTTAGGCTGGATGTGCTGAGACCATAGCTCATTGTGCTTACCCACAACATCATGGTGGGATTTTTTTCATCCCCCTTTGGCTGAATCTGTTCTCTCCTGGCTTAAATTTAAACTCTGTGTGGCTGGGGCCATCTTCTAGTTCTGTGATTCTACGGAACCAAGTGCAAATGCTGACCCTCTGCAGGGCTACACAACACAATAGCAGGACAAATAATACTCTGTAAGACCTGCTGGGGGATAAGAATAATGTATAAATGAGGATAAAATGTCCATACTTCGCGGGAAACACATCTCCTACTTCAAAGACGTCCCTTACTTGTAATTTTCTATGCTGAAGAAAAGAATTCCACTCCCTGTTGTTTTGCTTATATGTATCTTGCTCTGTGACTGCTAAATAATAGTAAAAAGAAAAAAAATTCTCACTCGTCTCTCTCTGCCTTTCCACCTTAGATGACAGAACAAAGGAAGAATAAGCAGAGGCTGGGCTTTCTTGGATCAAACACACCCCATGTGAATCATCACATGCCACCACCCTGATACCACGGGGAGAAGCCGTGACTAGCCTTTCATCAGTATTCCTGCTTTATTATAGAATAAAAAACTGAGATTGAGAGGAGTGAACAGTGCCTATTGTTACAAAGTTAAAAACAACCAAGAGCCAAGATGTTAAGTGGTTTAGCTCTGGGAACAATTTGTAGCTGTTTTTCATGGCTGAGAGGGACCACAACCTAGAATGTGAGTGATACAAGGCAGCTCGTTTGTATTCCCTGCCTGGCCCGGTTGGGCCCGGCAGCTCCAGGGCTGGCTGGGACAGAGGCTGGGACAGAGGCTGGGACAGGCTGGGACAGCACTTGGCCACATCCTGGGAGCCCCTCTGTCCCCAGAGCGCTGTGAGAACCTAGCTGAGCAGAAGAAGGAGAGGTGTTTATTGAGGCAAACGCGACAGCCTGGCTCAGGATCAATAGGTCGTCTCTGGCTCACTTGCCAAATAGCAACATTAGTCATATTTGCTTGGCATTTACTATTTTTTAATTACCGTAAATATGTCAGTCCGTAAGCGGCGATGTTGCTTCAAGTAACTTCTACTAGGAGGGAAAGGGGAGAAACCTCAAAAGACTGGGAGAAGAAGGAAAAAAAAAAAAAAAAAAGGAAAAAATAGAAAAAGAGTTGCAAAGAGAAACATTAACACTTTTGAATTTTAGCTGTCACCATGCAATTTCTTATTTATAACACGGAGCACAATGTATCTACAGCTGTGGGAATGTTATGCACATAACACTGACAACATAACTGGAAGTGATTTCTTTCTCCTGGCTTCAGATGTTCTCAATTAATGTGGCCGTGAGGTTTCACATACTGAGGAGTTAAACTGTGTTTTAAATTCAAGTTCCAATGGAGGATTCAGGGGGAAAAAAATTATACCTGTAGTTTGAAGCGTGTATGGGATTTTATTTTTTTAAAAAAAGCTTAGAAATGTCTTTCTGTACAGAACTGTAATGGTGTCATTACCTTCCATAAACTCATCTTCAGCAAGAGTTGACTTGAGTAAATAAACACCATATTCTGCCAGCTTTCCTCTGAGCTAAAGATCATGGGTTGATGGTTTTGCCGGCCCTTCTTCTTCCACGGGTTTGCAGGGAAGCCTGGTGGGGAACAGGGGGCCAATATCAGAGAAGCTCCTTCCAGCTCTCAGCCCTACAAAAGGTAGCAACTAAGTCACCAGTGCAGGTTTCTGCTCTATCATGTATTTCTTGGGATGGCTTGAAAGAAAAGTTACAGGGTTTCCACAGAGCCCTAGGGAACTCTTTTAGGAAAAAAATTGAGGGGCACAAATGGAGATTGTGTTCTCAGTTCACTTTCATTTTCAGTGGGTTTTGGTTACCAGATTGTCTTACATTTGGAAATGCAGCTCTTGTTACATGGAGTCACTTTTTAAACCAAAATATTTTTGCAATGATTTGTCCCTGTAAAATTTTCATTTTGTTATAAAAGCCATTTTGATCAAAGGAAAAAGTATTATTGGTGTAAATATTTTCCAGTTTCTTCCTGGAGAAATGCTGTTGTCCTGGTCAAGGCACTATTCAAACTAACAGGCTAGAGTAAAGGGAATGAAGAGGTATTTCATTCTTTTTGTCCCAAATTCTAATCAGTTCTTGAAGCTTTTTTTTTTTTTTTTTTTTTGGTGGCAGGGTTGTGGCTGAAATAAAAGTAATATATTTTAGCAATATATGTATATCTTCTCCCACTCCCACTGAAACATCTCCCATTGGCTTCAACTGTGTCCTTCAAAAATAGTGTAGAAATCAGAGGTTTGTGTATTTTACTGGAAGAAAATCTCTTTCTGTTGGCCTTAGTCCAGAGAGCACCCTGGCTGTGAGAGGTGATGGCCAAAGGAGTTGCCCACAAACATAAAGTCAGCAGTAAGTTGGTAGAGACTCAGACCCTGTAGCTGTATTTCTTCAAATTAGTTCATACAGTTAATCAGATCTACTCACAGCTTCTGTTGCAACAGCAATTTCCCCTTCCTCACACGTGTGGTTCTAAAACACAAAGCACAGTTCAATTATAAGATAAGTTAAACTCCCATTATTTATTGGGGGGTGCATGGTTGGCTAATACTGGAATTGGTTGGCACTTTTCTTGTTTACACTCAGAAAAAGCAGCTGCACATCAGGGGAGGCTTCTGCTGCCGGAGCTGGAAGAACTTGGGGCTGGATGGGTTTGTGCCCTGAGCTCAGGGCTGCAGTTGGATGCTGCTAGTGCTCCCTCTGTCCCACACCCCAGGCCACATCTCCTGGCACTCAGAAGCCCAGCTCCTGCTCTTCAGGAGGGAGAGTTACAGCATCAAAATCAGGGAACAGATGCTGGTTTGCCCTGGCCACAGTGCCTTTCTGTTTTTCATAGTTTCCCAGAGAGACCTCCGTAATCAGTTACAATAGGTGATGCTACTTGCACAGACTGTAAATATATTTCACTGAGAATTTTGACATCTTTGCTGTTTCTGTCAAAAGTTATGCCCTGCCCTGCTCTCATCCATGTGAGCAATCTGTACTCTCACATGTGGTAAGGCAAACAGGAGGCTCCTTGAATGGATAATGGTTGCAGGGCCAGGCCCCAAGACTTAAAGGTTGTGAAAAATCCCCATGAATGAGTTTATAACAAAAATCATTGTTTTATACATATATTTATGTGTATATCTTTGTTTAATGCAGCTGGGGTAACCTCTTCCTAGGCAAGTATCATTTACCTTACCTATTTATATGAAATGATTGCAGAGAAGTTAAAACATCTAAGAATTTTTAATGCCTTAGAGAGATATATAATTATAAGCTCCTTGACAGTTAAAATCTACTTAAGTAAATGTGTCCATTGCTGCTGAATGTAACTTTTAATAAAGTGTGTCATTTTATATACGTCTGTCTCATTCTTGGTGCTAAGGCTGGGGGGAAGTGTGTGTTCTGGTTTGGGAAATGGTTGGGGGGAAATATCTGTTCTGGTGGTTGTGGATTGGGGCCCAGGCTGTGGCTGTGCACCCATTCCTTCAGCCCTGAATGGATGGAGGCTGAATGCAGCAAGGAAAGCAAGAATTTGTTTTATTTCAGGCACCGATTGCTCCATCCAGGATGGTGGATCCAGGAATGCAGCTTTCCCCAGAGGTTGGGTGGCAGCTGGGTGTAGGATTTGCTTGAGTGCTCTTTGTTTAGGGCAGGGGAGCCATGGGTGAGGGTGGGCAGAGCCAGGGATCGTGATGGGTCAAGTGTTACAGGTGGGATGAGCAAGCTCAAGCCAAAAGGCCTCAGGGTTTCTGATCTTTTCCAACCTTTATGATTCCATGGTGCTATGATGCAGGCTTCTCTTCTTTATTTTTAAAATTTTTTTTCTTCTCTTTTAACATGTTTTTAGTATAGCTCTTTTCAGGCAGCACATTGAGAGAGAGACCAAGGGCTTTCCCCACTCTTCTGGGTAAAAGAACTGAGAAAGACAAGTTGTGTCTCTCAACTAAGACAACTTGGGCTGAGGAAACCTGTGGTCTAGTGAAAAAAGGAAGAGCCCTCCCTACAAACCTGTGGCTGGTAAACTAAACCAAAGAAGTGCTTTTTTCTTTTTTTCCCAGCTGTTTTTTTTACAGATAGTCAATATTAATGAGGAAAAGAATAAGGCCTCTTCTTAGTGAGAAAAAGCCTACTAATTAATTAGTAAGAAAAATCCTATTAAATAGAGCATGCTGTTTCTCCAGTGCACTTGTTCCAGCAACTTACTGAGTAGAATTAACTTTCTTTTCTATTCTCTAGTATGATTTTAAGGCTAAGTAGAAAGAAGCTTGTTTACTACTAGGTTTGTTAGATGGTTTTGCAAAAAGTATATCCTAAGAGAAAACGGGGTTTCATGCAGCAAGCTTTCAACCTAAGATTACAGTCATGCTTAAAAAGCCCCCAAACCAGCATTAAGCTTCTAAGCCCAACAGGGAGCAGTTTCACATGCGGGACTGAGAACCTAATGCTTTTCTTTTTCAAAATGTTTGCCCCCAAGGCACATTTTAATTCCAGAGGTGTTTCAGCGAGCGAACCTCTCCCTCGGCACTGGCTCACACCGTTCTGGCCCGCAAGTGAATTCTGCTCCTCCCTTTTCACCATTGCTGCTGCTGCTGTGACAAAATCATCTGTAGACGAGGACGTTTTCTTTGGAAAGCACGTGCTTATTTTCTGGGGAAGGCTGCCAAGTTTATTTTTGAGGGGAGAAAGCTGAGATTTCAGGCTGCTAACCTCTCTGCTGCTCTGGGATGCCTACAGGAGCACGAGTCCTGCTTGCAGGTGCCCGTGCTGAACATCCTGAATTTGCACAAAATCATTCAAAACACCTCCAAAGGAGCTTGGGCTGTGGGGGGTTTAAATGTGCAGTGGTGTATTGCTGTCATAAGCTCACACTTGCCCGCTCTATTTATATGCTGCACTTTTTCAGGCCAAAGCAGGAAGCTGCAAGGCAGAAGACAAGCAGCCTTTCTAACTTTGCTATTTCAACGTGCTTCTCTTGCTGCAAACAGCAAAGAGTTTACTTTCTTTTTGTATTGGAATTTTCTTTCTCCATGTCTCCACCTTTGTCTGCTGCCACTCAGGTAAGGTGACACCTGGGCATGTCCTGGACCACGGGGTTTACTGATAAACCAAAGCAATAAGCTAAAATGTGTAGGAGCAGTGTTCTTATGGCATAATAATTCTGATTAAATGTTGCAGATTGTCAACATCCAATGTCTGACTCAATGCAAAAAGGAGGTTTCCTAGCAGCCCTTCTTGTGGTAAATTATTGCACAGTCTTCATCCCCTGATGGAGCATCCATGTGGCCTTTGCCAAGGCAACACAACCAGTGTGCAAGGGGTCAACCCAGCCACTGCTTTGTGTGGGCCCTGTCATTCAGATTTCATCCAGATGGCAAGAGCGGTGTGGGGATCCAGTTACAGCCCAATTTCCTTTATAAGTTACTCCCTTCTGGCCCCCAAAATTTGCAACATTTATAGGTTTTGTTCCCAATAACACTGAGCTGCCACAAAAACTGTGGATTTTGGGCACATCTTCAGCATTTCCTGTAATGGCCTTCAACTGGGATATGTCAATCTGAATTTCACAATCCTCTCCTAGGAGCACTTGCTCCCTTACCAAAGATATAAGGATATTTTTCCTTGCTTCTTCTTCCCTGTCCCGCCAGCATTACAGAATGAAACACTCAGAACCTGTGTTAACTCAGTCCCTGCTGTAGAGACTCACACTTGTGTTCAGCAGAGCCCAGGACAACCTTGAAACAGGGTTTTAAAAAAATCCCTTTTCAGTCGTGAGTCGGTGTTGGATGATAGAAGTTGGCTCAGAATTTGTGTTATTTCTTTTCAAGTCAACTTTTGCTGGCTTCAAGGTTGGTTCCAACCCATTTGCAGCCCACCAGGGAGCTGCAACGGCAGCTTTGTCTGGCACCAAAGCTTCCACCCCAATTTGATAAAGCCAGCAGAATTCCTGGTGTTTCCAAATACCCCTCCCAGCCCTTCATCTTTCTGTTCTAGGAGCTGAGGGTGTTTGTGCTGTGTGTGACCATGTGTGGTTTGCACACACGCAGCCCAGTCTGAGGGGAATTGGGAACACTGGAACAGGGACAGGGATGGGTTGGCTGCGGCCCTAAACAAGCAAAGCTGGTGTGAGTGCTGCCCTCCCATGCAAAATGCAAATCCTGCTGCCTTTGCTGCTGGAGGAGGAGTCAGGAGAGGAGATCTTGGTCCCTGGAGCTGTCGTGGCTCTTCCTATGCAGGTGTAAACATCTGTCCAGGTTCCTGGTTGTCAGCTGGGATGTGGGAAGATGCTAGCAGGGTATTGTGCACCTGGCCCAGGGCTGTGAGTGTTGTAAATGTGATGTCTTACAGTGCAGGGAAAGAAAGGGAAGGAAGTCCAAGGAAAAGTCTCAAGAAATTGTTATCAGGGATGGTGATTTTACTGGTGGGGTTTACTAAAAGTTTTTCTTTTGAGTTACTGTGAAGAATTAGTGTTACCAGAAGCTGGCTGTCCATGTTTTTGTCAATCTTGAGTGTCTTTTCAGAAGAGAGGATTCACTGGTCCACTGAAATATCTGTTGCTCAGGGTCCTTGGTCTATGAACTCCGGGGTTTTTTTTTTGCAAGTTTGTACACAGCACCTCACTTGTGATGAGTGTTCTCTTACATGGCTAATATAAATCTAAATAAATACAGATATATAAACTGAGCTGGAAATTAACTGAGTACAAGCTGTCTTGCAAAATTGCCTGTGTTCCCTCGCTCTGGATGGGATGGGAAGACCACAGAACTCGCTTCCCTCATAGTAACGTGATACTTCTGCTTCCAGGCTCAGTGCAAAGCAGGAGGTGGAAACATGTTCAAGACAGGAAAAAGAAAAGCAAAGGCAAATTATAATCAAGCTCGTTTTTAACATGGCATAATCAAACTCTTAATTAGAGTGCTCAAAGTGGCCACTGTGATCATCTGCTCAAAGTTCTTGTGTAGTGCAGGGCGTAGAGCTTTGTCCATCTGCTCCTCTGTGGCACAGAGCTGGAAAAGGGAGCTGGCCTGGCCTGAAAGTCTCCACAGGAAGAAGATATGGGGGTGTCTGCCAGCTGGTTCTCATCTGACTCCTCTTCAGCCCAGGTGCTGTGTCCTGGCCAAGCAAACCTGCTTCCCCACGGGCCATGCTGGTTCCCATTTCTCCAGGAGAGGGAAATCCAGTCTAATGCAATCTCAGGATGCAAAGCTTGTTCTGCAGCACAGGCATTGTAATAATAGCCCATGTGTCTCAGCACACGGCCTTGGGTGGTGGCTGGGACATTTGGCCACCGAGGCTGTGGAGGCAGAGCCATGCCTACCCCCTTCCAGGTCATCACCTCCAAGGCAAGGAGCACATTTGTGAGGGTGTCTCGTGGCTGAATGTAGTTCTTCTGCACTCACACCAAATCTAGGCAGGTATGGTGCTGCCAGATTACCTCTCTTTTGCCTGCGGATGCCTTTTATTTTGCCTTGTTTTAGTGGTGAGGGCTCCCTTCCCATTGGCCTTCCCTCAGCCAGAGGGTCATAGACACAGTTCCTCCAGGAAAGTGAGAAGTTAGCTTATGGAGTCCTGTAATTTTCCCCATCTAGCCAAATGTTTGGGGGCAGAAGTTATGTCAGCTAAGGTGGCAGGGAAGGAAACAAAGCTGTGTCACTGCTGTGACAGTGTGATACTGCTGTGGCTGGTAATACCCATGGTGTGAGCAGCCACATCCTAAGGAGATGGCTGGGAATTTAGGGCACTGCACGGCTCCTCTCCCCTGATCCAACCTCCAGCACAACACCTTCTTCAGGGTGAAACAGGGACATTGATCCAACCTGCCTTTGTCCCTGCTCCCCTGCCAAAAGAGAGGAGTGAAGGTCCATGTCCTTAGCATTGCCCATGTCCCCGGTGTCCCCTCCTTCCTTTGCCAGAAAATGTCCCATTAACAGCATCTTCTGAGAACTGATGGAGACCACACATGTCCTGTCAGCCAGGCCAGCAAATAACCTTCAGAAAGTCTGCCCAGGGCTATTTTGGATCTGGTGATCTGCATTTAGAAATAGTCTCAGTATTTTTAAATGTTGCCTGAAGCCATCTGCTCCCCTCTTCATTTTATGTTTTAATTGTCATTTATAACATATTATATGAGCTATTCAAAATCCAGACACACACTGGAGGGAAGCGAGCGAGTCCTGAGCTGTAACACACAGAAATCTCTGGAAGTCTTCTCTTTCAAATGGCTTGGGGCTGGCACCCCCATCAAGGGAGCCCAAGTGGCTGCAGCTCTGTGGGACCCTGGCTCTGGGACACACCCCATGCATTCCATGATTGCTGCCAGGGCCAGGGACTTGCTCTTGGCTGGAGCCAGGCAAGCCCCTGATGACTGCTGGGCTCCTGGTGGCCGCTCTCACAGCCGGGGCACAAGGAGGTCAACTGATTTTCTCAGGTCACCAGTGCGTGAGCAAATGATTCATCCCAGATTTTCCTGGCTCCTAAACCTTTGCTCAGACCACAAGGCTGCTTAGTGACTTAGCAGGGCTCTGAGGAAGTCAGCTATAAATTGCAAACACGCTATGGCCAAATGACTGACTGGGGTGATTTCCACGTGCCATTTGTGAGTCCAGAGGGGCTGGCTGGTAGCTGGGAATTACTGCCAGGGTGAGGAATCCGAGTTGTTTGATGAAGAAATGGCTTCAGGCAAAATAATATTGTTTGTCTTTCCTCCTACTTTATGGCAAAATCTTTCCACCTCCGTCTTTTCTGCCTGACTCCGTGCAGGGCCCCGTGCTGTGACTCTGCAGGGAGTTGCTCCTTGGAACTAGGACTGGTTTGTAGGGCCCAGCTCAAACCATGCCAGGTGACAAAGGCTCACTGCCTGAGCCCTGCAGCCTCAGCAGGCCAGGATGGCCGAAGAGCACCCTAGTGCCCCTCAAGACTGACTGACACCTCCCAGGATGTCCCAGGCCAGGCTCAAATACAACTGCACACCAGCGTGCCAGTGGTGAGAGGATGGGCATGGATTTACCTGCTCAGCCCTGTGGGATGGCTTAAGCTCCAGCTAAGATCCTCAGCTTTTGGGCATGATGTCTAAATGAGCTAACCTGTGCTGGGAAATGTGCTACTGCTCTTTGGTGACATCTCAGCTCACTCTGGTGGCACCCCTCTGGTGCTGGCAACCCTCTGAAACCCAGAAATATTTCCTTTTAGGAGATGCCTCTTGATTTCCTCTCACTGGTTGTGCTAGACTCGGGCAGCAGCCAAGGACCAGTCAGTGCAGATGGGCAAAAGGGCTGCAAATGCCCCAGGCCAGGCTGCTCTGGCTTCTGAGCATCCCCACAGTTATTACTGTGTTATTACCACATTATTCTATGTTAATAATAATAATAATCTATTACACTTCAAACATATGAAATAAAGCAGGGCATTGAACATCAAGCTGCCTAAATAAAGATTTTATGTTTGGGGTTTTTTTAGGAAATCCCTGGACATCAATGGGCGAACTGAAGGAGTCAGAGGCTACAAAGAGAAGACAAGAGAGGGGGCCCAGCTCCAGGCCCCCTCTCAACCCTGCAATGAGCAGTCCAGGACAGCTGGCACTAATTGGCACTTTCCTTGGCGGCAGATGAAGTGTGGAGGAGACAATGGGGCCTGGGCTGGTTCCTCGTGCCTGGAGGTGATCCCCAGCACTGAGACCAAAGCTCGCTGAGAGCACAGCGAGGAGAAGAAAAGCCCAAGTTTAGAGTGTCAGTCCCGCGGCACAGGATGTGTGCCCACCACCAGGGCACATAGTGGCAAGCCCTCGGGCACTTGTGAAGAGACAGCAGAGCCCCAGCACGCCCTGCTGCTGACCCCTGAGCACCAGTGGAGTGGCATAACCCATGGTCACATTGGCTGGCCATGAGCAGCTGGGCAAGCCCATGACTCCCAGTGAAACGCTCAGCATCGAGCTCCCTGCAGGGTTCCATGATGGGAACTCACAGCAGGAGGGGAAGGGGCTTATGAAAAGCTCTGTGGTGCTGCTTCATACAGAGCTGGGAAGAAATTAAAAGTTGTGACACCTGGAACACGAACAGGCAGCTAGAAAGGACAGGCAAGAGCAGGAAACTTCTTCATAACAGGACATCACTTGGCAAGGAGGAATAAAGGAAACATAATGTTTTTTGAGAACTGAAATTATCATGTAACTTCTGGATTGCGTTATAATGAGGATTCTTGTGTGTGTGAACAGTAATTCCATCAGCGCCATGCTTTTTTTTGGTGAAAAGTATATTCATTATCTTAGACATCTATTGGCAGCTCAGAGACAGTGTTTCCTTTTGAACTTCATGAACACATTCAAATGGGGAGGGGGAGGAAAACCATCCCCACTTTCCAAAAGCTCTCCATGGTCAGAAGGGCTCCAAGCCAGTTGCAGCAGCATCCCAGCAGTGTGACAGCTGAACCCCTGTGTTTAGAATTACCACCCAGGCTCTCCAAAACTAAAAATCCTGTTTTAAATTATTTCACGAAATGCAAGCCAATTTAACGTGATGATGCTCTCCGTGTTTGTCCCCTGGAGTAGGAACACACAGTTTAGGCTTTGGTGCCTTCCCTCATCCCTCAGCACAAACAGGAGAAGCAGCTGAAGGACTTGGATGAAGTCGAGCTCTCGGGCAGTAACCAGAGCTGAGCTGAGGGAGAACAGCTGCGAGGTGGACACCGGCAGTGTCCAGTGCTGTCCTCAGGGAGCGATGGGAGGGGTGGTCCTGCACCTCAGGAGGTCCTCGGCCCTGCCCGTGCCGGGGTTTGTCCCCCTCCAGCACTCCCAGTGTGGCTGTGCAGTTCTGCTGCAGCTGCAGAGAGCAGGGGAAGGAGAGCAGCTCGGCAGCCCAGGGGATGATGAGCTCTCAGAATGCAAATGCACGTTTGAGCTGGAGCTCCCACACAGCCACAGCCGCCTGGCAGTGCCCAGACACTGACATGAGGAGTCATAGAATCATCGAATAATTCGAGGTGGGAGACAGCTTTAAAGGCCACGCAGCTCAACCTCCCTGCAATGAGCAGGGACATCTTCAACCAAATCAGATCGCTCAGAGCCCCATCCAACCTGACCTTGAATGTTTCTGAGGGTGGGGCATCCACCGCCTCTTCAGGCAGTCTATTCTATGTAAAACACCCTCACTGTGGAATACTTCTTCCTTCATATCTAGTTTAAATTGACCCTCTTTTAGTTTAAAACCATTAACCTTTGTCCTATTGTTACAGGTCCTGCTAAAAGTCTGCCCCCTCTTTCTTATTAAGCCCCCTTTAAATGCTGAAAAAGCAGCCATGAGGTCACCCCAAAGCCTTCCCTTCTCCAGGCTAAACAATCCCAATTCCCTCAGCCTTTGCTCCCAGCAGAGCTGCTCCATCCCTCTGCTCCCCTTGGTGTCCCTGCTCTGGCCTGGCTGCAGCAGCTCCCTGTCCTTCCTGGGCTGGGATCCCAGGACTGGATGCAGCAGGGGGGGTCTCAGCAGACTGGCAGAATCCCCCCTCCCCTGCTGCCCTGGGGCTCTGGGTGCAGCCCAGCACAGGGTGTTCCTGGGGGCCAATGCACATTGCTGGCTCATCCAGCCCCAGAAGTTGATCAGCTTGCACTGATTTTCTCAGCTCCTTCACCCACACACCTTTACACCTCCCTTTGCAGGCTGGAGAAAGGATTTTTGGCAATCCCATGGCTGATGTGTACCTCCAGGGTACAGCCCAGGACCAACCCAGCAGCAGGATCTGGCCTGGCTCAGCTTTTCATTGAACTCTTGTTTCCACGCCTCTGTACCAATCTTGGCATCTCTGGGGATTTTCCTGCAATAATTCTCTCTATGCCATTGACTTAGACAATAATAATTGAGCTTCAAACTTAATTACAATATGGGAACAAGCTGTCACTTGATTGGAGACACTTCTCGATTATTTATTGGAATAAATAATCTTCTCTGACTTTGCAACTTGACATGAAGGGACAAGACATTGGGATATCTTTCATGGCTGTGTTTATATCCCTTCTGTAAGGTCCAGCACTTCAATAAAATACCAAGCCCTGGCTTACAAAATGCTCCCAGAGACTCTCCTTTCTCTAAACTTCCATTAGTGGTAGTTTAAAGAAAGAAGAGACCAGAGGAGGATTCTCTCTGATTCCTCACTTCAAGTCCTTCCTAACATCCAGCCAGCTGATCCTGCTGCCAAGCTGTCTTCTTCCACTGAGACCAGGGGACACTGAGCAGGCAGGATTTGCTGTGGCTGCAGAGTCATGGCCTGGGCAAGAAATGTCTCAAATTAAAGGACTGAGAGGATGAGGCAGGGGATTCAACCATTGCTTTTACAGGGATATTTGGGCCTTCCAAGCAGGCATTGTATCCACAAGCTCATCCTGGGAAGTTGAAGTGGCTGAACATTCTCTGAGGCTCAGCCTGTTGTTAAGGGAACTCATTTGCTTCTCCAAAAAGTTCTGAGCAGCATCATTTATTCCAGAGCTGTTTGCTTGGAATTCCTCTGTGGGACCCTATCACCTCTCAGAAGAGATTCATTCCCTTCAGCCTTTACAGTTACCCTCTGTAATGATCAATGTCTTGGGCATTTGGTTTTAGAACAATAGTTTTTAGAGAGCAGTTCTTCCCTGCTGTGACTTGGTGTCTGACTCTGTGACTTCACAATCTGAAATCCATCCTTTGCCAGCTGGCTTTTCCAAGTCCAAAAAAATGCATCTGGACCCACAGAAAGTTGAGCTCCTGGTTCTCAAAACACAAACCTGGTTCTCACCTTCCAGGAGGTTGAGCTAACTGAGACCACCTCAGATTTCAGAAAAACTTGAACTTCTGTCAAAATTTATAATAAATGCCCATTTATATTTTGCTGGAGTTGTTTCCTACCAGAAATCCTTTTGGTTTATGAACAGAATCATAAATTTTAAAGCTGATGCTTATTTTATAATCCCAACCTGGTGATTTTTTTGTACCCACTTAGTTATGGGTGAATCACACACCTTTGCTGATGTACTCACACCATGTTCCTCACAGATATATCAGCTGTAGGTGTGTCAGAGAGAGAAAACATTCTCTTGCTGATACCTGAGCCTGAAGCACAGTACATTTCAGTTCTCCTGCTTGGGTTTCAGTAAATTCCAATCTCAAAATGGAAACGTGGGAGCTCTGCTTCCTGACTGCCACGTTACAATGGGCAGAAATGTTACAAGAGTGGGATGCACACCCTGGGAGTGCCTCAGTGACCCTCACCCTGCTCCTGTCCACCAAGGCAAGGGGCTGTGAGCAAAGCTGTATCCATCCAGGGTTCTGCCATCTCTTCTTCCTACAAACTCAAACATGACCTCAGATCCCAGCTTTCCTCCTGCTGTCCTCTTTGTTATTCCCTTTTGGGTCTGGGTGAGTGTACAAAGAACTTCCTCTCTTGTCCTTCCAAGGGGCCAAACTTTTTAAGCTTTACGCAGGCAAAGTTTTCCTGTCATATTCATGAACTGAGGCAAACAGACAAACCTTATGAAGAAGGACCAGGATGGTTTCTGTCCCATTAAGGGAATTCATGAGAAACTCGGTACGGTTTTAGAAAAAAAAAAAAAAAGTGTTTGCTTAGATGATGGACGTCTGTTGAATATTAATCTTTTCTGGGTATATCGCATGCTTTCTTAAAGAAAGCCTAAATTATTCAGGAGTATTTGCATGCTGAGATACGGCAAATTTACAGGCAGTACAAATCAGACTTTTGCATCTTAATATGAAAGGAAAGCAAGTCCCAAATTTGGCTTCTTGATACTTTATTGGCCATCTCCAGCTAAGTAAAATAATTAAACTGCTCATTAAGACACAGCATGACATATCATGCTGAAACAATGGCCACTTTAATGTTTACACACAGCATCAGCAAAATAACTGTGAGATGCCACAAATCCATGTTCTAGGTTATCCTTTTTGTCCATTTGCTGTTTTACAGGAGGGCAGTGACAGGAACGTCACTGGTGACAAACAGCAGGCACGCAGCAGCCTCTGCCCCGGGGAGGTGACAATTTGTGAGGGTTGGGGAGGTTAGTGGTGACCAGGGCTGCCCTGGGGGGTGTCCCCCCACTTTGTCCCCCTCTGTCCAGGACAGTGATGTCATCCCCCAGGCTGTGCTGGCCCCTGTCCCCACTGCCACCGCGGCAGCCTTATTTATGTAACAGCTGCTGTTTTTAGGTGCTGTCACTCACACGTTCGCTGGAAAACATGGTACTTGAAGAGCTGCTACACTAGTACAGCATATGCCGGAGGCAAAACTATATATATATTTAAAAAAAAAAAAAAAATCCTTGTAAAAAAAGAATTAGAGCAGGATTATCACAGTGTGTCAGCCTCCCATCCGCAGCCCAGCCAGAGCAGCGCCCTCGCCAGGGCCACATTTTGGAAATACTGTGCTGCCTGGCTTTAAAGCCTTTGTGGATGAAAATTATTTTATTTTATTTCTCTGGTCAGGGTCACAGGAGACGCTCTTAGGTGATCCAGATTCCTGCTTTAGTTGGCAGCTCTAGGCTGGTGCTGGTGATCTCGTGTGGAGGAAGGAGCTGGGACCCAGCAGTCAGACAAAAGCAGCCCCTGTCAGGCTGGGGCTGAGGGCACCCTGCCTTCCTCTGCTCCCTCAGGGTCAAAGGTTTCTCCCCATGTCCAGTGCAGGGATAAAATACTCCCAGGTGTACATGCACAGGTTTTAAATGCATGTGATATATTCTGACTGAAATCCAGCAGTGCTGGTTCTGAATGGAAACACCCACAATGATTTCCATCAAAAGCCCTGTTAATGCAGTCGTTAACTGTGATGCAAAAACAGAGCTGCTGCTGGAAAATGTCCCCTCAGACCAGAGCAGTTCCTCAGACCACAGATCTGAAGTCTTTCAGTGATGATGGCTTATTGTCAGAGCTTTTTCTTCAAACTCCCCTTGCTTGTCCTCAAAAGCATATCTTTGCTATAATTTAAAGTTGTTTTAAAACAGCTACATCAATTTTCCTCTCTCCCCCAGTTTGTAGGGGTGAATGTATGCAGGCACCCTGTGCTTCCTGGATGACTGGAAACCCCCCTGCTGAATCCAGGGGACTAGGGGTTTGGGTCTCCCAGTAAACTGTCCTCTATGTCCTAACCAGCATCTCATGTTCCCCACCCTTTCTTTTCCATCACACACACATTTAATACACACCCATGAACAGCTGAGTGTGAAAGAAGGGAAAAACCTGAAAGAAATTAAGGAAATCAATTGAATAGAGTAGAATAGAGCAGAACAGAATATTTCACTTGGAAGGGACCTACGATGATCATCCAGTCCAACAGCCTGAGCACTTCAGGGCTGACCAAATGTTGAGCCACGTTGTAAAGGGCATTGTCCAAAAGCCTCTTAAACACTGACAGGCCTGGGGCATTGACCACACCTTTAGGAAGTCTGCTCCAGTGTTTCCCCACCCTCTTGGTAAAGAAATGCTTCCTAATATCCAGTCTAAATCTCTCCTGCACAGCTTTGAACCATTCCCATGCATCCTATCCCTGGATACCAGGGAGAAGAAATAATCAAGCCCACATGCAGGGGAGAAGATGCCAGGTGGATGCTCGGTGGTCCTGTGTACCTGGGTGATGGCAATATCTTCTCTCAGCTTTGCCAGCTGCAGGTCTCTGTGTACACAGATGTGGGAGGAGGAGAGAAAGGGTGCAATGGATGGGACAAAATCTCAAGGATCTGCACTGTGTCCTGCTTCCTGCCTGGGCCAGAGGAGCCAGCAGGGAATCCACCTAATGAAACGCTTCAGCTATTGCATGGAGCAGCCAAGAAGCCATCGCCTCAGCCCCACGCCTCTCCTGCATGCTTCAGGCCCTCCTCAGTGTGTCTGGCCAGGCTGGTGTAAATCCGAACCTCTCCCCCGAAAGCAGGGCAGGGACCTGCAGCAGCTGTGAATTCGAGGCGGCGCGCCGGCTTGCAGCTCACCCAGCTGTGTTTGATTTACATCTGGAGCCACTTAGAAATTCGCGTCAGAGGAAGGAAGGGGCAGAAGCCGCGCAGGAGGGACGGCTTGAAAAATGCCCTCTGCTGGAAGGAGCCAGGCCCCACGGAAGGCAAACGACTGGGAGAGGAGTCAGGCACTGATTTTCTCCCTCCTCCCCTGCCCTGACGATGCCAGGCTTCCTGCAACTACTGATTATGATGATTACAGTGTTTCCGGTGTGTGTGTGTGTTTGTGCACACGTGTGCAGCGGTTTCTTGCTAAACCCCACTCAGTTGGACACTGCCAGATGGTACAAAAGCTTACCGGAATTTCATTTTCAAATAAACCACAGACTTGGATGAGCTAATGTTGTTCCACATAGAAAGCCACAAAATTTAACAGAGTGATGTTGTTTCAAGATGAGGACATGTCAAGTGAGGGAACCATCCGGTCGGCTCTGAAAGAGCTACACACTCCCCATCATGATTTTGGAGGCTGTTTATGTACAGATGCTGGGCATGTGGCACTGCAGCTTGGGTTAAACCTCTCCCCACGGCTGATGCCTGTGGAGCAGAGCCTTGGCAGAAGTGGTGCAGCAACCACATCTGCTCATAAGCCTTCCTGTTTTGTTTTAACCACTCCTGGAAGGCTGGCGGCCCCGAGGATCCCTTTCTCCACAAGGACAGGTACATGAGGGCTGCTGGGGGATGTGGTTCCACGTAGATACCCTCGTTTCACCAGGTGACCTCCTGTGATACTCAGCTCTTCTAAGCCCAGAGGCTTGGGGGTGTCCTGGGAACCAACCTGAGACCAGTTGTCCATTTGATGTGCAGCTCTGTGCTGTCACAGCTCTTCCAGGAGTGGTGGCTCTGCGTGGGACAAGGATGAGCGACTCAGACACCAAGGGAAAAAGCAGCAAAAGGACTTCAGCACTGCAGCACTTCCTACATTCAACAGCACATCTCCAGAGGAGTTCTCTCCCTTCTGTACCTCCAGGGTGAGAGTCATGAATCTGGCAGCAGCTGAGGCCGAGCAGGGCAAGGATTCAAGTTGGCCACAGGAAAAGAGCCCTGCTCAAAGACCCACCTCTGCCTGCATCACTGCCCCAGGCTGTCTGGCAGAGCCCAGGTACGTAGTTTCTGTGCATTTAGTCCCAGACAGCCTAATGCTGGCATGAAGAGTGCTGTGATTTAATAACAAATTGGCAAAAGCCTTCCCTCCCCAGCAAGAGCCACCTCCTGTGGCCAGCGAATTAGGTCTTGGCCTGGCTTGAGCATGTGTGGCTGGGGAAAGTGAGCCTGGTGCTGGGGGCCAGCAGCCACAGCACAGCCTCCTATGGGATTCTGGCACAGGCCGAGCCTGCAAAAGGGCTTCAGTGTTGTGGCAGTGAGAGTTTGCAGCTCCCAAGCTGGAGCACCCAAAAGCACAGTGCTAAGAGGGGCCAGGTCTCCACCTCAGGAGCGGCAAATGGAGTCACCACCACTGCCCTGAGGAGACTCACTAGTGGTGGTGGCATTTTGCCAATGTCCCAGCACTGCGAGAAGCACCTACAGCCGTGTTTGCCACAGTTAAGATTTAGTTTCCATTTTAAAATGCGTTTACTATTGATGTCCTGCTGTAAAGGCTTGGGCGAGCACCGGCTCAGCCTGATGGACGCTGCACTGCTCTGCCTTGGGCTGAGGGTCTCTCTCTGGCTGCTTTTCATGCCTATTTTCAGCTGTTGCCAGGCTGCCTATTTATTTCAGCCTGTTGTTTCCAGGGATGTGGCCTTCCCGCTCCTGAGGAAGCATCCAAACCTCAGCAGAGAGAGCAAGGACATACAGTAAAGGCATTTTTTCCTTCTTAAACTCTCAAGCCTGCAGGATGGATTTTGTTTCAATTGCATATTTATAAATAACTTTCTATTTCACTCTCACCTGTTCATTTTCTGTCCTAGTTTGAATCAATATCACTGGTAATTGTCTGTCAGAGCATTTATACATCACTGGAAGATGACTAACAAGGAAAAGTCTTTTTCTTTATCTATATTTTTTCAGACCACTTTCAGTGAATTAACCAACAAGAGATGGCAGATTGATGTACACTAGGTCCTAATTTTTACCCACAAATAAATGCATTCTCAGAAGGAGAAGCAATTAGAGCCTTCCTGGTAGCTCTGTCAGCCCCAGCAGGAGGGTCATCCTGTGGAGATGTGACCCCTGTTCCTGAACCATCCTGCCTGATGGACATCTGTGTTGCATCTCTGGCTGCCCTCAGACTCCTGCTTGTGCCTTCCCCACCAGCCCTGCTCTCAGCAACTTGCTTCCCACAGGACATTATTTTTCCCTCCTCATCCTCCACCCAGCATGAGTATTTTTGTGGCTGAGCTTCTTATTTGACCCCTAATCTATGTTTGGAAAGTTTTCTTAATTTTCTTAAAAGTCTTTCTTAGACTTTCTCAAAGTGACTTTGGCTGAACCTGCTGCTAAAAGGATGAATGAATACCTCAGGTCAAAATGTTCATTTTACTGGTGAGCTGTCCTGTATCTCCTTTTATTTCTTCCACCTTCATGTTGCACTGGTGCAAAACAACCTTGTGAGCTCCTTCTTATCTAGAAGCAGCCAATTTATTCCTCCTTAGTACAGCACCAAGTGCTCTGGAGCCACTATCCACTGTGGCACATTGTTCTTTGTAGCACGTGAGCTGCAGACCCCTCAAATATTAACACACAAACCTCTGGATTAATCTTTTTGCTGAAGCTTCCCCAAGCAGCTCCATGGGGTTACCTGAGGGAGAGAATGAGCCAAGATGCCCAGCTTGCTTTGGAGGCTGAAGAGCAGCAGCTAATGTTCAGCAGCCCCCCCCTGCTCACCTGGAGGGCAGAGCAGTGCTGGTGGCCCGTGTGGCCTCTCCCCAGGATGCTCAGGACAAACCTTTTGCCCAGCCCAGTCCTGCTGGTGCCGGCCTGCTGGACCCCTGGAGCAGGAGGCTGACCTCCATTTGCTCCATGCAGGGTTCTCTGCGTGGCCCTGGTGACAGATGGCCGTGACAAATGAGCTGCAGGTCACCCATGTGCTCTGTCATTCCTCGTGGGGAGCACAGCCTTGCACAAGGCAAGTGGCTGCACGAAGCTCAGCAGCAAATAAATCATAAGAAATTCATCGGTGAGGAATTCCTCCCTCTCCCTTCTTTGCAGAGTTACTGGGACCCTGTCCAACAAAACAACAACATTTTTGAAAGCAGAGGCAGTAATTTACAGTGGTGTAAATCAGAAACGCTGCCCCAAGCCTGGCGGGTTTGCCCCACATGATTCACACACTTGTTTGCAAACATGACAGCCACGGTCCCTGGCCAAAAGGTTTGCAGCTTGGGGAAGAAAAAGGCTGGGGGCAGGAGCACAGAGATGCCATGGCTCTCTGGGACCATGCTGGAGGTCAGTAGCAGGGTGGGGTTTGTGCTTCCTGGGTTTGTGCTCTGCTGTTAGCACACATGGAATTGTGCTGCCAGCTTCCAAATGACCCAAAGGACAGCTGGTGGTACCAAGTTGTGACAGCCTGCTCGAGGTCTTGATCCCAGCAGGGGCATTTGGAAAGTCTAAGAGCTTGGTCCATGATGGGCAAATCATTACCCTCTTTCCTCTCCTCTCCTTTCCTCTCTCCAAGTGTTTTGGGGCTGGTTTTCCCATGAGAGCTTTGCCTCCTGTGGTGCTCAGAGCCACACAGGCCATTTACTCTGTGTGTGGAAGGGAATAATCACCATGGAAATGAGTAGCTATCAGCAGTGAATCTTCTAATCCCACAGGATGAACTTCAGGCTCAATCCCAGAGAAGGTGGTCCTCCCATTAGCATCTGGTGTCACCGCTGAGTGCCAGCCTCTCCTGACCACAGTGCTGCTTGTAAGGGTACAGCAACAGCATTTTGGATGGAGACTGTAGGGTATCTCAGAGGAGAAGAGAAGGAAGAAAAACATTTCCACATTTTTTCCCCCTTTTCTTGTAGATGTTTTTCTTTTTCACTTGCCCTAGTTTGCTACAATTATCACAACACACGTGATTCACTAAATAGGGAAAAAACCCACCAATTTCAAGCAGAAAGGCTGGAAGATTGGGGCCATCCTGCTCCTTGCAGATGACACGACCACACTCAGGCTCTCACTGGAGCAGAAGGTGGGTTTGGGTGGTGCCTGTAGAGGCAGGGAGTGACATTTGGAGGAGGGCTGGATTCCATATGCTGGGGTGTAAGTCTTGGGGTTGTGCTGCCATAGTTTGCTCAGAGGAGCCTGTGGGATGCACTGTGCTGCTGCCAGAACCAGTGTGCCCAGAAGCCACATATTCCCACTGCTTGCACAATGTCTTGTGGGGGGGTTGCTTAGACTCCTCGGCCCCCAGGGTGCTGCTTTGCACAAGCACTCATACCCTTGTGCTTGAGGGAGGTGCCCTCAGCCCCATGGTGTCCCAGGGATGAGGAATGGCCACTCCTGAGTACCACACACACAGAACTTCACTCTGATCACCCGGAGGCTGATCCCATGATTTAAGGCATGAGGGGCTGATTCATTGCTCTCAGCACCCAGCACAGTGTGGGTGGTTTGGTTTGCTTCCTAACTCCCCTTTGGGATGCTGCCAGTGAGGGCATCCCCAAAAGGACAAGGGGCAGCTGATGGTGACAGGGCTTGCAGGAGGATGACAGCTCCTGGGAAGGTGAGCAGAGGCCCTCCAGCCAGCCAGGATGCCCAGGTACACGGGGAACTTCTGGGATACAGCCCTGGCATGGTGCAGAGGGAAAACCTCTGCCAGCTGCCCCCATCACCTTCCACGGCCTTTGGCTGTCCCTGATAAAAATAGCCACTCGCCTCTGTGCTGTGCATGCAGCAGGCAGCTGGGCACTGGGACTTTCTTTTTCAGCTGATTGCGTGGCATCTATTTTAGCAAGTAGCTGCTCTCGAGAGGTTTTGCTGATGGAAACACCTGCCTACTGCTGTGCTTGGCCCAGCCAGCCCCCAGGCTCTGCAGGCAGCTGGTGCTCTCACTGTGTCCCTCTCCCACAGGGCTTCTGCCTCCCCACAAAGCCCACGGCCCTCAGTTGGTCACTGAATTTGTTGTACTTCAGAACTGGGTCTCCTTACTTCACTGCAGGGGATCAGCTGGGACCTCTGCCTCCTTGGTGAGCATTTCAACCAAAACTTGTAAACATATGTTGGGAAAAGGGACCCACATTTTCCCACTGTCCCATGAAATGGTTCAAACTAAAGTCACAGGGCGGGCTTATGCCTCGCTTCAACTACATTGGAGCATTTAAAATTTAGACCCAGGAACTCCACAAAGGGGCCTCCAAGAAGAAGGTGTGTTGTGAAGAGACATAACAACACACCCTCTCAGCCCACTTCTTGTCTCTGGAAGCGGCAAAGGTGCTGGGGGCAAATTGGTTATGGGTTGGGAATGGCTCATGTCCAGCCTCCTTTCTCCCCTGTGCCTTTGAGCTCCAGCCTGTGGATCCACACAGCATTGTTTTTTCCAGGAACAAGTGCTGATCCTGGAATAATGGAGCAGACCCTTCAGTGCTGCACCACACAGGACAAGCCCCCAGTCAGCCCTCAGCATAGGTAAGGAAGGAGATAGGGGAGTTAAGTCCCTGATGCTTTTATTTTCAGAGGCAATGAGCAATTCTGGCAGCCTTTGCTATGGGTTCATCTCAGGGCAGCTTCAGCTAAGCTGGCTTGCAGGAGCTGTAGCTACCTCCTATTCTGGAAGTCAAGGCCTTTGGAGGCTTTCAGGTGGGAAAAAAGGGAGAGGGTTGCTCTGCCATTGCTGAAAAATGCAGCCCAGGAACGCAGCCATGTGTGGTCCCCAGAGGCTCCCCAGGCTGCAGCTGGCCTCATCCTGCTTCTGCTGGCTCAGCAGCATCCCCCCAAAACCAAGGGCTGCCAAGCTCCACGAGTAATGATGGGACACAATTCTTGCATTGTAGCTCTCCCTGTGTCCCCTGTGGGATGCTTTCAGGGTTGGGACAGGCTGGAAGGGGTGGCTGTGGGATGGAACCTGGTGTAGGGAGGGCAGAGAAGGAGCTGAACAGCTGCCGCCTCCTTTTCCTCCTACCGTGGGCTGCAGGAAGCACCCTGAGAGGAGTCAAGTTCCTCCTGCTCCCACTCTCTTCAGGCCTGGAGACTGCTTGGTGAAAAGAGTGAAAGGGGAGAGCAGATGAGTTCCCATGGTCAGTAATTGTCTTATCCTTCTTTCACAAACTCTCCCCAACCCTTTCTCACAGGATCTCCAGACGGAGGCTGGGGGACATCAGCCATGCCTTTCACAGAGCCAGCAGCCTCCCTGTGGACACAGGTCCTGCCTCTCATGTAGCTGCATGAGCATTGCTCTCTCCTTGGCAGCCTGCCCAGGCACTGACACAGCTCAGGGGTGGCCCTGAGTCCCGAGGGCCTCCACAGCAGAGACCTACTGCACCCTCAGGTTTTTGGCATCCACCATCCTCCCTGCAACCCTGTGCCACCCACCCATGGCCAGCAGACGTGCCACTTGCCCGAGACATGCTTGCCATAGCTAGTCTGCAGAGCCCTTTTGCCTGTGAAAACAAAGCTGTGGGTGATGCTGGAAAGCAGTGAGGTGGAGGGAAGGGGTGCAGGAGTCCAGCTTGCCTCTCGCCGTGTGTCCCACTGGCCGGGCTAGCTGTTTGCTTGTGCTGCTGCAGCCAGCCTTGGGATGGTGCAAACCAGCGGCTGCCAATTGACGTCAGAGGAGTGCCGGTGGTTTGTGTGAGCTGAGGGACTGCTTCTACTCAAGGTGGGTTTCCAACACCACACAGAAATGTTTAAACCCCCCCGCTTCCCCTCCCTCTGCTCCAGGAAACAAGCGCCTTATTTCATTCATTGGCTGGTTTGGTTATGGCGTGAATCCTGCCCATATTTTGGCTACTCGGTTGTTTGCTGAGGACCGAGCAGCCCAGATAATGCTAGCAAAGAGCAGGGGAGTGAAAGAAGAGGGGGGAAATAGGGCAAAACCAAGTTTAATCTCCTCTGCCTCAGTTTGTGCCACACGTTTCCAGACAGGACTAAAGCCATATATTTTTTCCTTCTTGCATTGCCTGCGATGTTTTTGAGGCTTGTGAAAAAGCGGGATGCTGAGTTTGTGCCATGCTTCTTCTCTTCCCCTTCAAATCACTGCATGTTCTGTGTAATGTGTCTGGGCCAAGGCAGTTTGTACTTGCTGCATTTCCCCTTGAAAGTTCAAGTTTTCCTTCAGCCACTTTGTTTTTATTTTGTGTTGCACTTATTAGCTACAGCCCCTCTGCTTTTCACTTGTCTCTGGCTGGATTTGACAGTGACAATGTCAATACATTTTCCCTAAGCCTGAACCAATGTCTTTAACTGCAACATATTTTTCCAAACCTGGAGTGATTCCTCCAGGGAGTGCTTGGAGGAGTCACTGCCTTGACTTCCATGGACTTTGGGTCAGTGTTCTGTGCTCTCGGATCACTCCATACGTGTTGCTGCCAATCCATGGGGCCAGACCCTTTAAGATTGTCCAAAACAAACACTCTCCGGGTGAGATCAGTGCACAGACCATCACGTGAAAACTCTGTGATAACAACTGACTGCGTGTTTGCTTTCATATGGCATTGAATCTTATTTCCCTGACTATTTTTAGTCTTCAAGGCTGTCCCTTAATCAACCTGCTTGCTTTAATAGCTGGTGTTGCCCCTAGTGTGCTGCAGCAGGACTAATGATGCTTTGTATTAGGTGTGGGAAGTATGAGTTAGTTTCTCATCCATTTCAGTGGCACGGGAAATATGAGTTAGTTTTTCATCCATTTCAGTGCCTTTAATCAGATCCTCATGGAGCCACTGAAAGAAAAAACCCATCAAACTCCATACCAGCCCAAATCAACATGTTCCTGTTAGTGGGGAAAGCCTTACAGCGAGATGTGCCATGCTCAGACAAAGGCAAATCAAACAAATCTTTATTCCTCTTCTACTCTACCTGCTTTTTTTCCTCCAGGGATGAAGATTTGTGACCCCAAAGCTGTCTGTGAATGAGTGGAGCAACCCTGGCACTGAGCCCCAGCTGGAGTGAACCTTTCAAATGGGGTCAGCTTCCCTCAGGGATGAGGATGAGCCTTCACACCCCATGATCCTGCATGCCCTGCAAGCCTCTCTTGCTCAGTGCAACACCTGAGCACAGAGGGGTCCCTGGCTGTTGCCTGCAGGGCCTGAATTTTCCCTTTCAGTTGTAATTTGGTGGTGTTAAGACCAGGGCCTGCTGTTCCCACCACGCAGTAGCCACATTTGACACTTGGGCTACTGAAATGCCCTTGCTGTCTATTAGCAGGCAACTATCCTGTGGGATTTTCAAGCACTGGATCTATGTAATTTTTTGATAATTTTCTGAAAGCAACAGCACAATCAGTGTCTGGAGAATTCAGGAGAAGTCTCAAGAGACAGTTTGCAAATTGTGCCATCCCTGCCTTGGCTAAGCAGGGGCGGCTCACATGGAGCCCACAGACCCTTTTGTGGGGTCAGGAGAGGATGTGCCAGGAAAGTCCTGCCTCATTGGAAAATGGAGAAGCAAGAGAAGCAGTGAAACCTGGGTGGGATGACTGAAAAAAATTCTATTAGGAATAAAGTGGAGATACAACTCCTGTTAATTCAGAAGTACAGAATTTTGCCAGCTGAGATCCTACTGGGCTTTTTTTGTACACAAGGAAAAAAAAAATGTTGAATCTATGCAAAAAGTAGCCTGACCAGAACATATATATAAATGTATGAGTACAACCATAAACTGCCCTTTCCCATCCCTCCCCTCTCCCAGCCAGGTTACAAAATTTCCTTCCTTTGGTGACAGCAAAGAAGCCTGGCTGCCTAGGTCCCCATTTGAGGCAGTCTGGAAGAATTGGACAAGCCATAAAAATACACTAATTTTCACACTCCTAACCTAACAACACTTTGGATCTTGAAAACCCAAAGTGCCTGATTTCTGGGGGTTTATTTTCTGCATGCTTTCACTGTTTCTCAGTGCGTTGGCAGGTTTGGGCAGCAAAACGGGGTGGGAGGATATTGTATTTCCTCTTGGGTCCCTTCATGCGTGCATGCTGCTCTCCTGCCTGAATTCACAAGGTGGAAGGGAAAGTGTAGATGTCTATTTTCTTCCCTTTTCAGTGGGATTCTTCCCTAAACTATCCCACCAAATCCCTGGTGACCTGTAGTGTCAGTATAAATGGGGACTGCTGCAGGGCTTGGTTGACTCGGGCACATTATGGATCTGGGACACCAGCTTCCCCCCTGCCCTTCCCATGTCAGCTCTGTCAGCTGTGGAACTGGAAGAAAATGTCCCAAAAAAGGCATGAGGGTGGTTTCCACACACCTCTGCATGCATGAAGCTCTGGCTCCAGCAGTGATGCTCCCAGCCAGCCTCATGGAGGACAGATCAGGGGAAGGATTCCTCTCATCATAGTTGCAGTGAAAGAAGAATCCTACACTGAAGTGAGGAGAAATCCCTCTTCAGTTAACTTTGGGCTAATTAAAAATAGTTCTCCTTACACAGCTATGAGAGTGAAATGGGGTTAAAACCTTGTCTCGCTCAAATATCTCATTTCCAGGACAATCAGCGCTCATAAAGCCGAGGGCTGCCTTAATGGTGTCACTTTCTATAACTCCTGTTATTTAAGGTCAGCCCAGCACTCAGCAGTCATAATCCATCTGACTGAAGGAAGAGGCAAGTACTCAAACCACTCTCTGCAGGTTATTCTCTCCTCTCAGACCAGGCTGCTGTTCACATTTGGTGGCTGACTCTCAGATGTCTGTGCCAAGCAGGGATACTTGGGTACACGCAGGTGAAGTGGGGCATCACTGGTGACTTTGGGTGGCCTCAGCTCCATTCTCTCTATGCAGCCAGCCACTCTAAGCCAGCCTTAGGGGCTGCTGCATCTTTACTCCAATGTGAAGATGGCTTTGTGGAGTATTGAGGTAACAAATTAAATAGGTATTGAGGTAACTAATTAAATAGGTATTGCCCATATCTTCTTTAAAGAGAAAGGAAAAATAAATCAACAACTCCCCCACAAAAAGTGTGAAGTTTAAATGAGGCTTTCAACCATTTGCTTGGACAAAGGCATGGAGACCAGGTACCAAAACCAAAAGAAAAATGTACCCCAGTCTTTGTAGATGCAATCACTATTTATGATATTTGGCTACAGAGGCAATTTAGCAGAGGATAAATGGTACTGGGTAGTGATTACTAGAGGCAGCCAAATTCCCTGGGGAGGAAGAACTGCAGAGACCTGGGATGAGCTACCCCCAAAAATCATTTTCTTGGAGCCCTTGCCACAGGTGCTGCAGTCTGTGCGTGGCCAGTCAAAAATGAGCTGGTGAAGATATTGCTGACTGAGGGTCCAGCACTGCCTGATGTGACAGAGGACAGGGCTTCCCTATGCCTCAGAACAGCTCGGCCCTGCCTTGGGATTTATGTTACAGACCAAGAAGGATCAGGGATCCTGCATGCAGCCACGGGAGTGGTGGGTCCCCGGTGCCTGCCGTGCCCGCTGCCTTAAGGAGGCCTCGAGCTTCGCACCGGGACTGAGCTGCTGTTGTTCCTCTGCACCTCCCTCGAATCCCCCCAAGCCAACACCCTTTGCTAAGACCGAAAAACATTTTCCAGACGCAAGCATGTGTACGTGTGTGGGTGGGTGGGGTGCAGGGGACTATGAAAATTTCAAGGCGAGGTATGACATCCTGGCTTTCTAAATATAGAGGACCTGAGCTGCGGCTTCTCTCACACGCTAGCAGCGTGCTTTCTCTTTCGAAAGGCCCCCAGAGCAAATATTGCACTGGCTGGGAGCGTGAAGAAAGGGGAAGAAAAAAATTAGAAAAAAATTAGTCCTGCGAGTTGATTGCAGCTCCCGGCGTTCTTGCGCGGAGTTGTTTTTTAGGCAAAGCTCCAAGCGGTGCCCACGCAGAGCCAGCAGGGCCAGCGAGGCGCAGATGGCCGTCACATGAGGGCTGGTGGCAGCCCCAGCGTGGGGCCAGGGCCTGGCGGTGTTTCCCTTCGCCCACCAGCCCCTGGCCTTCCAGTGGCAGCGGGGGAGAGAGAGGGGCACAAACCCTGGTGGGGCTGAGAATATGAATTTTGGCTCCCCGTGAAGTGCCGTGTCTCGGTTCCCTTTTCGCTGCCATTATTGCTGCTTCAGTATTTGCATAGCACGACATCAGAATGCCTCAGAGCCAGAGGAAAGTGGTAGCTGCTGCTTCTCCTTTTGAAAACCCGAGCAGTTATTCATGCAACACCATCACTCTGTGTGTGTTTGGGGCGGAGGAGCAGACATGACACCAGAGGGTTATGGCCTTTGGAAAAGTTCTGCAGAACTGAATTTAATCGAGACTGATGATCTCTAAGCCAAGCTATAAAATCCAGCGGAGAGTTATATCCCAGTAATAGACCCTATTAGAGGGTATAGCACAGTCTATAGAAAGGATCTCCTCTCTATTAAATTCTCTAGGGCTTGAGTTCTCATTTACACAAAGGGCCCTTTTAGATGTATAAAATGGCCATAAAGTAGGTGTAAAGATGATTGATGCCATCTTTACAACCCCTTTACACTGGGAAAACAGTGTAAAGTGGCCAGGGTGCAAATGAGAATCACACCTGTGTTTGTAAGAATAAATTACATCAAGCCCTTCACAAATTCTGTGTGTCCATAGAGGTTTAATCCTGCCCCTTTCTGTGGAATTCACCTAGAAGATAAATTTCCCAGGCTTATAAAAAATTGTTTTCTTCTTGATCACCTCTGTCCTTTCCAAGCCTTTTAGTTCAGGTCTTTCTCCTGGTGCAGTCCACACGGACTCTGCCACTGGGAAAAGGCTGGGAGGTGTCTGGATATGCAGTGGTAGGTGAAAATCCTTTAATTAGTGCTTTCCAAAATTCTTAATCCAGGCAAAATACACATTGTAAAACCATACCCAGGGGGAAACCAGTTCCTAAACCTTCTGTGTCTGTTTTTCCATCTCTCCTTTTCTGGTTTTATGCTCTTGAGATACATGAAAAGGAAATAAAGAAGTTCGTCTTTGCTAGATTGAAATGCCCCTTATTTATTCATTAAGCATATAAAAACCACCAAGAGAATACATGATGAATATTGCTTTCTTCCAGAGCGAAGGGTTAAGCTGCATCATGCTGATTAGCACACCGAATTCGTGGCTGGAAGTGGAGGGTGAGCTGATATGGAGGTGCATAGCTCGTTAAGTGGAGCAGGTTCTGTTATCCAGACCTCCCTTCCCCTGCCTGCCACCACACCAAAGGCATTTACAGCAGCTCTGTGATCATCCCCGCTGTGTCCGCCGTGTGCTAGAGCAGCCTCAGCAAATCTCAGCCCAGGGGTGACAGGCAGAGGCCAGGCACTGCCAGCCCAGCCCCATCCCACAGCCCCTGGGAGCACAGCACCTGGGAGGTGATGTGAGACGGCGAGCGAAAACATGTGGGTGAGGCAGAGGTCAGAGGATTAAGGAGACAAAGGGCAGCTCTGGTGGAAATGCTGCCGGGCCAGGACTGGAGTGTTGCACGCCAAGCTATGCCCTGAACAACAGGGATGTTTGGGGTGGGCGGGGGGGAAGCATGCCCTGCTCTGCCAGCGGAGCCTTCTTCTTGTTACGCCAGCTATGGGTGCGGTGGTGAGAGTGGGAGGAGGCCCCAAAGCTCAGCTGTCATTCAGAATCCCTATGGTCCCTTTCCTGCTTCTTTTTATCTTCTGCGTGGAGAGAGGATCCCACATTTTTGGCTGGAGAGAGGGGCAGGTGCACCAAGGGCTGTGCAGGTAGGAGGAAGGTACATCCTCTGATCTTCCACAGAGAGCACAGCTGGAGGCGTATGCAGGATGGGGGACAAACCTGGGCACACCACAAGGTGAGAGCACCCCTGTGTACCCATCTCCAGGCAAGATGGCCCTGGCACAGGCCTGTGAGCACTGCTGGCAGCCTGTTCCACCAGAGCCATGGGAGATGGCCTGGTTCCTGCCAGATCCACAGAGATAGCCCCAAGGATGAGTCTGACATCACCAGCCTGCCAGCCCGCTCCTCTCCTGTCTCAGCTTGCCTCAGCAGTGCCTGGGAGGCAGACTGAGGCCTTTGGATAGGTGGTGACATGGGCACCCTTGCAAATGTGCCCTGCAGCCAGGCTTACAAGTGGTTGTTACTTTTAGGTGCAATAAAAAAGGTCATTTGGAAGCAGATCTCAAAACCCCTCGTGTTCTGCAGCTCCTCGCTTTGTGGCTTGGCAGAGAGCACCTTGGTGATGCTATGTCTGCTCCAGAGGCACTTTCCATGACTAAAACTATGCCCCTACACCCAGCAGTGTTCTAGGTGGGCCACAGGATCCCTACACTGTGATCTTCTGACTCTGGAGGCTTGATGGTCTAGGCCTGGATGATGTGTGATCACCATACAGAGGACAGCTTTTTTGGTAGGATTAAAGCTCATTAGACAGCTAAGTTTTTGCCAGTCTGGGTTTTTGATTTTTTGATGCTTTTTTTTGCTGTAGAAAGTCCGCTGGGTTTGGTGTTTTTTTTTTTTTTTTTTTTTTTTTTTGGTTTTTTTTTTTTTTTGAAGCCTTATATAAATTTCTTTTTCTTCCTCCTAGCTAATGATTATGGCACAATTTTTCTGGCATGTGATTGCTCCACCCCACCTCAGAGACGTCCTTGTTCTGGCTGGGATTGGGAAATCCCTTGTCATGGCAGGGTGTGAGCCCCAGCTGGCCTGCTCTTACAGAGATATGGATCAGGAGGCAGTGCCAAATGCTGCCAATTAGGAATTGCTCCTAAATTTAGATGTCCATGCTGTGCAAGTGGAAATGGCAGGTCAAGGGACTAACCGACGCAGTTGTCTTGGCATAAGGCTAATAAGATGTAAAGCACTTCTAGAGTTGCACTTTCAGGGTGAAAAAAGCACTGCTTGAATACGCTTTGTTTTTCCTCCCTCATTAAGAAATCATTATTCTGTTGCCCTCATCATTATCAAAGATGCCTTTGGGAGACTGGCAGTCTCTTCTTGCTTCCCTCCCTCCACCCCATTTTAAAAACATTCATTGTTGCAGGGATATATCTTTCAGGGCTGTTGGCCCAACTCCACTGCTGGTGTGTAAGGCTGATTGTCTTCAGAGGAGTTACACCAAAAATGCATTTGGCCTTTTGTGCTTGGAATATAATTGGTGGAACTGGCTAAAATCCGGGTTTGTCAGCCTGCAATTAGAGCCATATGGACCTAGTTTTCAACATGACTAGTGATTTAGGGTCCCTCTACTTTAGGAGTGCAACTCAAGGTTCCTTAAACTGTTCTTTTCTCCCAAACATCAGAAATCTGCCTGGGGTCTCAAGCAGGGCCCACCAAAGAACCTTCAGTGAATTCATTCTTATTTGTTGTTTATTAGTAATCGGGTTAGGTAGCCTATATCATTAATGTCTCTGAAAAGTTATATGTATGTTTTATATGGCAGCCATCAATATATTCACATTGGTGTTGGTCTCAACCTGCATTGGAAGAGGTCTTGACCTCCCTCATTACTTTTCTGAATGTTAAATTCCCATCAGGTTAGTGTAGATTACACCCAGAGCACCAAGATATGATATATTCCCAAAGCATGTTCCCGCTGATATAATTAAACAGTTTGGATCAGATCCTAATGTGGCAGAAATTGGCAAAGCTTCTCTGAAAGCAAGAGGCAAATGGACCCTATTTTGTAACGGCTGTAACCCTGCAGATGAGTTCCCAATGATTTTATCTATGGCTATTAAAGATCCTCTTTGGGGAGCATTTGTACAGCTGCATCTTTAGGACTCTGTGACCTCTAGCTAATCTCACGAGAGGCCTTTTCTCAAGAGCAGCCATACGAAATGCTCCTGAAATGATTGAAAAATATATTCCTTAAAGCCGTGTGAGCGTTTCTCCTAGTTCAAAACCTCCCAAGCGCCCATCCCTCCGCGTGTCCGCAGTGGCAGCTCCCATCCCTGGCCACGGCCCCCTGCCAGCCCATTCCCTACACTTGCTGCCTGCGGCCTTCGGCAGCCAGGAGCGGCTGGAAGTGAATGCCCACGTAGAAGACCTGGTATCGGTGCTTCCACACCACGAAGCACATCAGGAGGCACACCAGGGCTGCCACCAGGTTGAGAGCCATCTGCAGGAGGAGGTACAGCCCGAGCATGCTGGTCAGGCTGCCGCAGTCGGCCGCGTCCTGGTACACGAAGGTCCGGCTGAGGGGGTCTGCAGTGTCCAGCTTGCACTGGCAGGACTCCCGGATGGTGTCACAGGTGAACCTGGTCAGCTGCAAGTAGTGGTGTGCAGCAAAAGCCACTGCCAAAACACAGGCAACCAGAGCCAGGGCGCTCAGGAGAAAATACAGCAGCTGAAAGAAAGGGGACAGGGAGGAAAAAAAAAAAAAAAAAAAAAAAGAGCTAAAACCCCTTTTCCCAGCCCTTTTCCCAGCTTCATATAGACTGAGGAATGCATAAGGAATGCAGCACATGTCCTTTGCAGGGAATGCACACCCGCAATTTACTGTCTGGAGATTGGGTGCTTCAACAACTGCAAGGCTCCTTATGAGAAGTTCAGCAGGTCATCTCAAGAACCTGCCTGGCATGTTTTATATGAGCATGGCCTTGCAATTTTGAGGCCTGTGGAGAGCACCAAGGAACTGGTGTGTCTATACATCAAGAAGCTTTTTAGAGAGGGAGGGAGGATTTTCCTCTCCAGTCGTACCTGCATTGACTGGACTCACGGTCATCAGCTGAGACAATGGAAGCAGAGCTGGAAGCAGAGCTGAGCAGACTGAGCCTTGGGCTGCCCTCTTACCCAGGCTGTGCTGAGCTGTAGGTGTTCTTGAGACTTTGTTCATGTTGTTCTCAGTTTGCATGTCCAAACAAATCTGATTTACACTTGCAAATCAGGCAGTGGGGTGGCTGATCTCCCACTTGTGGCCCTGTTGATGCAGCCAGCCTGTTTGCTTCCCAGGCCCCACTATGGAATGAGAATGCAGATATCCTAAAAAAAGTGCTCAGTCTGCTTCCAAAACCTGTCCCATAAACATGGGGAAGTCTTTCACAGGCATGAAAGGGCAGCAAGCACCTTTCTGTTCCCAGTGCTACAGTGTGAGTAGGACAAGAGTCTGCTTGTCACCTCCACTGCTCCTCACAACAGTGGCAGCTTAAAAATAGCGTGGCTTTTATCAAGGGTAGCTCTGCAGAGTCCACCCCCACAAACACATGGAAACTGGCAGCAAGTCAGAGCCTTTGACACTCCGGGATTCACCTGAGAGCTTTGGATACCAGCACATATGGACTTCCCTTTGCTTTTGATAGATGGAACTGTCAGTTGCTGCACTGCATACAAAATATGTGTGAATGTATATTAAAATCATGTTCTGTGTTTAGCCAAAATTGCATTTTTTGGTTCTGTTCAGCACTGTAAAAACATTTATTTTCCTTGGCATCTTATCTGCCAGACACATGGCATGGCTGGGAATCTGTTATTTTAAACAGCAGCTTCTCTCTTTCTCTCAACCTCAATACTGCAAGCAAAATATCAATAGAATAGCATTTTTTATGACCTTGAAACTCCAAGTATGTATGTCTTGATAAAATTCACACTTCTGGTGTATTTGTCTTATATCTACAGTGTGAATCAATCTTCTGTTTGGTTGCCAGCTTGAAAAAAAAAAATATTTGGGATTATTGCAGGTCCTGAAGCACTATGTACATTTTCCCTCTCATATCACCAGATTCTTACTGAAAGATCTTAGTTTCCGAGACTTGGCTGCTATTAAATTTAATGACTTCCCCTGTGGCCTTAAACCAAGGGCAGCTTCAAAATGAAGGTGGCACTTATTAAACACAATTACTTTGCCCCTGCAGCTTTCAAGGGAAGGGGCCATGGGAAAGGCAAAGCTGGAAAATGGGGCCACCTCCTCATATGAAGAATATAGAAGATGGAGTGCTGATGACTGATGGACCCCCTCCAAACCAAGATGTGGTCATTCATAAGCCAATGGCACTGTTTTCAAAGATGGTGCAAATGTGTTCAGTGGGCAAAACAGAAAATGGACAAATGTTGGTTGTTCTGGGATACAGAAGTCCTGGTGGAAGTCCCTGGATTCAGCCCAGCAGAAGACAGAATCAGGCCTCCCTAACAGATGAGATACTAAGCCAAGACTACACCTTGTACCTGATTCTCTATGGGCAGGTATTTTATTTAGCTGCCAACTTCTATCCAAAGTCAGGACACAACAGCCTAATCTATGCTCCAGGTACAGTAAGGGAGAATTTGTCTGTAGTGCTCCTAAAGGGAAGAAAGTGTCAGAATCTGAATACACAAGCAGCTCTTATGATAATCCTTGGAGGCAAAGGGAGATGCATGGGGGACAGAGGGCAATTACCAAAAAGCTTATTATTCTCACAAGATGTTTGCAAAGGAATCTCTCTGTGAGCTGCTGAAAATGAATACATTTCCAAATATCAAAGGTGAGCCAAATGCAAGCAATGCCTCTGAAGGAACACAAGACGGTGAGTGCTGAGATTCCATCAGCAGATTAATCACGTGACAGACCTGGAGGCAACTTCAGCATCACAAACACAACTGCGTGGTGGGCTCTGCCCAGGAACCTGGACTTGCTGCTGGAAAATTGTTTTTAAACAGCTTCAGAGAGACAGGCACTGCAATTGCTGCTTAAATAGAAGGAGAAAAGGGAAGTGGGGAAAGACAGTGTACAGTGAGGTCAGAGCATGGCAGCTCATCCTCCTTCATGTTCCTCATGAGGAAGAGACATTTTAGCAATATTTACTGGCAATAGTTTTCTTCCGTGACTAAATTGAAATAAAAACCAGGAAGACGGATTAAGTTCCTCATGGGCAAGGCTCCTCATAGTTATCAGAGGTGAAAGCAGAGGCGTTTGCAGAGGTGGATCAGGAGGCCCTTTCTGAGGGTGGTGGTGGCCCAGGAAAGCCCCTGCAGGGACAGGAGCCGCAGTGTGCCAGTGTGGGACAGGCGTGCAGGAGCTGAGGGTGTCACTGCCCCGGAGGGGGCCGTGGGGAGGAGCACAGGGAAGAATCTCTCAAATGTCAGCACAGAGCCCAGGAAGTTCACAGGATGGCTCAAGATTTTCCTGTGTGTCCCTGGCTGTTGCTGTGCCCCCTGAAGGGCACAGGCCTTTTGGTGGCCTCCCTTTCTCAGGGACACATGGCGTGCTGTGGGTACCCACAGCAGTCTCAGGAAGGGACTTCTGCCGAAAGCAGTTCTCACACCTCCTTCTTTAACAGGATCCAGGGCTCCTGCAAGTGTGAAATGAAAGAAGCATCTGCCCAGAGGGAGGAAGGCAAAGAGGACTGCACAGGTCTCCTCCTGTTTTCCACCCTGAGGGAGTTACTTGCAGTGGTCACAGGGTCACCTTGGGGGTTCACCAAATCCCCCAGGCCTCTGTGTGTGTGTGTGTGTGTGTGTGTGTGTGTGTGTGGTCCTCCCCTCACAGTGATCCTTGGGCTGTGCAAGAGAACTTAGGGTGTTTAATGCACTCCAGGGAAGTTCAGCCAAGATCTTCCTGTAGGATGGTGCTTGGCTGATGGAACACCAACCAGTGTGTGGGCAGGAGCAGGGCCAGACCCAGTAAGGACAGTCAAAGTAGATTGGGCCAACTGCAGTGTTTGATGAAGCATCAGGCTCTCAAGGAGAAAAGAACAACCCTCTTAACAATCTGTCTCATGACTGCAATCTTGCATCCTCAGTCTTGTCATAGCTAATGCTCCTTTTTAATTCAGAGACAGCCTTTAACTGAAATGCGAAGATTTGAGAAGTGATATTGGGGATGTAGATGAGTCCTATGTGATCAAAGCCCTGGGGGAGAGTTTTAGATCTTACTTTTTAAAAATAGGTATAAGCCCTTCAGACAGAAGCCATTTGTCCTGTTATCCCAAACTGTGGGATAACAGCTCCCAGCAGGGACATGGGACAGGAGAGGTGAACAGCCTGAGAATGATGGAGTTCTGTGGCATGCTGCAATAGGAAATGCTGGAAATGGGGATTTTGTGCTTGGGTAAGCAACAGTCCATTGGCTATTGACTGAACCAGGGAGATTCAAACTCTGATTCTGTCAGGTGACTAAGAATGGCCCATTTTACATCACCTTGTGAGCAATTCAAAAACGTCTGTTTTTCCTAGGGGGAACGATGGCTCACATTCCTTACTGTCAGGGTGGGGGACAGAGACAGCTGCCCAGCCTGACATGCTGTTCCTAACACGAGGAATAACATGAGGGATAACTCCCTTCCTGCCTGGATGCCAAATTCAATTTAGTGCTGCAGGACAGGCAGTAAAAAGCCTGACGTGGCAGCCCCCGCCCAGCCCAGTAACCTTCCTTGGGGGCTGAAAGGTGACAGGAGGGGACAATGCAGAGGCAGACACAGGGCAGGCACAATTGTTCTTCTCCCTCTCTTTCTTTAAGTACGGGAGAAGCTCGAGAAAGACACAAAAGACACACCGGGGTCTAATTTCTAAGGGAGGATGGATGTCAGGGTTTGAAAAGCTGCTCCTTGCATTTTGTTTCCTTCTGCCTTTTTCCAGTTAATAATCACTGTTATTTTGTGCTGCTTGCGTCGGTATTTTTCTCGGTTATTATGTGTCTGCAAAATATTAAGAGCCCTGAAAACTACAATAATAAGGAAAAATAGCCCAGGAAAAATGGTGTTAAAAACAAGTGTTCTCAGCCTTGCTCTTCTAGTTGCTCACCAGTGTCAGCAAAGCCGTTTTGGAGACAAAGGTGGGGTATGGTGCCGTCCCTGCAATGCTCAGATGGGAATTTGCTCTGTGGGAGAATGCATGTCCCTGTGCTTTCTGAGTACACTCCCATTAAATATTAAAACTTGGTTTAAGTGGACTCATTTTATGCCACCCTACTGCTTATCTTGCTCACTATCTCTACTTAATCTGTTTAAAATCTCTGAACACTTCCTAAATTACTCCAGCTTTGTCTATGTTCCTAAAACATGGTGAATAAAATGTTATCTTGTTCTGATTTTAAATGTCATTAGTTTCCCCTTTCCAGGATACAGTTTCTTCCTTGACTGCCTGGAAGGTAACAGAAAACCATTCCTGCATTTCAGGTGCATTTTCACTTCTTTTCCTGCGGTCTTAAAAATATCCCCTGTATCAACTTTTCTGATTATATTTAATGGCATGCGAAGCAAAAGAAGTAATGTTTGAAAAATGTTAAGGTACCTTTGCTGTGAACTGCACACACGTCTTCTCATCAGGTTGGTACGAAATACAAAGCAGAACAAACCCCACTAAGGCCACCACACATACCTGCAAGGGAAGAGATGTAAAATGCGTCAAAGTTAAAAAAAGCCCCACAAAACACAATTTATTTTTTTCCCCCCCAAGTCAAGACACCTTTCTGTGTTTGCAGGGCCATAACTCAAGAAGCAGTGTGGAAGCAAAGTGATCAAAGACACAGCACAGCAACAGCCTCCAGGATGCGTGTTAAGATTTTGCCCATACAACCATCAAAAAAGAGCAGAAGGCTTCTGAAGTTGGGCTTGCAAAACCAAAGAGCACCATCCTATGTAGCTCATGGTACTGACAGGGTTTTTCTGTCATCCATGCAAGTTTTGAATCATTAAACCATGGCTGCCACTGGGTAAGAAGCAGCGAAGTTTATTGCAGAGGCTTTCATCCTCTTCTGGAATGGACACCATACTAAAGAAGATATCCATCTCCCCTGCAATCTGAAACTGTGTTTTAGCCCTGTGGCAGTAATTGCTGAAGATTAAAAGTAATGGAAAAGCATTTGCACACTTGTTTATTCATTTAGCCATTTTTATTATTAATTCTGGATTTATCTGCAGGAGCAGGTCCTCACAAGTAGGCATTCTCCAGGTAAGAAGGGAAGATCCTCCTCTGAGGAACTAGCCCAATAAATGTGATTTGCTTTTCTGTGTTTAGAAAACAGAGCGTGTCCCCACACAGTGCTAAGCACTCCAGTCAAGTGCCCTCCTCTCTCACTTTTTGGAGGAGCAGTGAGCAAACCTCACAGAAGGACTTAGGAGCAGCAGACTCCTGCTTTTTGGCAGTTCATCCCCTGGATGGAGGTGTTGGCTACTCAGGCACCAGGGGAGGGCTCCCTGTGGGGCTGGATCTGGGCATGAGAGAGGCTGTTGGCAGCTGGAGCTGTGTTTGGAGGCCTCTGTGCATGTTTGAGCTGCCTTGGAAAAACAGGTGAGTTGATGTCATGCACATGTTTTTAAGTGACCCTTCAAATCACACCTTTCAAAGCCATTTTAGGTGTGATGAGCCTCAGTGGGGGCTTTGGATGAGATCAGACCCTGTCATTTCAGAGATACTCTCCACACGCAGGGCCAGGAGCAAATCTTCACCTCCCTGCTAGGAGCATCTTGATTATAAATGACAGCTATTAAATTCTCAGTGACTACAGCAAGATTCTGTATTTTTTTCACCCCCTCCATTTCCCTTCTGAAGTTTGGAAGAGTTGTCATTAATTTGAGGCTTTCTGCTTTCCTGGGGCAGTGGGATTTGCCCTCTTTGGCCAGAGCCATGTGTGAGCTGCCTTTGCCAAGGTGGGGCTATGCCATGGAGATGCCTGCAGGAGGGTGGGGCTCAGTCACAGCCCCATTCCCACCTGCATGCCCTGGAAGTGCTTCTCACGTCTAGATTTCCAGCTCCTCAAGGAGCTTGACCTGCAGTGAAAGATGCCCCACTGTCCTTTTGGACAGCAATGGATAAAAATGTTCCTTTTACAATCTGTTGCAGAAAGTATCAAACATTTTGCATCTGCATTGCTGGTGCAAGGCCCAAGACAGCAGCCCTGCAAAGGAGCAGTGTCTCCCAACACACACAGAGCCATGTCCCTCAAGAACCTGGGCAATTAGTAACACTTTTCCCCATGAAGTTTTATTTCATGTCATTTCAGTGGGACATGAATAGGAAGTATTGCCCGAGAACATTTCTAAAGAATGCGTCAGTATTATTTACTCCTTTCCATGTCATGTGTATTTATATTCTGGTCCTGTGACTTACACACAGCCTCAAATTTATTTGTTTCTTTCTTTTTATTGTTGACAGCCGTAGCTGACAGGGTTGTCTGGGGAAAAAACAACCTTTCTTGTCAAAGGTCCTTCAGTGCTGGGGCTTTTTTGCCCTGTAGTGCTTCTATGTGACTGAACCATGTTTTATTTCTCAGGATTAATTGCCTATGTCCTTGGTCCCTTGCACTGTATATTAATCTTTTAATTCAATTAATATGCCCATAAAACTTAAATCTTAAGAGATCCAATTGCTGATAATATCCAAATGATAAACTCCTCCAGTGCCAGTAATGGCTGAAGGAGAGAACCTGCAACAAGAACTAAAAAAAAAAAAAATTTAAAAATGTTAAAAAAATATGCTTAAACACACTGTCTTAATATCATATCCCCAAAATTCATGACAAGTCATAGGGTCTCCTCACATCAAAGCTGGACTTAACTATTTTCAGGATCTGGTGCTGAAGGATCTTGTTATGAACAATAAATCAAATTTGCTTTGCTTCAGCTACACTAGTAGGCATTTACACTTGCATGGACTGAGAGCCAGATTTGCCTCCAGGTGACTGCCATGAGACATCATGGGACTGCTCCCACTCTCTCCTTCCCCTTCCACTTAACCACGAAGGCCAACAGGGCTGCATTCATTTCTGAGGGCAGAGACCAATGCTGGAATTTTCCCTCTGCTATCAAATACCTCGGACAACTTTTGCAAAACTCCTGCTGGCTTCACATGTGGCAGGATCAGACCTCCCTCTTCAGAAAGCTTCCCATACAAAGGGCCATCAGTTAAAAGGGGCTCCATTCCTGCACATGCTTTCTAGAGGTCCTCTGGGATTTAAATAATATACTCAGGGACACTTGAAGAGGCACATTTGTAGAGAGGTATTTATAAAGGATTACATACACTGGGTCGGGATTCCAGCAAGTCTTGGCCAGGATATTTCAGAAAGCTTAAGTATTTCTTTTTTAACAATACAGCAACTACTTTTTTTTTTTTAAAAAAAAAAAAAAAAAAAGGAGATGTGTGTTTCTCTAAGTGGCAGTAAAAAATAACGTGGCTGAGAATTATGACCCACATATGTTTAACATTTCAGCTCTTTAAAGGTAAATTCACTCCTTGGAGGAAACCAAAGCGTGGAACATTTATATAGGAAACAGCTCTATGCTGCTATTTTATACATTATTAATAGATCAGCTTTGAATTACACCTGTGAAGTGTAACAGAATAACTATAAAAATCCACTGCTAAGTATTTTTTAGGAGCCTTTAAGTAACTGTAACAGCTGCAGGCATGTTACAGGTGGTGTTGATGCTGCTTGCTAAGGAGCATTAGGTAATCCTGCATCCTGGTGCTGCAACAGCCATGGCCACATCCCAGTGGGAAGCACGCATTTCCCATGCCTTATTGACTGAGCACACAACATAAAATGCAATTGAACCCACTTCAGCACGTGCTTGGCACCAATCGATGTGCATTTGTTACACAAATAAAACAGATTCTCTGAGACCTGCAGGACAGCACTTAATTAGATCAGCGCTGGTCAACTGTTATCCAGAAATCCAGGAATTTGCATTTCTGTGCATATTTCAACTCGAGTTTATTTCAAGATCCTACTTCAAAATTTCCATATGGACTAACACACCCCTTGCTGAATAGGTAATGACGTGAAAGGTTATCCAAGGGAAGAATTTAATTTTGGAAAGCGCTGCCTAGAAAAAGACCCAAATGTGATACAGAAGTATTTAGAAAAGGTAAAGATTTCATTTTGCTTAAGATATACCCTGTGAAATCCCCCCAGCTCACAACCTGGGAGAACAGCTATTTACTAACACTGGCTGAAGAACTTAAATATTTAGGCTGTACAAAAGTTTCAACAATATTTTTTTTTTGGGGGAAGCAGTAGGCATTCCTCCCATTGGGCAGGAACACCTCAGGGCTGAAAACTGACTAAAGAATTATTGTTTTTTTAAGCCACAATCAAAATAGGAGGAGAAATTTTCCAGCTTGCTCCCACCCCAAAGAGGGCAGGAACCTGTCTGTCATGTTATCCCATCTGCTCCTGCAAGGATTCAGCACAAGGTGTACGAGGAGCACAAGGACACCACGTGGCAGGGATGAGGAAGGTTGTATGTAATTAGGGGAAATATGAACACATAGGGCACAAATTTCCGCTGTGGTTTGCGCTCATTATCTTTGCACACTGACATATTCATGTGGTTTGCTTTATTCCGACAGATTTCAAAACCACAGATTGCTCTAATCTGTCTCCATCTCTCCCTTGTATGCTTGTGAAACTGCTTTTCCTTTTGTTATTGCTACAATTTTAGCCCAAATTTAGAATAGGTGATTTTTCTCTAGTGAACTACCTCCTACCTAGGGCATCCTGAAAACATCGACTGGTAAAGCAGGAGGGTTGGGAACATCCACCAAGAAATGAAGGCAGGAGACAAAAACCTGGCTCTAAGGAGCACCTTGGGTCTGTGCCACATCACAAGGCAAACACTCACAAAGACACAGTATAGCTCTTTATATGGGGGCTTCGTCAGCGAGAACCTCCTGCCACGATTTTTAGAGGCAGAAAGCAAACACACTGCAGGACAAAACCTCTCCCAGGTACACCTTGTAATGCCACGCAGCACTGCTGAGAACCACAGGAGAGCTCACCCTATTTAATAAGAATGTAAACCCAAACTTTGGGAGGAAAATCGTTGTCAGCAGAATTAGGAAGACATTCTCTTATGGACAAGTTATTTTGTAGTTGCTCACTTGCAGACACTGGGGATCATTCTGTTTTTAGGGACACAGGTAAAGAATGATCTCTTGTAGCTGTCTCTGGAGTTTCTGGCTCTCCCTCACAGATGATACTCGGCTTGATGGTTCTCCCATCTTATCAGATGGCAAGGCTTAGGTCCTGTCTACACCTATGGAGAAGCCACTTTATCCACCAAATCGAACACTCCCACTGGACACAGATTTTGGTGCAGCAAAGAACCTGTCCCTGTTGGCTTTGCCTTTATAAACCTGGATCACCACTGGTGCCAGACATCTCTACAGGCTGTTGCAGACAGCAGCACTGAAGTTCATTTGCTTTTACGAGGTTTGAGGAAGCTGTGATGAAAAGAGGTGCTGCAGGCAGCTTTCACTGCCAGCTTTCATCAGCCTCAGGTCAGCCTGGGTCTCACTGTCACGTGTGAAAGAAGCCAGTCTGCAACACAGAGGTACTGTGCCCTAATTTTTTTTTTACCCCGTATAGACTTCTTGTTAAATTTAAGGACAGTTTAGTTGCATATAAGTTGCTTCCAGAAATAATATCAATAATAATAATAATAATAATAATAATAATAATAATAATAATAATAATAATAATAATAATGACAAACAGGCATACTGTGGTTGCAGGCAAAGGCCACCATCATCATCTAGGAAATAATTCTTTTACCAGCCATAAACCCCACAATAACTGCCCATCCTTGCCCCACCTACAGGATAAAATAATGATGTCTCTACTACAGGTCCCTTCAACCCATGCAATAACATCCCCTGGCAGATCCACAACTTTGTCTTGAATCTGGTAAAGTCATCAAAATCCTGCAAGAGGGATCCTGCAGGATTTCCACAATCAAATGAAATGCTGTTTTTTCTATAATGATCTTTGCTATTTAGGTCAGTGGCTCATCACTTGTGCTAAGGTAAGATTTAATTCCCCCTACAATTGCTTACACAGCCAGGAGTTGCAGCAGCAGTCCATTGCTGCTGTTAAACCAGAAATACAGTCCTGGCTGAACAAACACCTGAGGGATTAAAAAAATAAAATAAAATTAAGAGTTCACAGAGCCAGAAGTGATTTTCAGCCCGAGAAGTGCAGCATGGCTGAGAGTACTTGTGAACACCACTCGTGGTTTGGGGTGTGTCTGTGACTGTGAAAGTCACCATCTCCATAGTCATGAGGCTACCTGGGCTGGGAAAACCTGTTTGATATCCCTCTCCAAATTTTACCTAGGCTTTTTGCACAAATTCCAGTCAGGAATTCTGCAGTTAAACTGTGAGCTAAGCCACAGTGGGGTCCAGGATTAGACCAACCCCTGGCCAGGTATCAGACACACCTCAGCTGTGCAGTTATCTTCTTAAACCATTCCTTCAGAATGTCTCCCCATCTAAGTTTTCCACTCTACACCTGAGCAAAACAAAAGTGTGGTGTGAATTTCAGTTAATCAATGCATAGTTACTCTTGGAAGAGGATGAGATTTTATGGCAGAGGGTTCTGAAGAGTCCTACTCTGGTGCTACACATGGCTCTAAACAAGCACTGGCCTCTTCTTCAAGGCAGTCCTCCCTCAAACCTTTTGATGTTTGCCCATGGATAATTGAAGCTAGCCTGTACCAAAAAAATATGGATGCCTGCACGACTTTTTGATGGCTACTTTGATGGCTACTTTGATGGCACCAGGTTATAAGAGTCACCTTCTATTAGAAATTGAAAACTGTTTCCCTTATAACAAGCAAAAGTTATAGAGACATAAACATTTCTGACTCCAGGTCAGTTAAGGTCAGTTAAGCTGCTTCTTCAGTTAAAAGTCTGCCTGCCTTTTGCACCACACAGCCCTACATCAGCTTCACCTCCAACAGGGCAGGAAAGCCAAGGCTTGAGCGCTGATGCCAAAAAGCCACAAGCCATGGCCATTCCTTGAGTAAAGCTCATGGACCCTCTGGCCTGGGGAAACTCCTGGGGAGATGGAGAAGGGCTGGAGCAGAGAGAAGTGTAAGAGCTTCTTGGCTGGGGGCTCAGCCCATGGCACATCTTTTGGGATGGTTTTTGCAGTAAAATCGGTGACAGCTGGAGCCACAGTTGCTGCCTTGAACTGCTCATGAATCAGACTTTTAAAAATGCCTTTAAAAGTCCTAATTTTATGAACATCTATACATATACATTTAAAATAACTTCCTGACAGAAATAATAAACACCCTGGATAATCATTTCTGATGAGCAGTTCTGTAACTTTCTTAACTCCCTGAGTCTGCAAAACAGGGCTGAAAAGGGAGCTTGCCCATGAAAACTCTGATACTCTCCACTTTTGATCGCAGTGGAAATAATCTAAAGTAGGCTTTTCAAGGAGAAATATATTGGTACTTCTTCTGGGTGTCAAAAGGCCACAAGCTAATGAAAAAGAATGGAAAGGATACCATTAATATCTACTGTGTCTGCAACACTTTTCATCCCAGGATCTCAAAGCAAGGGGTGACGGATGGCCACTATTAACCCCACTTTGCAGGGGAAATAACAAAGTCTTAGCAAGGTTAAGTAACTTGCCCAAAGCTATGCACCAAGCCAGTGAGAAAACACAGGAAAAAATAGTGCCCTGCACTCATGAGTGGTTTTGTGAGGAGTTTGTCCAAACTCCTGCAAAGCCTCCAGAAGGAAGAGACTGCCAGGGAGTCCAGCCTGCAGTTTGGGGAGCTCAGGACAGATCTCACAGATACCTGCTTCAGACCTGGGCACCTCCACTGTAACTGGCTCCAGGCAAGTGAAACAAATGTTATCCTCACTGCTTTTAACTGCATTTATCTGCCTGTCCTTAGCAATGGGGGAGAGGCTTTGTATGGGGAATAGGTTGCTGAAGCCAAAGCAGAAGGGGTAAATCCCTTAGGCTCCATGGTTTCTGTCCAAAAAATTGTCCTTTCTTTTCTGATCCATGACCCACACATTTTGGACTAAATGTATTTAGTTTTAATCTAGTTTTAATTGGTGTTCATGGTGAAATATTCTTGGTGCAATGCAAGTTGCATCGTTTCCTTCTGCAGGGGCACAAGAGGGAAGGGCCAATGCTCTGGGCAGAGAGCCCTGCAGGCTTGGAGCTGTCCTCCACTCCCTGTCAGAGGATCACTGGCCACATTTATTCCCCAGGATGGTGAACCCAATCCCTGGCCTGCTCCAGCCTCACGAACCTACACAGTCAGGTTTTGAACCCATTTAATTCAGACTGCCTTGCCTGGTTTTCCTCGCTAGCCTTTTCCACTCGCTGCTCCTCTAAAAACAGTTCCCTTCCATTCATGGTAATGCTCTGAAGCACTTGATTTTCAGCAAGGAATGGTGTTACCATTTTGCCACTAATAAAGAAGAAAAAAACCAGCTTTCAATCAATCAGGATCTATTTAACACATTAGCAATTTTCCTTCATTTTTCTGTCATCCTGTATCAACAGCCGTGGGGTCAAACCCAGGCTGGTGTAATTCCAAAGGAGTAACACCAGGAATGAACTTCACCCATTATATCTAATGTTGCCAAAAAGGTCTCGATAATAGATTTTTAAAGTTCTTGATTCAGAATACTAATCAAGTATTCCTTTAAAAAGAGCACTTGAGTGGGATGATACTAAAACAAATATGCTCTGGTATTTTACACCACATCTTTCTGTCCTGTTGCTCATTTCTGTGTGAATATATGAGTTTTGGGAAGTCACTTTCTGCCACGAGATTTGTTCTCGAGCAGCACATGGGTCATCCATCCCCTATCTAACCCCTTCCATGCAGCCCAAAAACCAGCCCACAGGACATCCAGCCACATGCAGATCCTAGCCAAGGGTTCTCCATGGATCAGTTTTCCCCAGCTCTCCAGAGGCCAGTCCTCAGCAGAGTCCCACCAAAGCTCACCAGCTGTGACTGCACACCTGCAATTTCCAGCTCATCAGCTTCTGGCCACCTCCACCTGATGTCCCAGTAGGCACCAAGTCCCTCCATGGAGACACCACAGCTCAGGAACAAAGTAAATGCAGCACCGTGTGGCACCTCATGCATTTTGCCCCTCAGATGTGCTTTGCACTGGTCCTGTGGTACCACAGCCAGTGCTCCACACAGGCTCTGTTCTGGGAGGTCTGGGGCTGCCCCATCACTTCATCCTCTCCTTCCTAGCACCAGTTTCCTTTTCACTTCCCTCTGACCTGGTGCCAGATCCCTCCTTCCCTTCTGTTTTGGGCTTAGGGCACAGGAGAGCAGCGTGGTTGCCCAGGAGCCTGCCCAGCCATGTGCTCCCAGCAGACAGTCCCTGTCATCACCCTGAGGGTAAACAGAAGGGCACCCAAAGCCAATTTGAGCCAGGGAGGAATCAAACCACGCTCGAGTGTGCTGGTGACTCAACATCTCACCAGAGTCCCCCAGGTGAGAGTCACCATCTGACTCAGAGTGTAGGTGCAGTCACCCTTCCCCACGGGGCAGCCCACAGCCTGCTCTGCTCCTCCTGACAGCCAGGGCACCCTGCAACATGAACCAAAGCTCCCACAGCCCCAGGAAATGTTTCCCCAGGGATTACCCAGGCTGGTAAGTGCAAAACATGACCACCAACCACAGCTGAGAGCTGAGTCTTGCTCCGAGTCAGGAATTAGCTCAGGAACACACATGGAGAATTATTCCTGATTTTCAGGGGGGAGCCCTGAAAGTGACTGAGCATTGCCTCATGTGGGCATCTAAATGTCACGACTGCTGGCAGCTGCTGCTAAAAACAACAGGGGTTAGATCTCTGTTTTCAGAAAGCAGCGACTTTGGTGGGGTTTCAGGCCTCCCCAAGGGAGGCCAGCCATTTGTGGACGTCTCAGATGAATGCTGCTTGGGCACTGATGATATTCACATGGGCCAGGGGCTGCTCCATGGCTTTTCTCATATCCGTGCCTGTACATTAGTTCAGTACAAATCACTCTTTGCCCAGTTTTTTCTAGTGAAAAAGTTATTTCAAACCTTTGATAGCAACAGTGCTGTCTGGAAAAGACATAATCTGACCTCCAGAATCCTCAAAATAAACAAGAGGAGTGGACATGCCACATACTGCTATTTTATCATCTGTATTCCCCCCTGGCTTGTAACACCAAAAACTTCCCAGGAGGAAATTCCTCTTCCAAGCAAGGGCAGGCTCTTGCTCCACAAAACACCACTGAACTCTTGGATACCTCTTCAGTCAGAAGAGAAACATGAAGGGATGAGTCAGAGGAGCTCTTCCTCTGGGAGCTCAGGCCCTGCTCCTTCCACCCTCCGAAGGGATGCCCAGCAGGATTAACACAGCAAACCCAAATCAGCTCAGATGCTCAGATAATCTTCTAACAACAAATTACATTTACAGAAGATGCTCCCATAGCTGTTCAGTGCTTTGAGAAATCTTTTCTCTAAGTACCTCAACACAAATTTATTTTCTGAGAATTCTGACAGTCTGACAACACCCAGAACTGTGCTAACACACCAGGGTACATCTTCAGGACATATTTTCCTGAAACCTGTTGCCTAGGGAAGAAACCTGCATGCCCAATTATATCCATGGCCTATCCCAGGCTCATAATCACTGACCCTGTCTCTCCACAGGCAAACCTCATGTCCCCAAGCCCACAGCCGGCAGAGTCACACCACAGATGGCAGCACACTCCCTGTCCCCACCTCTGCAGGGGTGGCTGCTGCTGAGGAACAACCCGGGTTTCCCCAGCAGGGATGCCTCTGATTCACACCCAGCAGGACGCCGCCCTCTGCCCAGTCCCCCCGGCCCACGCTGCGAGGCTGGTGTGTCACTGCAAAGTGACTTGGCAGGAGCCACCAGCAGGCCTTGGAAAGGCTCCCTGTCCCTGCCACGTCCACCAGTCCCATCCCCTTCCCCATGTGCAGTCAAGGAGCAGCAGCAGGAAGAGGGTTAAACCCCAGCGGTTCTCCAGCACGGCACAGCGAAGAAGCTCCAGAGACAGACATTGCTCTCCTTGCCCAGCTAAAAGCTGCGAGTCACAGCGTTATGCTCTCACTTCCAAAACCTGATGGTTATGATTTGGTGGGCAAAGAGGGTAGGCAGCATAAGAAATTAATCACCAGGAAGGAGTTCACTGCAAAGCTCAAGCTAATACGTACATCCAGTGAACAGCAACCCTGTATTTTATTTCAGATCTGTTGGGTATTGCAGGGAAGAATACCAAAGGCTGTGTTATTCTGCAGGAGCAGTTTTCCTTGGAAAAGTGTAGCCAGACACTTAATCCCAAGAATATTTATAGTTAGCATAACTCAAATGGTGTTGTGCATGCAGTTGGTTAGTCTAAAGTGGAGCGTCATGCAGCTTGCATTAATGCTGGCAAAGGCACTTTATGGAGAAACAGACTTTATGCTTACAATTATCCCAGCCCAATATGGAGTGTCTCTGACTAGCAGAGAGGAACTGATGCCTGCCATAAGGAAGCCCAGCACTGTTACAGAGGTGCCTAACGCCAGCTGCAGCAACGCAAACAGCAGCGGAAAACGGCAGCCACAACAAGTGTGGGATTCCTCCTCCCGGCCAGTTTTGGGATCCCCTTTGGCTTCCTTCTGCTTCTTATTCTTCTTCTTCATCGCGGACTCCTGCGTCGAGTCGGTGCTTTTCTCCCCTCCGGGTGCCTTCCCTGTCTGGCTCTGGCTGTGCGGGGAGGTGCCGTGCCGGGCTTTCTTCTCCTCCTTTCCCATGCCTCTGGCGCACTTTTTGGGCTTTCACGTGCGAGTGTGTGTGCGCACGGCGACGGGGGTGTGGGGTGTCTGCCCCCCAAAGCTCCGCTTCGTGCCGGCTGAGTGCTTCCTGGTATTTGAATCAAGGAGGCTGAACAAATATGGAAAACATTTGGAAGCAGATTGTCAGAGCTCCGAAATGCCACATATAGCCCGGAGAAGGGGGGGATGCAAGGGGGGTAGCGAACTGCCAACGTGCGGGCGCCGGCCGTGCCCGCACGGCTCCACAGGTGCGAGCGCACCTTGAGGGCTCGGGGGCGAGCAGGGCAGGAATTCCGCACTGCCGGCACAGTGAACAGCAGGGAACCCTGCCTCGCCAGGGAGCTAGGAGCGCTCCAGCGCCTGTGCAGGGAACGGGCAGGTAGGAGCTCATGGCACCGCGGCTGCCCTGGGGGTTAGCGGCAGGCAGCGCCGTGCCCATCCCACACACCCGCTGGACCACTTTCCATAGGGGCGTCCCACTGGGAGGGAGCTGATGGCGTGAACGGAAAGAAATTAATACAAATAAAAATACAAGTTAGTCTTGGGAAGCCAAAAGGAATCCTGTCTCTTTCCAAAAGCTGCAAAAGCACAGCTAGGCATGTTTTGTGATGAGGCAGACAGGGACCAGCAGTGAGGACTGGTGCTTCAGGGCAGGCAGTGGTAGAGTATGAACATCTGCTGAGTATGTTTCCAGGGCTGCAAGTTATCCATACCAGGAAGATTGTTTATGTTACCTAAAAGAGACAGGGATGTCTTACTGTGGACATGTGGTCACTGCACTTTGTCCATACGCGGGCTCAGGCCAGCGCTTGGAGGCAGCACAGAAAGAGAAATGGTGGAATTTCTCCTGAAATACTCAAAAATTGCTCTGTGGCTGAATCAAGCACTGGGAGACCTGGCAGAGCCTCCTGGACACTGGAGGGGCTCACCCATGGAGGTGCCAGCAGGACTGGGGTCTGCAGAGACTGAGCTCTGGCTCTGTGAAGAGGAAGGAGCAAGAAGAGGTGAGTGCTGAGTGGTGCCATGCTGGGGCTGAGTTCAGCCAGGCCACGCCACACAAATCCTGCAAGGGAAGACCAAGGGAAGCAGGGAGGCTATGGGAAGCTTGTGCTTAGCTCAGGCCAGAGGAATTACTCAAAAGCTTAGGGGTAAACAGGTGCTTAAATGCTTTGCTGGCCAGGGGCCAAGTGTGTACAACCTGATGTACGGCATCACTCCTCCATGCATGCAGCTCTGTGTCCCCACTGGCACAGGGACACCCTGAGGACACGAGGGCTTGTGCTGCTGCCCCACAGACACCAAGGAGAGAACCTTAAATGGACCAGACAGCTCTGTCCCCACCACCAGGCTGTTGCAGGTTTTCCCTTTCCCATGGAAGCAGACAGTAGAAGCAAAGCTTTGGGAGGAATGGGGCAGGTGGAAAGAAGGCATCAGAGACTGGAGAAATCCCCACCAAAATTGCCTTTGGATATGGCAGAGTAGCTGGGATTGGCCAAATGGTGAGGTACTCAGAGTGGATCTTACACATGCTGGTATAGCATATTTCCTCTGACACACTGGCAGTGCCTTCTGAGAAACTACTCTATTTCCAGCTTTTTATGGCACCTAACAGCAATGAACTGTGTCTTCTGTATTAATAAATTATGATGTCACTTTGTTTTATGGATTAAGCAATATCCTCTTTGGTTATTTATAATACTGAACGGATGAAAGAAAACTAGAAACAAAGTGGTTTCAGCGGCTTTCTGCACACATAACTCTCGTGCTACATCCATAGAGTGAGATTAAGATACATTGTTCAAAAAAGGAAGAGGAAAATAAACAAGAGGTGAAAAAAAATTGAAAAAAAATCCTTCTCCTCTAGTCATGTGGCATAGAGTGCCATGTTTTCACAGTTTATCACCAGGATGTTTTCTCACTATCATTCACTTTTTAAAATATCCTTACAATAACTTGCACTTACTGGTGTATCTTGCCTCTCAAAGCCACACAAAATTATATTTAACCACAGCTTCGAGAAGGACAGGGTGTCCAAGGATCATCACCAAGGTCAGGCCAGGAAACAGTGGCAAAGCTGAGGGCATGTTTCAACGATGCCCAGTTGAACATCTACCCTAATAATAATTAGAGTGAAATGAAGTTTAGAATTTTCTTTTCCTTTACGCTCATCCATTTCCCTGGTTCTATCCCACGGATCTTTACTGTGGTTTTTCCCCCAGGAAAATCCCTGGTTTAGCACCTGGATTTGTGCTGGCAGCTGGATTTATGATTGCTGTCTTCTCAAAGGAGCCAAAATCCAACTGCTTTATTCATGCTGACATTCATATTGGTTTCAGTGGGAGCAATTGCCTGAGGAGGATGAACTGGATTTAACCCAAGGTCAATAAAATTAACAAGAACTTACCTTATGGCCAATAACAAGCCTTGTTTATCTCTGGGCTGGAGAATCTCTGGTGAAACAGGTGCCTGAATATCTTTGCTGCACAGCAAGTAACTAAAACAATGAGGCCATGCTCATGGGCAGCAAGGGGAACATCTCCCACAGGGTATACTTGGGATGTCCACTTGTGTCCCAGACCACTGCAGCCTCTCTGAAAATTCCAGCTGGTGCCCAGAATCCCTAGGGCAGGGGAAGTCTAGGCCAGTTCAGGGACATCTGTGCAGTGACAGAAAGGTCTGGGTGTGAAACCTTGAAATGTGGTCAATGTAGAGCAGAGTTGCCTTCTCCCAGCTGTTGGGTCTGGAGTAGCTGTGCCATGTGGTTTTTCCAAGGAAAACAAAGACATTAGTTGCCATCTACCCTGGTCACACTGAGACAGGAAGCCTCTCCTTGGCTCCTTGCACACTTAAGGCATACACATCTTAGAATCCCACCATTTCTAATCTCTGCATCAATATATAGCTATTTAGAGAGAAAATTTGGGGTCAAATACATTGAAAAAATTCTGGGCAGGGATATTGCTGATTTTAAATGATTAAAAAGTGTGTACCTGAGGTTCTTTTGCTGTGGCTAGCTGTTCCTGCAAAGCCAAACTCAGATATCTTACATGCTGGGAAGTTTAATAGGGACAGAGAAAAGAGAGGGATGCAGGATTGATCTTCCACACTTATTATCTGAACCAGATTGTGTTTGCTGATTCCACTTGGCATTAACAATCGAGTGTAAAACAGCTGTGAAGGAACTCATAGCAATGACAAATTAAAAGAATTACATTTTTGGAAATTGAAAGATTAAACGAGGACAATGAAATAACACTAAATTTTCTCAAGTAATACATCTTCCGGATGTCACTTGGATTTTCCCAGCAACATAAGAATAATCATTACCCTTTTATGCCCAAAGGCCCTGATTAAGTATGTTTTTAAATTAAGCACATGCTTGAATACCCTTCCTGGATGAGGATGTTTTTTGATTCGAGCCCAGCTAGCATCTCTCATGGCACGCAGTTGTAATTTCATGTCCTTTACAAATGAGTAAATGAGTCATGTTGCACAGATTTTCCATGGCCAGACACTGTCCTCTGTAAAACATTGCCTGCTCTTGTTCCTCTCCTTGCCAGAAAGCAGCACAGCCCGGGTGACGGTGACAAGAAGTCAAAAAGCACACACAACACCAGGCGTGAAAAAGGCGAGGTCTGGGCTGCAGCTTCGTGGTGACAAAGTCTTTCCTACTGCTACTCCAAGGGCCAGGGACACACAGCACTGCCATGGGACTCCAGAAAGCTGGGACTTTTCCCCACTGCTGCCATCTTTGCCCTGGAAATAGAGTGGGATTGGCGTGGTTGGGCTGCAGGAGACGCACAGGCGCTCACTCCCACATAATCGCATTTACACAGATATTTCTCCCAGGCATCAGCACCCCAGCCAAGTGCTAGTGGCAGGGTTGCAGCACACAAATCCAGAGCAGCAGAATTAGCATGGAACAAAGGCTTGGACAGGGCTGTCCTCATTGCCCCGAGTACTGTGGGACATTTGGCTCCCTTTGCCTGAGGAGCAACTCTACAAAAAGCTGCTGACCCAGGGGCCCCCTCGGAGATGCCACCCCCAGCGTGACAGCTGGAGTTGGGAGGGAGCCAAATGTGCCACAGCCAGCCAAAGGATCATCATTCTCCAAGCCAGTCTGGGATAAGAAGAAGCTAAGACCCTGCCTAACCTTTGCTTCTTGTTCCCCTGATCCCCTCACCCCGCAGCAAGCCCTGGACTGCAGAGCTGGGTCAAGCGCTGCCAAGCAGCCAGAGCTCAGCACAAAGACTGGTCCAAACTGGGAGGAGGGGTTCCCCATTAAAGCAAATGATGAAAGGTTCTCCCTGAAAAAAGGTTTAAAGTCAAGCTGTGATTTCCAAAACCTCATGCCCATTGACAACAGATAATAACAACATATAGCTCTTGAAAGCACATTTCCATAAAGACAAGGCCAATTAGAAATGGGTCCAACATGTGCAATCCAGGCTGGCTTCTGCTACAGCCTCTTTCAAAGTTCAGGTCATCTGGAGGTGAGGCTTGTTTTCGACAGGCTCTTCTGAGGCCCGTTCATGTTGTTTTGAGTGTCTGAAGGCTCTGCTGGGAAAGCTGGGTCATGCTGGGTCATGGGTTCCTCCAGAGGAACCATCCTTTGCATGTATTCTTTGCATGTGCCTTTCAAAGTATTCTTTGCATGTGCTCCATGTGCCCTTTTGGCACCACTAGGGGTAAGACCAAGGTACAGAGCATTTCAGTATAGCTGCTTGGGGTGATAGATGTGGAAGAAGTAAGAGAACAGGAATCTTTTTATGTCAGGGTACTCCACCCCAGGAGGCCACTTATTTAACAATGCACCTTACTACCTCCATTGCCTCTGACCATGAAGTAAATTTGTGCATATAGAAGAAAACAACTTGGGAAGAAATTGTGCCTTGCAGTCTCCAAAATGATTGTGTTACAGCAGTTTAAGTTCCTAGACCTTTGCTTTATCTAAAGCTCCCCTAGATGCCTTGTGCCTGGGGCTCCTCACCTCCAGCTGTGGTCCCCTGAATCCAGAGGGTGGCCCAGGCATTTGTGGGGGTCTCCTGTATAAAACTTAACAGCACTTAAGCTGTCCATAATGATCTGACTGTTTCTGCCTCGACTTCTACTCTTATGTCAGGTTCTTTGGGGTGGTTCTTTGGCCTCATTTCTGCATGAGGCCTGGAGAGGATCCTTAGGGGCTACAGCAGATACTCCCTCAAAACTGGGCTGGAGAAGGAAGAAGCGAGAAGCTGGGATGCTACATAAAAGCAAAGCTAAGTGCTGCAGCTTGTTCTGCACATCACCACACTCTGGTGAGTATCTTATACCACCCCAGAGAACTTTGCATCTCTCTGTATGGGGTTAGGCAGTCTGAACAGCAGGGATGACCAGTTTACAAGCCCTCTCTTTCAAGCCCTTTCCAAAGCCAGTCCTTTCTCTCTCCCATGCATATTTGAAGAGGCTATCGTCTGTCAAAATACGTTAATGAGATATTATGGCTGTTAGATCTTCTCACCAGGTGTTAATCACTACTTGGTTAAACAGAGGCAAATCCTCTCAGCCATGCTCTTGCTGAGGATAACAATTAGATCTGTTCTGTGTCTATGCTCACAGGAATGCATTCACACACCCTGCACATGCAGGCCCCAGGATGCTTCCTAAAACCATGTACAGAAGTTCCAGGAAATCTGCATGTGGCTTTACACCAGGACACGGGCTCTGTGTGAAGCAGAGGAAGGGCAAGGGCTCCTGCTCTCACTTTTCGTTTATGGGAGGATAAAACGAAGGAGCTTCATAGCAGTGGGTGCCAAATGTGCTCAGCTTTTCTCATGCAAGTGGATGTTTTGTAATAAAATTAGAAAGGCCTTGTTTTCAAGAGGCACATGAAAAAAACTGCTTCTGAGCCAGTGTAAAGCTACCAGAAGCTCTAATAAGGTGTTCTCTCCAAAGATCCAGGACAAACTTTGTGGAGCATATTCACACGTATCTCATTTCTTGCACTTTCTGGAACGCAAAGACACTCAGGGCTTTGTTTCTGCAGCTGGCTCAAGGTCTCACGCTGGCGCTTGGGCAGTCTCACTGTGTTACTCACTGCTCCAGCAGTGCTCCAAGGCCTGATGTACTCACAGGCACTGCAGTTGCCTGAAATACAGTTTTGGGTCCTCTGGAAGGCACCGGCTGGAATTTTCCGAAAAGTCAATTTTTCGAAAGCAAGCGGTTGTGACTTTCCTCCGACCAGGGTCCACCATAAGTGGTGGCTTTTCTCAGAGTGATCCTTGGAGCTCTGAAGCACCTGAGCACCAGACATGATTTCTTCAGCCCAGCTGAACCTGGTTGCTGACCTTGGTATGGCCAAGATTTGCCTTTACCTCTTGGCTGGTTCAAATGTGGACCCCATGATCTGATCTTCCCTGGAGTCAGGAGACTGAGTATACTGACTTCACCTTTTCCAGTCTCCTCCTGAGCTTGCCTTAGCAACAGGGCAGTAGATGCCCAGTAGATGCTGGGCCATAATCTTCTGCCTCACAAAGAGCTGGTTACTCCCAAAAATCAGTATCCCATTGCTTCCTGCATTGCTGCATCGATGTAAACCATCTACAAATCATCTCCACAAATGACCAAAGCTGCCTGGTCTTCAGCTGAGGTGAAACAGAGGCCTGGGGTCTGAGCTAGAACTGTGTGACAGATTTGGGACCCTCAACCTCTGCCCACCTCTCCCCCATAACAGCCCCCTGGCCCTTGTCTCTGCTTTCCACCTGGGCTCAGTTTCCCTCTGAGCAGCAGTACCAACATGGCTTCATGTTGTAATGTAAGAGGGTTCTTGAGGACACAGAGCTCTCTGTGCTGCCAGAATTACTGCATGTGCTGCACCAGATGTTGAAGAATATTCCCTCCCATCCCATGTTACCCTGGGTATTATATTTCCCTGGCTTGACATTGTTATGAAATGTCAGAGCTTCGCAACTTGTCTGAGTCTCTTTTGCAATGTCCCCAAGGGAACACAACCACTTCCAAAGCATTGGATGGGTCCAGCAAACCCTACGGACTTGCACCACCTCTCCCTCTGGAAGAACCTCAGCCATCTCTGCAAGATAGGTGAGGCACTGTGGAGTAGGAGGTGGAAGCAAGATGAGCTGAAAGCAGATCTAGAAGGTAGCTGCTGGTGGATTTGTCTGAGGGCTGTCTGGGGACTGCTTTTAGTCCGTATTTTTCTGTCACACAAAAGAGGGAGGAGTGCTTGGTGAAATTTCCTGATGACACAGACATGCGAGCGCTTGTCAATACAGAGAGGCCCCAGCCTATCAAACAGGAAGAACTGAGTGACCTTGAGGGTGGGAACAATGGGAATAGGACAAAATTCAGTTGTGCCAAATGTAAGGTTTAGCACGTAAGGCTGAAGGGCCAGAGTTTCTCCAGGAAAATAAAACATCTCAGGCACCTTGGCTGGTCACAGGATTGCCTTGAAATGGCAGCACAGCACAGCCATGGAAAAAGCTAAATGTGAGAGAAGATGAATCAAGTGTTTCCCACAGGGGACTGAAAAGTATTGGTGATGGAGAACAAGTACTGCTGGGCCCTCTGAGGAGGCTGCACTCAGCTCTATTCATCTCTGTTAGAGAAAGATGAACTGCAACAGGACCAAGTGTAACTAAGGGTGCTCAGTGGGGGCTGCAGACCCTACCTAACAATAGGAAACTCAAAGGGATTGCCTGGTTCTGCCCAACAACATTAGAGGTTAGAGAGGACACGATTGATCTATAAATATCCTGTGTTAAACTTAAAACAATGTTGGCACAAAGACAAATGGATACAAATGGCCATGAGTGTGTTTAGCCTGGGAACCATTCTGACCATTGGAGCAGTGAGGGGGAGGAACAGCAAGGAACAGCTTGTAAGGCACTGCAGCATCAATTTTTGAATTGAACCATTTGACATGGGGCTTGAGATGATTCAGTGATGCAGGAAGTGCCTTCTCTTGCAAATCCCTGTTACGGGTACACTTCTGGAGACTTCTTGCCCGTATGGGTGCCCTAACTCAGCCACAGGAGAAGGCATGGCTGTCAGTCCGCTGACTAGCTGTGTTAGGGCTTGGCATAATCGAACTCCTAATTTGTTCATGGCAATTATTTTGATTTCATGCATTTCTTACAGAATAAACTGGAGGCTTACATCAGTAACCAGTTTTGGGGGTTTTGTTTGTTTTTTGTTTTTTTTTTTGTAGTTAATACTTTGTACTTATATAGCATCTTTCATCTTTCAAAGTGCTTTACATACATTAATTATTTAATTCTCCCCGTACCCCCTTTGATCTAGGCAAGTATTATGATGCTCGGTTTACAAATTGGGGAAAGCAAACATAGAACAAATCCTTGCTACCAGGCTCATCCCACCAGAACTGACGCAGCTTCGTGGCTCAAAAAGGCAAGGAAAGGTTCCATGATGTGCACAGGGCCCACAAGCAATCCAGTGGAGGAGGTGAGGTGACAACTCTCCTGGATACCCCCTTGTTCCAAAGAGGGAGAAGACAGCGAGGCTGCCAGGGAGGGTGTGTGCAGGGCCAGTCACAGGGTGCTGTACGGATGATAAAGGACTAGAAAATTATGTGCCCTGTGCTCTGGAGAAAGACCCAGAATTCAGTTTCAACAGAGCATGCAGAACAAAGCCACCACAGTGACTAGGTGCCTAAAGCCCAAGGAACAGGATTAAATGCACATAGTTAGAAGCAGCAAATGAATAAGAGCTGACATTGATCTGTGTAGACATGCATTCATTGGAGTGATGTGAGTCTTCCCTTTCAGTTAAAAAAAAAAAATAACATCTGATGTATTTTTGATTGTTCTTGTGTCAAATGTTTACGTCGTTTTTCAGAGTGACTGTCAGAGTCTGATTTGGAGATTTCATTGCTAAATAACAGAGCCATTTTTCTTGCAAATTCAGAGTAATGTTGTTTGTGTGTTTGGGTTGCTGTGATGATGTCAGGACACTGCAAACACACTCTGCCTTGTTCCAAAGAGAGGTCTTACCTTCCACCTCTCTTTTTCACCTTTTTTAAAGGACATTTCTCTCTTACAGGGGCAAGCAGTGTAGTTTTTGAGGCAGAACAGGAACCTGGAAATTACACACTTGAGGCCCAGTGGGCATTCTGATGCTGGTTTGGTGTCTGACATTGCTGCATCTCAGTGACCAGTGCCCAGAGTGGGAGTTAAAACACCAGGGTACTGATTTTGACAGGTACTGACTCATTTTGAGGCTGAGAGAATGTCATTTAGCACTAACTCACTGTCCAGCCTTATGAAACAAGGAATCGTGGCCCTGTGCATCCTCCTCCTGGCACAGCAATCACAGCTTGTGCCCAGAGCAGCTCCTGTGCTCCTCTGGGTTATAAATGCATGGGCATTTATAACGTAATATCCTTTTGTGGGGAAAAAAGGGGGAAAGCGATTGAGTTTAGTCACCTTTTTCCTGCAGCAAAACTCTTACCTGTTCCTGCTAGCATTAATTCCTAGAGAAGTAAAAATGGCTAAGGTTTTTTAATTTCATGGCCATTTTGATATGCTAAATGGTGCCAAGAGAGTCATTGCAAAATTAACAGAGTTCAAATCCCCATGGAACATGGAAAATGTAGTTAAAATAATCCTGCTAAAGATTCTGTAATTAGCAAAAATTATTTTAAAGTGTGGCACTTTTAATTAGCTGTGAATGCCGCTCACTCAACATCAGTATTACCTACAAAATTGTCTACACCTAAGACAGTTAATCTCCTCACCTGCACAAATCCCTAAGGAATCCACAGGTTATAAGTGAGGCCCATGGAGCTGTGCACTAACTGAAAGGGAAGCTGTGATAATGGAACAATGCTGAAAGCACAGTCTTCTAACAGTGGAGTCAAAGATGCCGTTGCAATTGTCTTGTTGTGTCACTCCCTCCTGCCAGAGATCCTCTGTGTTTCTTAGTATTAGTTTCTTATTATCAATTCCTTAGGACATGTGTCGAAGCAGGGCTCTCCTCGACCCCATTCCAGCTCATCTCAGCTCACTGAATCCATGGGCTTCCTCAATATTTGGTAATGGTCCTTTGATACAGCCAGAAAGCTGGGAGAGAAGTCTACCCAGGGGCTGTATCCTTCCCAGAGAGATGTGTCTCCAAAAGAGAACACCTTCTAGGGGTACTGCCGCTTCCTTGGCTGTGAGGGGATTCCAGCAAGTGGTTTCAGCTCAGTAGTGATTCTCAGCTCAATAGTGATTTTCAGCTCGATGCTGGAATCCCCAGTCTGATGCAGGAACAAGAGAGAGAGGAGTCTGTCTGGCGATTCCACAGAGATGGCTTTAATGTCAGCGTCTCTGCGAAGGGAGCCAGGAACAGAGAGCTCCTAGAAACAGAGGCTGAGGCTGGGGGGTTTATAGGGACAGACAAGGGGTGGATACAGACTATTAGAATGAAAGAAGCAAAGTATGCTGGGTGTAGTTTACTGGGGTCGCCGTAAGCTTGAACTAGATTGCTTAACTAGGGATGACTCAGGGCATCAGCCTGATTCCTCCATGGGAGGGCAAGAGGCCCTCCTACAGAGGATTTATCATCCTCCACAGTCCTTAATTCCAGAAAATCTCCTTCTGCAGTTGTGGATTCATCCTTCTCTCCAGGCCCTTTCTCTTTCTTTGGGAAATCCCATAGTGTGAGAAGAGCAAAGCAGCACACCTCAGTGCCCAGCCTAGCAAGGTATCCAGGGAGCTGGCAACGTAGGAGGAGAGAGAGGCTGCCCAGATGATGAGAGAAAGGGTCTCTTGAGGATTGTCAGTGTAGCAGGTTCACAGGGTGCTCAGGTTACTTCTAGGTAATGCCAATGGGTTGTGCATCCCTAAATGTGTCTGGTGAGTTTAGGGTTGAGACCTGTCTGAGGTCATACAAGCAGCCTGTGACAGGGATGGGAGCTCTCCTCCTGCCATCAGAGCCCAGGCAGGTGCCTAAGTGCCTTTACAGCAAGGTCATTCATGCCTTTAATTCCTCTGATGCACAGGAGTTATTAGCTGTATATTAGAAACATATGCCCAGGGAAACTTAAACTTCAGTTTAATGCTCATGTAGCACTGTTATGGTGACATTTATAAAAATCAGTCCACACACAACAATGAAACAACAGAGACAGTTACAAGGGGCTGTCCATGTGGCTGAAAACCCACTGACCATCCTGTGAGTCAGGACCATCAGTCACAGAGCTGTGCCCTGTATGGGCCAGCCTGGGACTTCTCAGGTATCCAGACAAAAAATTGGTGGATTGATGGCAAATGGTAGGGCCTTCTCGTAAACATTTCATCCATGTCATTGCTGCACAAGACGCAAGGAAGGGTATTTCTTTTAGGATGCAGAGCAACATTCATGACTTCTCAACTGGTTTCAAATGTGGAACTTCCAGTTCAAGCTATACTGGAAAAAATACCAAAAGATTAGGGGTTATTAATATGTTGTAACTAAAACTACAGGAAACTTCAGATGGAAAGGCCAGATGTGTGGGATGAAGAAAGCAGCAACAGATGTCTCTTTTAAACCAGCTTTGGACAGTGAATTGAATTTGCACAGGTCAGTTCAATCCTGGCACTTCTAAACCTCCCAATAATTCACTGTGCAGCTATAATAATTTCTAACACAACTTTCTGAATGTAGCTTTTAGATCACAAAAGGACAGAAATCCCATGCTGTTGTGCCACTCAGGAAGTCCCATGGCTCATTAGCAGGGCTGTAAAACCAGGAGATGCCAGGTGAGAAGCCTCAGACCATGCAGGGCCTGGCAGCAGCAGGAAGGTGGTGCAGGATAGAAAGCAGTGGAAAGACCCATGGAAAGACCCTGACATGACACTGAGCTCTCATGCCAAATTTCAAACCCCTGCTCCAAAGCAAGGCTATGCTCAAGCCATTCAGCAAAAAGGTCACCAGAAGCACTTCATGTGGTACAAAACAGTTTCTTGTGCCCTCTCCTCTTGTGTGTGGTGCTAGGTGTTGGCCCAGTCCATTTGGCTGGATCTTTCCCTCAAAGATGTCAGAGACAGCCATACAGCATGGAAAAAATCATCTCAAAATGCTTGGCAAAGCTTTAGTTGACTGAAAAGGGGGTTGTATAATAGGATGTCTTGAGTAACTTGAAAAGCAAACATCCCTACCAGAGCTGCCTATAGTGCAGCTGCCTGTACAAGGTGTGTAAATGCCAGGATTTTTTAGTGTTTTTCCAGCTGCAGTGTGTTCACCCAGCCTTAAAATTATGTCAGTGGTATCTGTGGCTGTCATGCTCCTCCTGCCAGCACAGGCCACTTTATGTGGGCGCAGTCACGGGGAGTCGTGCCCTTGGACATCCCCTGCTCTGGGAGTGTCCAACCTTGAGCTCAAACTACAAGGCAAAAGCAAAAACAGCCTTTTGTCTCAGGCATCCATCAGCAGCTTAAATGGACAACAAGAGGGCCTCCTCTGCAGCGACTGCAGTGCTTTCTGGCAGTTCCCTACTGGCTTTGCCTGGTGTCCAGAGCCCAGGAGCTCTCCTGTGGGCAGCCACAGCCCAAAGCTGAACTGGGTACATTTGAAGGATCTGTTTTGCTCACACAGACACTATAAAAGGGATGCTGCCAGTCAAACCCTCACTCCAATGGCTCTCTATGTGCTGTGTGAGTACCATGTCTGTGCTAGATTAATTTTTTTGTCTCTCTGATAGCTGCAATAGCTCTTATAATCCCTCTCCTGCTCTTTTTACACCTGTTCTATCTGCCAGCACAGCTGAGAGCAGACTGCCTGCTGCCAATGTGGATCCCAACCAGGGAATATGGATATACATTTTCCTACACAAAATGATGTCTCTGGTGCAAGCAAGGCCTTGTGTAAGGAGTCCTGGCACGGGCAGGTCGATGGCCCCAGTGACACAGGGAAGGTGAGGGTGGAGGTCTGGCTTGCTAGGCTGAAACAGAAATTGCAGGAAAGAGACCTTGGCTGGTGTTCCTGCTGTAGGTCTTGGCCCAGATCAGGGTAACAAAAGCAAGTCTTATTAGTACCTTGGCTGAGACAGCTTCTGATTTCAGCACAGTTTTATCTATAGTGTGAGTCCTTGTGCCCAGACATCAAAATAATCCATACCACATCTGCAGTCCTGGTGAGAGGCAGTAAAGGAGGGAGACGGATGCCCAGGTGGGCAGGCAATTCTGCGCCATAAGGGCCAAAGAGATTCCTGCTCAAGAGGACTGGAAGCTCTTGTGCAAAGGTGAATCATGGGGTGGAAGGGAATATTAATAAAGGTGTATTGACTGATAGAAACAGGGAGTAGAGGGCAAGGCCCAGGGGAGGCTGGGGCAAGAAAGTCCAGGGAATGGGAATGGGAATGCTTGATTTGCTTTTAAAAATAAGCAGTGAATGGCAGAAGGAACAGGGATGTGCTCAGCAGAGCATTGCAAGTCTGGGATTCACTGCCACTGGAGATTGCTGAGACACAGAGCTCAGGAGGTCTGGAAAAAATGCATGGGCATTTATAAAGGTTGTGGATATCTTCAGGGTTACTTCATTGGAGATAATCAAGCAGAAGAGATATAAACCAGAGCTCTTCAGGGGACATGCCAAGTGATATATGCCTAGGGTTAGGAAAATATTTTACTATAAGCAAGTTAGGATTGGCCATTCTGGTGTTTCCCGTTCTGGGTTTGCAGGACTTGGCAACTGGGCACCTCCAGAGAGAAGAGAGTGGAGTAGATGAGCTGAGAGCTCAGTCCAAGGCAGCAGTCCCTCTGGTCCTGTATCCTGCTGCGTGAGAAAGCATGTGAGGAATTATAATTCCCTTTGGACATGTGACCAAAATTGCAGCGGGAATTTGCATTCCTGGTGCCTGCTTCCATTTCGTGTCTGCCCTCCGCTACACAACAACACCTGCAAGAAGGTTTGTTACCACCTCTCAGAGCACAAGCTCAACAATCTTTTCAGAGACATTAAGAAGAGTATCTACAAAGGAATCCAAAAAGTAAAGAGGAGTCAAAAATATGTCAATTCTGTGTAAAAGCTTATCCAAACAAAACAAAATCGCTCAAAGAAAAATCAGCTGTCATTTTAAAATCTGACATTAAGTTTTTCAAATCGCAGACCTTAATCAGGAGTAATACTTGAAGAGGAACAAAGAGAATTTATGATGAAAAATCAGGACAGTTGAGTGCTAGGCTCAGCAGGACTAACTGCATGACAATATGGATAAGAATGATAATTGCCTTAGCTTAGTCTGAAATGACTGGCCAGAGATGGGGTTTTTTTGGTCAGCTGAATTTCTGAAATGGCTTCATTTACTTTTTAAGCAAACTTGGAAGGAGAATTACAAATAGATTACGACATCTCCATCCACTCTCTTAGGGGAACGGAGCATTTCAGAAAAGCATCCTAACATTGGCTTACAGCTTATTGAAATGGGTTAAACCAAGTGCTCTTTATGGGTCCTTTTAAAATGACATTAAGAGGTGAAGGTAGCTCCTACTGATGAAAGTTAGAGGATCCAAAGCCATGATGTTCTCACTTTATTCCACACATTGTATACTTTGACCCCAAGCCCCAGTAAGATCCTCCCCATAGTGACATTCTCACTTAATCCAATTTTTACATTTTATTTACCCTTTAAAAAATTGGGTGGCTTCAAACAGGCACTAATTCTCTGCCTGTTAAAAACAACAAGATACCTCTACCTGAGTGGACAGTAGGAAAGTGTTGGTTTATCTCCCAGCTCCACAGTCAAATTCTGGTTCAAATTCCATCCCAGTGATCACAGTCCTGGTTCCAGCTGCCAGCTCCAAATTGCTGAGACCTGGTGGGAACAGTTGGGGGGGTCCCAAAGCAGTGTTCTCCCAAACAAGAGCACTGTGAGATCACAAACAGAAGAACAGCAGCTGGTCCAGAAGGGAGAGAGGGGGCAGACATTACCCTGCAGCCCATAACTGGACCATTGCTCTCACTCGTAAGCATTGCTCTGATGGAATATGAATTTGGTCCTAACAAAACCTACCCAGAGCCTGAATTAGGGAGCATGAATGAGGCAAGGGAGATGTGAACTTGCAACAAAAATTGGCTGATCATGGCAAACCTGCTGATGTTCCATTGCAGCATCAAATATGTGGCAGTGCTACATCTCGTGGTGCTGCACAGAGGGACAGGACTGTAGGACTGGCCTGTCCCTGTTCTTTGGGCAGAAGGCAGAGAGCCCTGTGGCACAGGCAGCACTACTGGGACCACATATCTGGGACTGACGCCTCTCTGCAGAAGGGAATGAGTTACTTCAACTTGTTCTGCACAAGATAACCAAAACATCTGTGCCTCTAATTCCTCCTGCAGCAGCAGCAGCAGCTCCAGCATCCTGATCCCGTAGTGCTGCCTGGCAAGCAGCACAGCTCTCCTGCAGCCAGCCAAAGCACCAGCTGCTGCTGAATGTGCTCAGGACACCTTCTCTGATCAGTCTGGCAGCTGTGCCAGCTGCTGGTGGCTCTGTGGGGCTCAGGAGTGGCTGGACAGGCAGTGTCCACTGTCACACAGGCTGCCTTCACCGCGACCCGGCCAGCACATGCAGCTCCGATTGCAACACAGCCCGCCTTGCTCACTGGCTGCTTTTATTCATCTTCCTCAAAGGCTTAAATAAACAAGAAACAGGTTAAAAACAAAATCTTGGCCCTGGCCCCTTCCTGAGCTGGCTGTTCCATGATGGCTTCCGGCCCTGTGCACGAGCTTTCCCCTGCAGAGGGAAGCGGCGCCGTCCTGCAGCTGCCTCAAGTGAGAAATAAGGCCATGTACCTGCCTTTGATATCGGTGCCAGGCCAATGGAGCAGCATTCTCCACACCATCCTGGTGCTTTCCACATCGAGTAGGAACTCAAGTGTGCTGGTGGGAGCTGGAAGAGGTTTGACTTCCCAGGGCCATGGCATAAAGACATGGGGATGGTCCTTGCCAGCTGGGTGCCAGCACCAGGTGAGGGGACATTTCCAAAAGATAAATCTTGCACACCTCCCCTAAGTCTTTTTAGAAGGGAAGTGGAATTTCATTCCACTTGCAACCTGTCATGAACGTAAAAACAATCTTGGAGGAGCCTATCAAACCAAGAACTTTTGCCCTCAGGACCCGTGGTGCAAATTGCACTGGAGTGAAGCTCCCCTGGCCATTCTGCTGCAGGGACATTGGGAGCTCATTGCAATGACCCCCTGCCCGAGGTCACTGTATGACAGCTGGGCAAAGCTCCCAGGGCTTTCGAAACACTTCACGTGCACAAAATTGCCTCACAGCACCTTTGCGATGGATGTTTTCTATTCTTGCCATTCAGAACTTCCAGAAACAGATAAAAAGATGCCAAAGTACACAATGGGACTCCGTGCCAGCTACCTTGCATTTCTTCCTGCCCCAAGCTCCCTGCTTTCTTGACAAGGCCCAAATGATTTTCCTCACAGAGCATCTGAGGTCTGGTATTCTGTGGGTATTAAAGAGCTTTATGTCCATCATATTGCTGCTAAAAACATGCTACTATCTAGCGCTGGCAATATGTTCCTGACTAGGGCTTTAGAGTGTTATAGATAAGTTATGTGGCGTTTTCCATTTAAATTAAAATAGATCAAGCTAAACTCAAGGGAAGCTGATAGCTGCACTTTCATTTTATTTCATTCTATTTCCTCTTTATGACCCATGTTACGCTAATAATCAAAATTTTGATTATAGGTCCCTAAGGCATCACATTGCACACAGTCCAGGCTGCCTCCAGCTCTCCTATTGCCAGGGTTCCAGCTGGCAGACAGTGGCAAAAGCAGGGTGATTGATATCAGTGTGGCATCTTGGGGTCTTTTTCCTCTCTCTATGGAGAAAGTGTCTCTTTCTTGTTTCATCTGGCCTGAATTCTCCAGGCATGAAGATACAGATCTGAGTTTTGCCCAATTCTGGCATCTGTTGCTAGTGCCAGTGGGGATCTTGAGCTGCCAGCGTGGACTTTGCCACACAGAGCTGCATCCAAGTGCTTTGAAGGGACTCTTGCAGTGGACAACCCCAGAAAGGAGGCTAAAAAACCCTAGCTGTTGAGGATAGTGCTCCTAGGAGGGGATGGACTGGCCTCACAGGAGAGGGAGACATAAAGGAAACACACTGTCCTGCTGCAGGCATTGCCAGCTGCTGTCCCCCTCCTGCAGAGCTTCAAGAAACTCCTCTAAATGGTTTTGGCTACACTAAAAAAAATGTGTTTAAAATGAAAAATATAACAGGAATGATAACACTAATCTGCAAAATGGGAAGGTAATAAAAAACTCTAAGCTTTCTTGTCTCCCTCAGGTTTGTGGGGCAGAGGAATCACGGAATCATAGAATGGCCTGGGTAGGAAGGGACCTTAAAAATTGTCTAGTTCCAATCTCCCTGCCATGGATGGGTATGTGGTAGTGGTCTGCTTGCCTGACTCTGCCCAGCTGAGCTCCCACACCTCAGCTCAGCTCCAAGGGCAGGTGCAGGTGTTTGTACCTCACAGTGCTTCTGATCTTCAAGAGAAAACTGTGCTGGTCAAGGTCTTATTGCCTTGCTAAAGACTTCTCACCCTGGGGGTTTTAAAGAGTGGTTTGTACCATACAGGAAATCCCACAAGTGAGACCTCCTTGCAAAGGCCTGGACCCTGTGCCAAGATCCATGGGCTGAATTTTAGCCACAGCTGTTTTAGAAAAGTCACAGAGGAAAGTTCAAAGAAAGTACTGAAATGGCTGCATGGCTTCTTCTCCTCATAGCAGAGCAGATTTGCTGCCTGCCCTGCTCTGAGTGGGAGGGTGCTTTGCCACTCAGAGCAAATCAACCACCCACTGCTTTGCCTGGCTTGGATGTCACACCTCACCTGCTCACTTCCATGAGTCCTGCAGCCCTCCAGCCTATGGCTTTCTCCTCACACCTTGTTAGGACAGCAAAGGAAGCAAATAAAACAGAACACTGACCTTTTCATACCACAGACCTTTTCCAACTTTGACATAAATTCGTGAGCTTTAACAGGCATATGCTGAAGCCATGGGTTTGGTGAATTAATGCCTTTCTCTTTGCCAAGGCCACCAGCAGGCATGGCAGCTTTGTGCTTGGGGTCTGGGGTCTCAGCATTTTTATGCAAAGGTGATTTGGGCCCTCACAGCTGTGGGGCATGTGCACGTGTGTTTGTGTGTGTGTGTGTGTGTGTGTGTGTGGATGGTGGAACAGCAACCTCATCAATGCCTGGCTGTGGACCAGGGTCCCTGGTGGTCCTGCTGGGGGCCACAGGCTGCACACCACCTTCTGCCCAGGGGCCAACACTAAAGCCAAGCCATGGAGGCAGTGGGTGCCAGCACATCCCACAGGTGGGCTGTGTGGGTGGCACTGTCCCTCTCCTGTGATGCACTCTGGGCTCTTTTTCTGGCACCCTGCATCCCTCCCCACCAGCGTGAGTGTCCCTGCTGCTCCTGAGACAAAAGCACTGCTCTTGGGGAAGACCCAGGGTCACTGCCACCCTTGCTGTCCCTGCCATCAACGTGGGAGATGCCACCAGCGTGGCCTGGGTGGGCAGGGGCTCATTGTCAGGATGTGCCTCGGGCACGGCGCCTCTGCCCAGCCCTGCTTTCTGACCGCACAAAGAAAACATTTGCCCAGACACAGCCCGGCCCCTTGCCACGTCGAAAGCCTGGCTGCCGGCAGCTGGAAGGGGTCATGCAATGCCTCCCCAGCAGCACACAGAGCACAGGACTGCGAGACGAGTTAAATGAGGCTGGGTGTTAGAGCCTTCCTGAAATCCGCCCTCATAAAAGGCAGCTGTCTGGAAACCTGCTCATCGAGGGGAGGAGAGTCTCCCTGAGAAGAAGGGAGGCTTGCCCAAGCCTGCCACCACTGCTGCTCGCTCATCCCGACTGCAGGAGCCTGATGAGACAGTGGGAGGTGAATAACACTGCGCGCAAGTGACCCTGCAAGCAGGATTTGCAGGAGCTTCAGAGTACCACGAGCCATGGAGTAGCTCCCTGTGGCACTGCACACGCCAGGGAGCACTGCTAGCACAGGGGACCATGCTGCCATCTGGTCTGGGAGCAAAGGGCACGCTGGAGAGAACAGGGAATTCAAGCACAATGGTTGAGGGGGTATTTCCAGCTGGTGCAAGGTCCAGAGGTATCCTGGATACATCCTGAGAAGCTAGGACGGGTATAAGGGCTGGCTTATCCTTTCCTCTGGGACAGTGGGTTTTAGTGATCATTACACATGACCGTCCCTTCTCTTGAGTGTCTGTGCTGAGCTCTGTGCTGTCCTGCTCCTGGTCTGGGGCTGCACTGCAGTTGGTGCCTCTACCTACGGAATACTTTGGCTTTCCAGTCCAGTGTTGTTTGTACAATGCAGAGGACTTCTCCTTGCTTGCACATTCCAGGTAGATCCGGGGTGGTGGCTGAGGCAGACAGGCACCAACAGATCCCCTGACTTCTCCTTCTGTCCTTCTAACTATAAAGCTCAGCCCTTCACAATCAGAACCCAGGAGGACTCATACAACTGCAGTTGGGCTCTTTGCTCAGAGCCAGCCTGCTCCAAGTAGCATCTGTACCCAAAAACACACACTGCCCTTCTACTCTGACTTCTCTCACATCTTCTCAGCACTCACCTGTCTACAGCCAAGTGTCTGGAATGAGGTGGTTTCTGTTTCATAGAGGAGGCAGCCTGTCTTGCACACTTGGATTTAGAAGGACTTGGCTTCCCTCCCACACCTGACCTCTCAGCCTCCTCCTTTATTCTGAAGGAGCTCAAAATGACAAGTCTCTAATAAACCCACCATCCTGTGAATGAGGGAAAATAATTTAAGAAGTGATGAATGACACATTCTTATTTACTGTAATTACACAGTGTGCTTCAGGAAGGTATTTTCCTATCGTTAATCCAAAACATTTGCACTCCACTTTCTCGTAATTTTCTGTGCTCCTTGATTTCCTTCCAGGCAGCCACTCCCAGAGTGAGCTCTCAAGGTACATTCAGTGTTCCTGAAAACCTCTGCCCCTTTGGACCTAGCAGAGAAGAAGGGGATCTGTACTTCAACTTCTCCAGCCTCAGCTTTCCACCGCTACATTTGCAGTGAAGGAAAGACAGAAGAGTGAAACCCCGAAGTTTTGTTTGCCCAGTGTGTTGTTTTCCTACTACATTTTCTAATGGGCTTTGTGACAGCCTGAGACCCCACTGTAGGGGTATATTTAACCACCATAAATATCCAGGTCAGTACTGGATGGCCTTATACAGCAAATCCAGCATTGTTCTAGGTTTATCCTTTTGAAGACTTTCACACTGTTTCTTCTAAGACTGTAAAATATCCCAGATTTCGACTAGAATAAAAAAAAAAAAAAAAAAAAAAAAAGAATATGTGCTTCAACGCATGACCCAAAACTCTTCTTTATTCTCCCAGAAGCCCATAAAAAGGCATGCAGAAGGCCTTAGGGTTTTGTCAAAATGGTGAGGAAGTGCTTTGCTTCTCCTGCGGCCTCCCAAAGGACTGGAATATTCTGGGTGTTACCACTTGAGGCAGTTCTGAGGAGCAAGCCACTTGACTGGAAGAGTCTGGAAAAGAAAAAAAAAAAAAAAAATCACACCAACACTTCAGGCTGTGGTCACATGGAGCTGTTTTAGAGATCCCAAACACCCCACAGATCTGCTGGAAAGTTCTGGATTCAGAGTTTCTCCCTCGAGCTTTGTGCAATCCTCCCATACCTCCTAGGACTTGGAGGGAGAGGGTGTCTTTCACTTGGACATCTGGCACTGGTGTCCTAACAGACAAGCTCCAGGGCATTTTGTGAAATAGTCTGCAGCCTTTAGAATCTGCTTCAGTCAGAAACCCAAGGACACCAGGCAATGCAGCCCATTAATGGAATGAGTCTGTCAGATACTTTTTCATGGGGTGTCTCAGTTTCTGTGGGACTGTTATTTGCAATAGGGGCATTCATCTCCTGCATGCATTTTCTACATCCTTCCTGATTCTTAACCAGTGTTGGACTTTTTCCCTTACTTAGCTAAGGCTTGTTGAAAATGTACAGAAATACAGTGTGCTTTATAACATTTGACAGCTTTTAAAATAATAGTCTCAGAGCTTCCTGCTCCAGACATCACCTAACAACGTGCTCTACAGGTTGTTTCCATGCACTAGAACTTTTATGCCTTATGTGACCTTTCACTCCAGACTTTTCCACCATGACCAAAATGCTTTTCCCTTGTTATCCAACACTCCATTGTGCTTCAAACATATGCATATTGCACTCAAGGACAGTGGAGTTTCCCGGCTCATTTTCTAGTTGTATCTTACTGGGATTCTTTCTGTGATGAACCTTCAGGAGCCCGCATTTCTCCTCTGGCACTGCGCTTCCTTGGTTTTCCTGAGTGAACTGGAAGTGTTTGCACATCTACAAGTGGTTTGAGATGAAACAAAAATCTCCCATTCTGCATTCATCCCTCTGAAGAATCAACTCTTTATGACACTGTTGCACTGCATCCCAAAGTTTCTGTCTGGATTAGGCATCCCTGCTACTCCACTTATGACCAGAGGTGTAGCTAATTGTGCAGTTGCAAAATTGCCATTTTCCTATAGACTTGGGCAAATTGCATCTGGGAATCCCAGAGAATGAGCTAGTGCAGGGATTCATGGCCTGCCTCCCTGTACAAATCAGCACACTGATTACACTGTTCCCTCTGTGCAAATACCAGCAGAGCGCATCAGTAAATTTAACCACTGGCAAGAATTGCACAGGTGGAAACTGCTAAATCTCATTCTGCTGGCCACTGAAATGCTCTCCCTCTGTCACTGTGCCCAAGCAAGGTTTTGCAATGTTAGCACATCTACAAACAGCACATCTCCTTCTGTAACAGGAGCAGAGTCCTGTGGACCTGCAGCTCCGGGGAGCAGGCCAGCTCTGGGCAGTCTCGCTTTTGCTCTTTTCAGTGGAAATTCCCCATCACCAGTTGGTGCAGCAGGCTGAAGTTACCTGCTCTTGGAACAACTCCCTTTCCTTTGGGACCAGTTACAGACTATCAGCCTTGAACTTATCACAGGCCATGTTGTCCATGCACCTACCACTTGTTCAAAGGTCTCGGCGTGTACCCATAAATAGCCTAAGCACATCAGACCTCTTGGAAGGTTGAGGCCATCCAAGGCCTCCTGTTGGCATGGCGTGCCCTACCTTCCCCATCAGCCTCTCCAGCGTAGCTGGGGCTTTACATAAGCCCTCAGCCATCACTAAATTGCCAGGTTGGGCTTTGCTGAGAAAGCAATTTACCCATCTTTCTTTTTCTTTGCCTTTTCTGCCTGTTGATATACAGCTTTCAGATCTCTTGTGATTGTTCAAACTGAACCCATCACCCAAGAGGCCTTCGTGCTCAGACAGAGCTTCTTTCCAGGGATTTCAGAGGGGGAACTCAGGGGGAAGGCTGTTTTACTTGCTCCTGGTTGATGTTCCTAGAAGGCATCCAGCAGACAGATGGAGATCCTTTCTGCATCACATGACCCAAGATCTGACTGACCTACAATGGGAGAGTCACTGAAGGTCCCAGGATTCCAGGCAGGCTTCAGACTCTCCCAATAGTCAGGGCTGGCAGTGACCTCAGAGTGGAGCCACCTGTATTTTTTTTACTGTTTTGAAGGCGGCACCTGCAAACAATTATCTTCACTGCAAACACACCTTTAAAGGCAATTTCCAAACTGATGGGGAAAGACACAGTTCCTGGTGTTTATCAGGACATCACCATGCCTCACTTATTGCTCCAGTGCCTTGTTTCTGACTTTCCCAGGTTTGAAAGTGTCTACATTCTCCTGTCTCCACTGTCCACTACAAGCTGATTAGCTGTCACCACTAACCCACAGACTAGTTTGGGAGACTGGCCCGTATCTGGTATCACCCATTTCACACGGCCTAAGATGGGCCAAAGTAAACCAGACTGTGACCAGTGTCCCCCAGTAAGGTTTTTGCACCAGTCCTTCACAAAAATGTGGTCCTGACTCTGTCCCCCAGCTGGATCTCCCCATTTCCTCATTTTGCAACTCTGCAGAGGGCTTGCTGCATGTTGTGTCTTGTCTTGGTCCACCACCTTCCCACACTCAGGTTATTTTATTTCTGCTTCTGAGCTCAGCTCTGTTTTTGTATGACTCCTGTCTCCCTTGCTTTACATAGTTTGGGGGTGTGTGGTACTCTGAGGTGGAAGTTCTCTTTTCTTGTCCCCATGTGAGCTACAGAGCTGTCCTGACAGGACTGACCACCTTCTCACCACTGCCTGCTTCCTGGCCCAATGCTCCGCTGCAGTCCATGTCAGACTTGGCACATTCCTCAGTCTCTTAGGACATCTTTAACTTCCTATTAAACACAGACATATCATTCCTAGATCAGGAATTCTCTGTCCTGCAGGCCACCAGGACCTGGGAGACCAGCATAGGGAGCTTGCTTTATGTCCATGCTCTGTCTGTCTGCTCCTCGCAAAAAGCATCTCCTCCAGGACTCCAGGACCTTTTCCCTGACCCAGCTCAGGTTTTTATTTGCTTTCATTTCCCTTTTCCCCCGATCTCAATCTGGTCATCCCCTTACTGAAAAATCTATTAATAGGTCAATGTCTAATTTCCCCTGGTTGCATACCTTGTTATTCAACCAAAATAATCCAGATCCTTCAGCTGAATTCTCTTTGTTCCCCAGTTTGTGGCACACAGCTGACCAGCTCTCCCTAATTCAATGGTTGATTCTAGTCATACAGCCAGACCAGATAATTTAATCTCTTTTCCTGAAGGCAAGTGCTCACTGACATAAGAGCTGACCCCATCAAATTGGCTCCTAGGCCTCCCATTTCAGAGCCATTCCCTCATGCCATGGTTATGGATGGAGCTGAACAAATCTCACAGACGTATTTTCCTCAAACACTGTGGCTTTTGCACTGATTCAGCTGGGACGAATAGTCTGATTCCTTCCTCCTGGAGACTGGAAATGCTGGTGGATGTTGGTGGTAGGCTGTGTGCTGGCCAGCTCTTGTCTGCAGCAGGAGGCTGTTTTTTCCTGCGGCAACCTGCAAGCCTTTTATTTCCTTTTCTCACCAATTTTCTCAGTTTCTTAACTCTTTGCTGTGGTTCATCTTGGCTCATAAATTGGCCAAAGCTTTTGTTGTGCCTCTTATTTTCTGGAAAACATTATTTTGCATGATACTCATGCTGCTGATCACCTCTTTGATCCATTCTGCCTCTTTAAACTGGGAATCTTCCAGAAGAATTTTGCACTCTCTCTGGACACTGAAGTCTTTTATCCTTGTCTGCAGGTGACCTCTTATAAAACTCTTAGAAGTTTCCAGATGTTGCTTGAACTCCTTTTGCAAAGTCTCCAGCTGTCTTGGCTCATGTTTTTGAGTCTTTGGTAATTTTCAATTTCCGTTCCCACTTGGTTCCAGAGGAATCCCAGAATTAGGACTTCTCCTAGAAGCTGAGTCTCACCCTGGACATTCTTTCCATAATTTGAAGATCTGCAGGTTGTTCCAGAGAGGATGAAGCTGGCAAAGAAATGCTCCAGAAATGCTACAGGTGTTCTACAAGGAGTTTGCTCCAGAAATGCTCACTCCCCCTGCTCCCCAGCCTGTCTGTTAATTAGAGAAACCAGGCAAATCCCTGTTTTCCTGCCCATGGGAGGAATCACCTGCAGGGAACTCTTTTCTTTCAGAGTTCAAGCTCCCTTTGAGTCAGCACTCCCCCGAAAGGTCTCCATGTGCTTTATTTCAGGGTTAAGCCCCTTCTTTTACTTGTGCTGTTTTCTTGATGCTTTTTCAAGCACCAGTTGAGGAATTCCAGGAGAGGAATTTCATGCTGAAGCTGCTTGTTTCTCTCCACTGACTAACAAGAGAGCCTGCAGTTCTACCTTAGATGTCCAGCACGGATGACTGACTTGGAGCAACCAATATCTCCTTGATGAGCAAGTTTCCCTTGCAGTCTGTGGTCCCCCTTCCTGAGGGAACTGCTCTGCAGTCCAGGCTTACCCGATGTAATGTCCATGGGGAGATTTAGGCTGAATATTAGGAAAAGGTTCTTCTCCCAGAGGGTGCTTGAGCACTGGAACAAGCTGCCCAGGGAAGTGACCACGGCCTCAAGACTCACAGAGCTCAAAAAGCCCTTGGACAACACTCTCAGGCACTTGGTAGGATTGTCCTGTGCAGAGTCTGGTGCTGGACTCCAGGATACTTGTGGGTCCCTTCCAACTCCAAATATACTATGACTCCATGAACATATGTAACAATTTGCTTTCCTCACCAGCAGCAGATTCTCTCACTCACCCCTGTAGTCGTCCACAAGCCTCTCCTTCTGAACCCCCACCCCTACAATCTATAGGCACGTGGCACACATGTATGTTATTTATTTTTGTCGCCGGTTTAGCTTCACGGACAGCGTGGAAATGCCATCAAGTTAACAGGGAGAGTGCTGTACAAGCCCGCAGTGCCGCTTGCTGCTTGCCAAGCAGGAGCCTCAAACACCTCATCAGAGCCTTGGCTGCTCCTAAAACCTCATTCGCACTTCACAGACGGGCAGTGCGGTTCGGCAGGATCCCCCCCACCTCCATCCTCCCCGCACACAAAAATCACGAGTTACCCTCCTGGCCAGATTACCTGTAAATCACGGTCGTTAGACAGGAATGATGTGAGGTTCCCGTCTCTATTTTGGCAGGCGGGGGCGTGTTTGGTGTTTATTGGGGTAACTCCTCCGCCTCCCCCAGCCGCCGGATTCCGTGGGAGCCCGGATTTGGAGGTCACGCACCTCCAGGAGCCGGAGCCCGCGGAAGGGAGGGAGCAAAACTAAACCAAATGAAAAGCAAGCGGTCAGCGCAGGCGGCGGGGATAAACACATCGCTATGGATCGCCTCAGCTGACACTTCCCGCCTGCCGTTCCCGCCGGGAATACCGGAGAGAAACCCGCCAGCCCGGCTCTGAGAGGGCGCGGTGGTGCCCCGCACGTGAGGCCGGGGCCGCTGCTCTCCCCGCACACGCCGCACACCCCGCACGTTGCAGGGCCACACATGCCGCGCCGGCGTGCAGGCACGGCGCACACGCGGGGACACGCGGGGACACACGCCGGGACACGCACACGCGGGGACACACACGCACGCACAGGCAGCGCCTTTGCCCGGGGCACGGGAAAGAAGAGCATCCCCTTCTCTGGGGCACCAAGCACACCGTCCTTCCGCTGGCAGGAGGGACCTGGCACGCTGCCCGGCGAGGGGCGGGGGGGCGCGGGGCTACTCGGGGCTGGAGGGGCACGGCCCGCGGTAGCCCGAGCCGGGGGTGCCCGGTGCCGCCCGGTGCCGCCGCCTGTTAGCGGGGGGCGGCGCGGCAGGGCCGCTCGGTGCAGCCCGGCGGCAGTGATGTGGCAGCAGGTCGGGTCACGTTGACGGCCCTGTGCTCGTACCAGTGTGAGACGGGATTAGGGAGGCGGCTGTCGGTGCCGCCGCCGTCGGCGGGGAGCGGGGGCTGCGCGGGCGCGCCCGGCGCGCAGGGTCGCAGGCGGGGGGCCAGGGGGGGGTTCCCGCCCCGCCCCGCCCCGTCCCGGGGCTGCTGCGGCCGGTCACGCTGCATCGGTGCAAATCCTCTGCCAATGTCACCCCCTGCGCCCCGTAGGGATGCGGGCTGCCGGAGGGCAGCGTCAACAGCTGTGTTTACATTACAGATAGACATATTTTTATATATATGTGCCTGTATACGTGAGTCCGTCTGTGTACAAGGAGAGCTTCTGCCGCGGTCTGGCGTTGCAGGCAGATCCGGCTCCCGTCCAAAGGTCGGGAGGGAGAGCTGCCGGGAGCAGCGGCGGCCGGGCGGGAGCACCGGGGGACAAGAGCGCGGGAGGCGCCGGGCCCAGGAGCGCTCCGGCGCAGTAAACCACGCGGTGCGCCGTTGCAGTGCCCAAGCCATCCTATAGCAATCATGAAAACGTATGGCGAAAACGTGACACCCTAACACTCCCTCCCACGAGAGGGGCTCGGTTATACCCCTTCCTCCCCTGGCACGTTTTCACTGGCCGGGCCCTCCACCGGAAACAAATTTAAAAAAATAAAAATAAGAAACAAATAAAATAAAAGACAATTATTTCTAATTATTAAAATTAGTGAACTCGTAAAAGCCAAAAAACAGCGCCGAGTGGCAAATCATCACGGCGGCAACGCTGACGAGACACGCCCACGGCGGCAGCAGCCAGTAACACGGGGGGAAGACGCTGTCTAGCAGGGCGGCCACGGGCGGGCGGGGGACCCCTCAGTCTCCCCGGTCCGCACCCGCCCGCGCCGCACGTGAGCGGGTGCGGGGCTGGCTGGCGGCGCGCGTGCCCCGCGGGCAGGGCGCGGAGGGGGGGGGGGGGGGGGGGACGGCGGCGGCGGCGGCGGCGGCGGCGGGAGATGCGGGCGTGTGGCGGGGAGCGCAGCGAAGGCGGGAGGGGGGAGCGGCAGCGGGCGGAGGCACTGGGGGGGGGGGGGACGCCGACCCGCCGCACACTTTGGCCACTGCACGGGAGAGGGGGACGGAGGCCTGAATGTTGCGCAGCGTCGGCCCCTTTTTTCTGTTCTTTGCGGATCTCCCGAGACTGATCTTCACATCCCCAGGCCTCAGTCAAAACAGCAGACGAAACATCAGCCGCTGCAGAAATGGAGAAGGAATCTCCAGCGTGCCGGAGCGGCCCAACTACTGGAGCATAGGGATTTTATAGGGTAAGGCGCCGGGGCAGTATCTACCGTCTAGTATCTATACACACAGGCGTTCCGTCTTCTTGGGAAAGTGCTGACGAAGCGCTGAGAGCGGCGCCGGCTCCCCGCGCGGGGCGCGAGCTCGCCGCCTCCTCGCTGGCGGACCAGGGCGAGCCCTTGCCGGCCCCTCGGCCAGAGCGCCGGCGCCGTGTGCCCAATAGAGGAGGTGCTAGGGCAAGCTGCATGCACTTGCGATGAGGGATCTTTGTGTTTTTCTCAGGCTGACACCATGCCCTGTATATGTGCAAACCCAAAAGAGGCGTGAAGAGGGACGAGAGAAGGTAAGAAAGTTTATGGGGCTCTCTTCTCGCTTAACCGCTTAATTTGCGGTGGGGTTCGCTGAATTTGAGAGTAGCTTCGCGCCCAAGAGCATCATGGTGTCTGCGCTCAAAACTTGTCCCCGATCGCAAGTGGGTTTACGAGCGAGCTGCACGGCGGGTGAGAGCGGTGCCTCTGCGATAATTTGCGCGGGCCTGTGAGTATTCCGCATGAACATTGGTTTGGTTTTTGATCGGCGTGACGAGGGACTCTGCCTAAACACTTGCTTATTCCGGGTTTGATAATTAGGAAAAACGTACAAACTGCCACATAGATAGACTGATAGAAAAAAGAAGAGGCGAGACAGGGATTAACGAATGCATTCCAGCTGAAGGATTTACTGCTCCGGCATCGAAACGACGGTAAGGTGCACGGAGATTACATGCCCATTGCGCAGCAGGGCGCCGGCAGCCTGCCCGCAGGCCGGGCCCCGGGACTCGGGAGATGCCTGCCTGCTGCCCGCCGCCGTCCTGGGCCCTAATGCCCTCGGGGGACCGGTCACACGAAGTTAAAGGAGGGCGGCGTTTGCGGTATAGCCTACAACGTGCCGGGAGGTAGCAAAGCCGCCTACCCTTGCATTTGCATGAACCGCTGGGCACTGGAGGGAAAGGCGGTAGTGCTGGAACTGACTTTGAAGCACTTGGAAAGCGCTAGACAGCCTTAACAGGCATTGCACAGCACCAGAAGATTAATTGCTTTGCAGAATGGAAGGCGGGGACCGGGGGCGCCGCCGATGGGGCGAGCCGGGGAGTGGGCGGGGGAGAGGCGCGGAGGGGCACCCATGCCGGAGCGCCGGTAAACGCATGTCCCCGCTCGGTCTACACGCAGAGGGAACGGTCCATGAAGTTCTCGGGCAGGCCCGACCTGGACATTCCATTCGGGTTTCAGACGTGGCCAAGGAAACCATAGTGTTGCAGTACCTCTCCCGCTTCGAGAGTGGACCCCCGTGAGCAGCGATGCGCAGCTCCCGGCCACCGCACTACATTCGTCGAGATCCTCTCCCCGGCCCGCAATCCTCTCCCCGCCGCCGGGCCACCTTCAGCAAGGGTCCTCATCTCTTCCTCCCCGCCAGCCCCCCCCTGCGCGCGGGCCACAAGCCCGGAGGACAGGCTAACTGAGTGCAAGTAATCAAGCGGACTCACGCCGCCGAGTCAGCAGCCGAGGACCGACACAGGACACGGACAGCGGCTACGGCGGGGAGGGCACGAGGCGCGACCCCGAGGCGGCCCGCTGCGGCGGGCACGGCGGAGCGTGCCCGCCCGGACATCAAGAAGGAGCCGTCAGCGGCCGAGGTGCCCCCGCGCCCAAGCGGATGAAGATGGGACGCGGCGGGAGACCCATGCCGGAACGCCGGGGCTGGCCGGCGCGGGGAGACGAGGCGGCGGCGGCGGCGGCCCGCGGCGGCCCCGCGCTGGTATGACCCGGACGCTCGCCTGCTGGAGCTCGCTGATGGACCTGGGGGCGTGGCGGGCGCGGGGCCCATTCGGACAGCCGGCTGGCGGCACCTTTCTGCCGCCCTTCTACTCATTCCCCTCGGCCGCGCCCCGCCTACATGCAGCCCTTCCTGGATAAAAAGCAGCCTGGAGAATATCTTACCCCGCCGGCCCATCCCGCTCCTCTACCCGGGCATCCGGCCCAGGCAGCCGACCCGCTGCGGGCCGCCGCGACGCCCCTTCCCCGCCTCTCCTCCGTGCTCGGCACACGCCGAGAAGGCGGCGGGCGGCGGCCGCGGGGTGCCCCCGACGCCCAACCTCCCGCACCCCTTCGCTGCCGCCGCCGAGCCCGGGCGAGGAGGCCCGCGCCCGGCAGCTGCGAGAAGCCCGGCGCCCGAACCGGGCCGCCGTGAGACGCCCGGGGGCTCCCGCCGCCGTTGACCCTCCCCTCGGACTGAGGGGCCGTCGGGCCCGCACTTGCGCCCCTGGTTCCTGCGGAGGGCAGGGGTCGAGGGGCCGGTGATCGCCGGAGTGGCGGACGCGGGGGGTGCCGGGCCCGGCCGCGGGGGAGGTCCCGCTGCCGGGGCGAGAGGTCCGGAGCGGCCCCCAAAGGGGGAACGTCGAGGAAAATTTGGTATCACTCAGTATTTTAATGTTTGTGGACTTTATAAAAGCATAAGATGGAAAAAAAAAACAAAAAAAAAAAAACCCAAAAAAAACAAAAGCCAAAAAAAAGAAGAAGGGTACGAAAATATAGTAAAGGATACTTTTTTTTTTTTTTTTTTCATATATAGATTTAATTTAATGCGGCCACCTTATTTGGAAGGGTTGATACAGTGTGTCACAAGTCCCACTTGGGTGGGATGCTTCGCACTTGTTGTCGAGACCTGGGATGGCTTCAGCGTGTGATGGGCGGGGCCGAGCGAGGCGGGGGAGGAGGAAGGGCAGAGCCCAGCAACCGTGCTAGCACTTATGGAGAACCGGAGCATGGAGGATGCCCTGGCCCAAACCGGCAGTGCCTTGAGCACCGGGGAGAGCCGCTGGCTCCAGCAAGTTTTTGGGTGTGCAAGGGAAGGAGGGTCGGACCCCCTTACATAACATGTATGTTTATTTTTGTTTTTTCTTTTTTCTGGCTAAGGCTATAAAGGTGTGGCAAGTGATCTGGTCTAACCCCATTCTATTTAATTCCAGTATTTCCCAGAGATCACCCCCCCCAAAACTTGGCTGTATAAAAGAATGTACTGCACTGAACTACAAAAAGAAACCCCTTCTCCCCCCAAGGAAAACCACAGAGCAGCTGGTCAGCCATGAACTATTTTATTCTAAATTCCGAGTGACACAAACTGGAGGCCGTAGGTAAACACCTCGCTGTGCAACAGAAAACGATTAAACCCAGTTGGGGTAAGTTTCCCTAGGTTTCCCTCATCCATGCTCAAATAATGCGATTTCCCGTTTTGGAGACCAAACCAGGAACGCCAGATAATCAACAGATAAGCTTTTATAATTAAGGCTTAAACCAGACCTGGCCTAGAGTTATTTTTTAGTTTGTTGCAAGGTAGCACTGTGAGATAATCTCACTTGATGTTATGTAAGAGGGTGAGACACCACAGACATGGCGAGGAGTGTGTGCGGTACGGGTCCGTCATCGTTTGCGTGCATCGGTGTGCCTGTTGCCTACGGTTTGCATCAAAAAACGCTGTGTTTAACAACGTTACAAAAAAAAAAAAAAATCTTACTCGCATACAGCGTTTGTAAATATTTGTATAATTACCATCCAATTAATGATGTCTGACATGCTATTTGTGTAGGGAGAAAAATATGTGTTAATGATTTTGAGTTAAATATCTTTGGGACGGATTTGCTGAAAAAGGTGCACTTTTGTTACCATGATTATGTTAACAAGATATGCTGTCTTGAAATTATTAAAAAAAAATAAATCCTGGCTGCAATGAACGGAAACCAGCTGGTTTAGAACAGTTTTGTAGTGATATATTAGAAATCAATCTTTATAATCAGTATTTTCCAGCATCCCATGGGATTTCTATTATCTAACTATTCCACACTCATTTTGTGATTAAAAAAATTCTTCTAAGGAATTCAAAAACTTAATACACAAAATGGGGCTGTCTACTAATAAAAAAGCAATGATAATACATAATAATTGGTGCATTGAGCTTCCAAACGGTATGATTGTGTGGCTGCTGATGATAATATACATTTTTAACCTGGTTTGAATTTGCTGGGTTCCTTTCACGCTCTCTGGCAAACTCTGGTTAATGTGTGCAATTTCACAAAGCAAAAGTGTGGAACACCATAGGTTTTCTTCCTGACATATACTTTTTATCCCTTCTTTTGCAAATACTATCTTAAAATAACATTGTCAGCCGTGGTGCTGCACGGGAGCTCTCTTTGCTCACAAGGGGGACATCTAATGACGTAAATATAATGTCTCACAGGAATGGAATGGGGTGTCCCTGCTTGGAATACGCTACGAAAACCGATATTTGTGGGGGGGGGGGAGAGGAAGAGGAAGAGGAGGAATAGAGTAGGTGGACGCGAGGCAGATCATTCTAGCATGGAAATGCATCACCAGTATGAAGGCTCCACAGAAATCGCAGACGCTGTAGATCACTCTTTCTAGCACAAAAAATGCTTGCAGGCAAAAAAAAATACAAGGAACCCCTCAAACAGTTAGCCAGTGTTTACATAAGAGAGAGATTGGACCGGGCAACGTTCCGTGCTACCTCTGCTGGTTCTCAGTACCGTTGACACAATGACAAGAATGAAGTTTTGGAATGGATAAAAAAGGTCAACCCTAAGACTCGTGTTACTTCCATCATCCTTAACATACAGGGACCGAATTATAAGTTGGTGAAAATAAGCAACCTTTTAAATACTCGAGTAGGATTGTTGAGAAATAGGCGTCTTCATCCGGAAGCTTTAGTAAAGTTAATTTCAAATAGAGATACAGGTGGGCTATCTATAAATACAAAATGGACAATGGCTATGTTTTTTTCCATAAATATGGACTAAAGGCCGTTACAGTGCACCATTTGCTGCTGAAGTAAATTATAGGTAGGAATGGAAACAAATCGTGTCTGGCTCCATCTCGTCTTTGGATCGGTTCTGCTCCTGTGTTGTCACTAGGAATGAAAGGGAGCCGGCTCAACCCTTCCCCAGTAACTTTGCACCGGCCATACTTGAAAGCTTAACACTTGTTAGGCAGCTTTAGGCTTGGCTGAAGTGCTCGTGTATTCCAACTTCTTCTGCCAGCCAGGCAATCGGGCACTGACACTGAGCACAAAGCCCTTCCCTGCCAGGTCAACTTTTACCCCCCCACCAACACAAAGGGTGGAGCCACAGGAACTACATAAAACACTGTGCCCTCATGAAGAGCACAGTTTAAACCTGCGCTCTTGAGCACGGCTCTTTTCCTCTCATCCAGATTTCCTCCTTGGGGAATAGAATAGGTTAGGTTTCGCTGGGTATAAACCCAAGATCTTAGAGGCTTTATCAATTTCAGTATTTAATATGTACACGTAACAGGAAGATTGTTTTCATTAGCCCTTGAATCAAAACGTGACCAAAATGGCTCCATGCACAAGCTGCAGCATCAGGAGAATCATTTACATTTTATGACATTAAATACATAAAGACAAATTATGTTGTGTCCCTGATAATCCAATGCCTAAACCAAAAAGCAAACACGGAGAAAAAAGAGTTGTAATTGAGGATGATAACCCACTGCTGTGGGGGAAAAGGCAAATGGACAGGAGGGGGGCCCCTAGTGACGCATTAATTACTAAATTCCAGGATTCCCAGATCCTTTGGAGGCTAAATCAATTGTATGTCTTGAATTTCTTGAGGTAAAAACAATCACGAACACTGGACAAGAGTTTCCCACCATATCTTTTAAATATACATTCCCTTATGCAAGCTGCTGAGAGTTGCAGGACTGGGTATGCTACTTCTACTGTTTTACATTTTTGAACCCAATCTTCTGTGTCCACATAAAACCACAAATAGTGATGCAAGTTTGATTCTGAAGCAATAAACATTGAAACTGGATTTTATAATCCAGTATATTATAGTCGGCTATGAAAGGTCCATGGAGCAGATGTGTTACATAAGGTGGTAGGGATGTTAACAATGGAGACAGTTATCTGTACCTCAACTTGGGAAGGACAGGGAATTTTTAGTTTGGAATGGTTACAGTTAAAAGAACTTGACGTCTCAGCCTATTTGATAAAGGGCACTGACCTACCATTAAGCAACATGAGTCATTTTCTGGAGCAGAATGGGCCTGAGAGTAGGTCCTGTGTTTGTGTTTGGAATTTTTTGTTACTTTTTACTTAGTCACAAGAAAAGGGCAGACATGAATGTGACATCAGGCAACGTGGGGACGGTGGGAAACGGCAGTTTCAGCAACCTCTAAATCCTAGCCTACCTGTAACCTGAGTCTTGCAACGCATTCCTTTTCCAGGCAAATCATCGATTGGAATCATTGATCCCTAATTCTTTGAGAAGTTTCCCGGCCTTGTAGATGCAGAATCAGGGAATTGAAAGTACAATTGAGCCGGAGAGTAAAGAAAGATTTGTTACAAAAACTGCAGAATTTCCCGTCGGCGAAAAATAAATAAAAAATAAAGACGCGGGTGGTTTGTTTGTAGTGGGGGGAAAGAACATGGTGTCACTGAAGAAAAGTTGTCTGGTGGTCCGAGGGTTGGATCCTGGCTAGGGCGCAGATGAAGAAGGCACGGGGGGGATAGCACGGGCGTGAGACAAACGGGATTAGGAAGCGGCGCTGGGGACCGGAGTGGGCCAGAGTGATCCGACAAAAGCTGTCGGCATCCTCCAAGTTGGCTACCCGAAAGTTAAGAACAGCACAGGGCGGTCAATATGTCTACACGACCAAACAGTAAATTCAAGGCAGCCTCAAGCCACTGACGGAAACCACCCCCCCCCCCCCCACCGTACTCTTGGCGTTTTGCACTTGCACCGAAGAAGGGAAAAACACAAATGGATCCCAGGCATCGGCAAGTGAAGGAGACCCTTGCCTAGCCAACTCCTCGAGTGGGCACCGGGAGCACGAGCGCTCTGGCACGCTGTCAAGGGCGGCAGGCTCGCCAGGGGTCCGCCAGCGGAGGAGGCGCGCGAGCTCCGCGCACCGCCGGGGAGCCGCGCCGATCTCAGCGCTTCGCGGGCACGTTCCAAAGAGACGGAGCACGCCTTAGAGATACGAGACGGCAGATACTGCCCCAGGCGCCTTACACTACTAAAATCCCTATGATCCAGGCTAGCTGCCGCTCGGCAACGCGGGAGATTCCTTCCTCATGTCTGCGCAGCGGCTGAGTTTCGTCGCGCTTTGACTGAGCCTGCGGGAATGCCTTGAGAGCTCAGTCTCGGGAGACTCCGCGAGCGACGCCTTGCGGGCCACAATGCAGCCTCACGTCCAGCCAGTGTCCGCGTGCAGGTGGCAAAGAAGATGTGCGGACGGTGCGTAGGCTCACCCCCCCCCCCCGCCAAGCCTCCGCCGCCGCTGCCGCTCCCACCTGCCGCCTTCGCTGCGCTCCACCGCACCACGCCCGCAGCTCCCGCCGCCGCCGCCGCCCGCGCCGCCGCCGCCGCGCCTGCCGCGGGCACGCGCGCCGCCAGCCAGCCCCACCCGGTCACGTGCGGCGCGGCGGGGGCGGGGACGGGAGGGACGGGGAGGTCCGCCCCGCCCCGACCGGGCCGCCCCCTGCGAGACGCGAATGCGCGGCTTGCCCAACGGGTTACACGGCGCTGCCGCCGTGGCTGTCCGCGTCAGCCGGTGCCGCCGTGATGATTGCCACATCGAGCTCTGTTGTTTTATGATCTTTACGATTTCACTATGGTTATTAACAATTATGAAATAATTTTCTTTTATTTTAGATTGTTCTTATTTTTTATTTTTTTAAAATTGTGTCCGGGGGAGGAGGCCCGGCCAGTGAAAACGTGCCAGGGGAGGAGGGGGTACAATCACGGCCCCTCTGTTGAGAGGGAGTGGTGTAGGGGGGCACCGTTCGCACATACGTTTTATATAGATTTCTATAGGATGAGTGGGCACGACACAGGCACGCCACAGCCGGTGGGTTACGCGCGGAGCGCTCCCTTGGGCCGGCGCCACGCAGCGCTCTTGGTACCACCGGTGCTCCGCCCGGCCGCCGCTGACGCTCGCTCACGGAAGCTACCCGTCCCGACCTTTGGAGGGAGCCCGGATATGCCCTGCGCAACACGCTGGACCACGCGGAGAAAGCTGGCTACTTTAACGCCAGACGGACTCAGTTATACAGGCACCAACCGCTGCCAAACATGTGCCCGCACCTAAGTGCGGGCCGCCCCACCCGAGATGCAGGCGATGCTGGGACAGGCCGCACCAGAAGGCAGGCGGGGAAACGAGTGTAAATTCCCTATGCAGATAAGAACATATCTGAAGCAAGTCCATAAATGGAGATCCTTTAAGGGCTACAAAATCTTCGTGTGTTAATCTAAGATTGCTCAAGGCAGCACTCGTAGCAGGTCAGATCGGTAAATCTAAGTGGGAGGACCAGTGGCCTGTTGGACGGTTGTACTTATTCAGCTGAACTCTCCATTATTCACTAGCCTAATCCCATCTTAGAAAACCAAAGAACTTTGACGTAATAGTATGCGACTGCATATAATTGCTGGCATGTCACGCTTCTTCCACCTTCATGCTTATTCGTGTGCTCGTAGTAGACCACTCAGATCTTTGATTGTTATCAATGTTTATGTTACTGCTGTTTCACGCAGAATTTAGTCCAAGCGGACGACCTTGTTCAGGTATGAATAAGTGACACTTTCTAAGTGAGTATCGATCTGCATCTCATCCTCAGGAAGGAAGAATATAGATATAAGAAGACCATATGTACTATTCTGTTGATAAGCTGGAATAACAAAGTGATAACGCTCGTGACGCTGTCGTCGCAAGGCAGCCCGCATCCCCTGCGAGGGCGCAGGGCGCTAACGGACTTGCATCGGATGTGAATCTATTTGGCACGCGGATTTGCGACTCAACCGCCAAGAATCAGTAGCCCTATCACCTTTCGTAGACGGGCAACAAGACGCCGCTAGGTAAGCCGGGAAGATGGGCGGGGCCGGGCGGGAACACCCCACACCAGTTCACCCCCCCGCCTGCGACCCTGAGCGCCGGGCGCGCCCGCGCACCCACGCTTCCCCGCTCCGCCGGGGGCGAGGCGAATGTGTGTCAGTTTCTTGGATAAGACCACATACCCGCAGGCACCGACAGCCGAGCGCAGACCCTAATAACGGGACTCCACCTGCGTACGAACACGCAGGGCGCAGCGCACAGTAGAACAGG
>CM031879.1:58018609-58047924 GCA_018697195.1 Certhia americana | reverse complement strand
GCGGCGCGGCAGTTCTGATGCGCTTCGAGGCATGTACCCCGCGGCACCCACTCGCGGCGCGTCAGTGTGGCCCAGCATCCTGGCGATTGGCAACACGACAGGGAGCAAGGCGGCCCGCTTGCCGGTGACTTTGCCAGAGAGCCCCCATGCAGAGGGAAACGCCGGCAGGTCCTGATGCGCTCTGCCCCCCCCACCCCCGGCACCACGACACTCATTGTGCCAGCCGTCCTTACTTGTTTTCCCCCCCCCCCCTTTCCGCTCCGCCCGGCGACTGCCCGGCCCCCGCCGCGGGACTCCAAGGCCGCGCACCCCCTCGGGCCGCCGCCGCCTCACGCGCGCGCACGCGTGACCGCCGCGCACGCTGCCCGGCACGTGCGCGCGGGGCCGCGCCCGATGAGGGGAGGGCGGGAGGGGGAGTGGGCGGGGCCAGCGGCGGCGGCCGCTGCCATTGGCCGGCGCGCTGCTCGCGCTCCGCCTCCCCTCACGCGGCCCCACCTCCCCTCAGGAACGGGGCGGGCGGGGCCGGGACTCCTCGGGCGGAATCGCGGCGGCAATCGGGCTGGAACAGTGCTCTGTTATCGCCAGCTCCAACGTGTGACCGAACGCCTCCGCGTCAACCACACCGTGGCACCCAGTGCCACGTCCAGCCTTTCCTAAAACACCTCCAGGGACAGTGATTTCACCGCCTCCCTGGGCAGCCCATTCCGATGTACTATCACCCTTTCTGTGAACAAATTCTTCCTACTCTGCACTGTTGCGGTCTCACCTTGATTATAGTGTGCTGTTTTGGTCACTGCAATGTAGCAAGGAGATTAAGCTGCTAAGGGAGGGACATGGAGATGCTGAGGGGTCTGGAGATGAAGCCACACGAGGAGTAGCTGAGGGCCCTTGGTCTGTTCAGCTGGAGAAGAGCAGGCTGAGGTCAGAGCTCACAGCAGTTCTGCAGCTTCATCATCAGGGCAAGAGGAGGGGCAGGATCTCTGCTCTGTGTGACCAGGGACAGGACCTGAGGGAATGGCTGGAGCTGTGTCAGGGGAGGGTTAGGGTGGGTATCAGGAAAAGAGTCTTCCCCCAGGGTGCCCAGGGATGGTCACAGTCACAAGCCTGACAGCTCCAGGAGCTTTTGGACAGCTCTTAGGCATGTGATGTGCCTTTTGGGGATTGTATGTGCAGGGACAGGAGTTGGACTCGATGATCCTTGTGGGTCCTTTCCAACTCAGCTCATCCTCTGACTCTGTAATGTCAAACCTAAACCTCCCCTGTCCTCTCAGAAAAGGCTGCAAGGGGTGCAGAGTCCCAGCATTGAAGAGTTTTCCTCGATGCACTTTGAGCAACCAGAATGCAACGTTACGGCCAATTCATTATGGCCAGAATGCACATACGGGCCAATTCTGTACAGAAAAAATAAAGATCAAGAGGTTTACAGCCCTTGAGGGCATCAGCTAGAGGGTTAATAAATCAGGGAAAACCTTAGTAGATGCTGTTTTTAAACTTAGATTCTTCTGAAATAACAATGTTGCTACTGTGATACAGAATCATAGAACGGTCTGGGTTGGAAGGGACTTCAAACACCATCCAGTTCCACTCTCCTGCCATGGGCAGGGACACCAACCACTACCCCAGGCTGCTCTGAGCCCAGTCCAGCCTGGCCTTGGACACTGCCAGGGAGGGATCCAGGGGCAGCCACAGCTTCTCTGGGCAACCTGTGCCAGGGCCTCAGCACCCTCACAGGGAACAATTTCTTCCTCATATCCAATCTAACTCTCCTCTCTGCCAGTGTGAAGCCATTGTCCCTTGTCCTGTCACTCCAGGCCCTGTAAATAGTCTCTCTCCATCTTTCCTGTAGCAGCACTGTAGCCTGTTGTAGGTCCCTTTATTTCAAAAAAGTTGGTGGTGGCAGCACTGACATGGTGGGACCTGTTCGACAGAACAGCAAAATCAAAAGATAACACAGGCAGCTAAGAGGAGAAACTGAGGCTCCAGCCCTGATATGCTGCATGTTTATGCATTTCATGTTGTAAACTCAGTGGAATAAAAACAGATCTTCACGGGAGCAGGGGTAGGAGCTGGCATTGTGGTTTCCTTTTCCCCAAGTGCAGATTTTAATCCAACAGGCTAAAGCTATTTCTCAGTAAGTAACTGCTTAGTCATTATGTGCAAAGTAGGGCAAGATTCACTAGAGGAACAGTGTGCAGGTCTCTGAGAGCAGCTTTTGGCATAGGGAGCAGGAGATGCAGAGGTGACCCTCCTGGGAGGAGGAATATTCAATCCCAATCACCTACTGAGAGATAAATACTCTAGGTCCTGAACCATGACTCAAAGGCAGGGCTGCTCCTCTTCCAGCGTTTTGTATGAGGAGTGGTGCCCTCTGTTGTTCCAGGGAGAAGCTGCTGGAAGTTAGGGAATCGAAACCACAAATGTGAGGTGGGTGTGTTTTCTCCAGTGCTGCAGACTCTTACAGATGCTCTGGTTTGGACACAGGGTCTGTCATACTGAATGTACTGCCATCAGGATTTAATTTTTCAGAGTAAAGTCAGAAATGAAACATGTAGAGGCAAATGGACTAACATGATGAGGGGGAAAATGCTTAAAAATTAGAAAAGTGTAGAATAAGCAAGAATTCCTTAATAGCAGCTACAAAGGTAATTGAAGGGTATGGGAATGTGTGTGTACAGGGTCAGAGTTAAGGCTGAAAGAGAAGAAGCTGCCTTTGCTTATCAAGCTGCCATCATTAGGTAATGCTCCTGGGCACTCCTAGTCTGTCTGCAAAGGAAAATGTGTTTATGTGAACCTGGGCTGCACGAGTTCCTGCTCCTTGGCACAGCAGAGTTGTTGTGTTTGGAGTGCAGTTTGCTCTGCAGAGTGCAGAAACAAGAAAATAAAGATACATCCATGTCTGCAAAACATAATGTGGTTTTGAAAAATACCTGACTAGTCACGGGGCTAATTCTGGTGTTGTAAATGACGAGGTAAGTACAGTTATTTAAAATGACCTTTGAGAGCAATCTGTGTGCCATGCCCCAGGAGCCAGCTGTGGGAAGTGCACTCCCATCACTGTCCTGCCAAGTCCAGAAGGCATTTCCAGCTGTTTGCTATGATTGCTGAACATGCAGAATCTGCAATACCAGCTTTTAAGAGTACACAGTAATGTCACGGGCTTGCTTGAGTTTAGTAACTGCAGGGCAGTGCATTCCAAGGAGTAGAGGGCAGTTCACCTGCCTGGCAGAGACAGTGTGAAGGTAGTGCATGTCCCTGACTTTTGTTTTCCACAGAGATCACCACCTGTACCTTCAGGAACAAAGCTGCCTGGGCTGGGGCAGCACGGTGGTAGTTTAGGGCTACCCTAACACTTTCCCTAGTGGGTACAGTCACATCGTACAATAGAAATACAGAATGGCCTGGGGTGGAAAGGACCTTAAAGATCATCCAGTTCCACCCTCTGCCACGGGCAGGGACACCAACCACTAGCCCAGGATGCTCCAAGATCTATCCAGCCTGGCCTTGGACACTCCAGGGATCCAAGGGTAACCACAGCTTCTTTGGGCAACCTGTGCCAGGTCCTCACCATCCTCACAAGGAACAATTTCTTCCTCTATCCCATCTAACCCTTCTTTCTGTCAGTGTGAAGCCACTGCCCCTTGTCCTGTCACTCCAGCCCCCTGTCAAGTGTCTCTCCTCTCTCCTATAGGCTCCCTTCAGGCACTGGAAGGCCACAATGAGATCAAACCATCTTTATTTGCACAAGCCTGTGAAGAGGAATCTCCTCCTTTTCCCAGATGTTCCTGAGGCACCCACACAGCAGTACCTTTGGGATGCAAGCCTGACTCCTCTACTGAAAGCACCTCCACAGCACAGGAATTTTGTGAGCTTCTGGCTGACAAGAGAAGCAATTATATAATTACATAATAACTAGTCAGTTACCTAAAGAGGAAATCAGAACAGACTCAAATCATGCAAGGAGCTGAACTCCTGGATATGCTGAAACCAGCATGCTAAAATCAGCTGTAAATGAAGATACTGATGTTGCAAAGTTTGAAACAGATTAATCAATTAGATCTCAAAGGTAAAATCTTTATTGGTTGAACCTGGCACAACAGTTGCTAAAGGAGAAAGTAAGTCTCACCTCTTTTGAAGTGCTCTCATTATTCAGTTTAGAAGGGATATAAATCCTCTGCTATCAGGAAGAGATTTAACCTCTAACTGAAGGGTTACTTCCTCTGCAAGTAGGTTATTTTGGTAACACCACACCAAGGATAGTTTACTAGCGAGCTGCATGTGTCCAGTCAGCTCTTTCTTTAGAGCTTGAGGCAGAATGTTAGGCCAGGTGGACCCCAGCCTGATGGAACCCTTGCGGAACAACTCTGTGTTGGTCAGAACAGACTTTTTAGCAAATGACCCATGTGCAAAAGTCAGTGCATGGAGATGAAGGGCTCGTACTCCTTCTGGGAAAGCCCTGCACATCCCCAAGTTTTAGCTTCCCAAGTTGACAAAAGGGATAATGACATCTAATGAGTTGACTACATACACATACATGTGTCTGCATATATAAAAATTGTATGTTTGGGATCATTGTTATAGTCATAGTAACATAAGAAAGTAGTTTTCTCCTTGGGAATTTTAGGCTGTGTTCTGCCACTGAACAAAGATGTTAAGGTACTCACACTTCCCAGGCTCCTGCTTTTGCAGTTGCTCACAACATTTGAATTACGTGCTTGTCCTGTGTGACTGCACCCCGGGGGCAGTCCATTCTTCCTCCCAAAGGAGGGAGATGTTCCTCGAAGTAGGTGCCTCCAGCTGTAAAGTTCCTTAGATAATGTACAAAGGTAGCAGCAAGAACTTTATTGAGCAGGACATGAGATAAGGTACTGCAAGACTGATTATTCATTGCCCTGTCAGATGCCAGCAGCTGCACTAATTATTACCTAAATGCATTCAGAAGGCAACATCTTTAAATGATCTTTGACCTCAGAACTGTGCAGCAGGGGCTCTGTGCTCAGACATGCTGAAGGGTTCTCATTCTGGGCAAGACTCTGATATAAGTGCAGCTGAGGTGTTTGTTAGTTAATTAAATTTATTTGGAGCATGTAGAAAACACTTTGGAGTTGGCAAACAACAAGAAAGGCACCTTTCTACAATTCTAACTCTTGTGTCTTTATCTCTTCAGCCACTAATACCAAAGGGCACTTTGGTATCAATGGAAAATTGTGAGATGGCAGCCTGTCACGGTGCATTACTGGTTACACGCATATTGCTAGAACATCCTAAGACTTGTGGAAACAATTGAACATCTAGGACCACCAAGCAAATCAGCCTGTTCAATCAATTGATTGTTTCTATTGTTTAGGTACAACACACTCCCAAGCAGCACTTGCAAGAGGATTTAGGCTGCCTCTGGTAATAGCAGCACTTTGCAATAAGAAAGTTGAAATGAGGTTTTATTCCTTTATTTGTTTTTCCTTTTTACCCCTTTAGAAAAAGAAATCTACTTAAAGCTAAACATGAATTCACCTTCAGAAAACCCCAGCTCCCCTCAACACACCTGCATCTTGCTCTCACTGCAAGGTAAAGCTAACTCTGAGTGACTTCTTGTCACCCTCTTGGTAGGATATTAAAATACACTTCATGCTGCAATATCTGGATGGCACAGCCAAGTTCAGGACCATGTTGTGCTCAGTACTATTTGCCAAACAAATAGGAATTGAGATGCAGTTCCCCACAGGGCCTGCCGTATATATAGACAAAGTCAAAGGGGATGAGGCAGTATTATCTCAGGCTTACAGCTGGGGGACTCCAGTCCACAGGGATTATAGTAGCTTGCCCAAGGTCACACACAGAAAATCTATGGCAGAGCTGGGAAATGAAACAAGAGCTTCCCAGGCACACATTTTAGATAGGGCAGTATCTAAAATGGAATGTTTCAACCCACATCCAAACAGGTTTCAGAAAGCTTCCAGGCCTGCTCAGAAACTGCAGGAATGGCATCATTTGTGCATCAGTTACACCGACATTGTGAGTAAGACATGTGTCCTTGTAAGTATTACTGTGTCCTTTCTGAAACAACACGTTTAAAGTTCGAATGTTGGGTGTCTTACATGCTGTATGTTCCTAGAAAACCTGCTCCCCATCGCAGTGCGTGGCTGCTGCGTGTACTGCTGCCCTCTCGTGTGGGCCTGCTGGGAACTGCAGCGTTGGCACCGTTGAGGAGACCTGATTAGCTGGTGCCTGGCCCTAGCATAACCTTTCACCCCAGCCCTACAGCTAATGAACATTGTTGCCTTTTTCATTTGCTCTGTCACTGTCTCCTCCACGCTCTTTTTTGTGCCTGACAAACAACAAGCGGAGAATCCAGGTCATAATCTTGGCAGCCACGCTGCAGATCTGCTGGGTCAAGGAAACGCTTAAGTCAATGCTGTAGCAACAAAATGTTGTCAAAGGTCAGCTGGCACTCTGGGGTTTCCCTTCAGTGTGCCAGGAGGGACAATTCCACCTCATGGATCAAAGTTCACCTCAGGCTGATTGGGACGGCTAAAGCCAAATCATCTGTTCTGGGCACATAACATTTCATGAACAGCAGTTTGATACACACAATAAAAGTTGTGACAGGTAGTAATTTAGGGGAAGCTCCACAGGGAACCACAGAGAAATTCCAGTTGTTTCCAACTTAAAGGCTGGCCTGAATTTCATTTTAGCAATAGCTCCTGATAGTACTTCTATGATACCATGTCACTGGCTCCAAAGCTGCATGACTGTCCATCACACTGGCACTGGAAAGTACTTCAGGGAAAATACAGATCAGGTTAAAGGTGTTTTACTTGGTCTACATCTCACTACTCCCTTCCATCAACCTCCACATTTTTTGTTGTTTTTTGTTTCGGTTTTAACCAGAAGCCCTTGTTTTAAAAGTACCTAGGCAGGTAATTATTGGCACGCATTTGTGTTGCATTGCTTAAGGTGGTTTTTTTAAGCACACTTTCCACAAGCCCAGCTAGGAGCTCTTCTGAATGCTTTTTCTTCAAACTTTTGCTCATTAAAAATAAATCACAGAATACTTTTCTTCCCTACAACTTGATCCAGGATTGAATATTAGATCTTTTATGCTGCATTTTCCTACTAAGTCTTCCAATTACCAACTATCTTCCTCCTTTTGCAGAGGGGTAGAAAAGACAAAGCACGTAGCTGAAACAATAAGCACAGTGTGGTATAGTGGTATTTCACCTCCATCAGCTTCCAGATGTCTGATCAGAGGTGTGATGACACTCTCTCACTCTTCCAGAGACCTCTGTAACCTTTCCACAGCCAGGGATTCAGATCCAAGAAGTGTCTAGAAATCAAATTTCATATTGCATGGGGGAGAAGCTGCAGGGCTGCCTGTGTGGCAGCAAGGAGGGAGGCTCACACAGAGTCACCAGAAGTGGCATCAGGACACCAGCAATGCCTGAGTTGCTCAGACAAGCGGTGAGGTTGCTCATGGAAGTTTATCAGCTCTGATTGAATCAGTTCCTTGTTACACTAGCAAACGCCAACAAGGCTCCTTTCCAGTCAGCCCTGGACAGCACACAATTCACTGCAAAGGATGGGAAAAAAAGTACACAGCATACCCATCTGGAAAAAGGGAACAAACAGACCAACTGAGATTGTCTCCATCCAGTATTTCTGGAGAAAGTTAATGATGAAGTAGTGGCTGAGCCAGAAAATACTCATTAACACTAGCTGCAATATCAAAGGTAGCAAATATTTCATTTTCAAGCAAGGCAATAATGGGGACCATTGCTCAATGTGCCCTACTTCAGACACCAGATATCTTAGTTGAAACAATCATTAAAATTTTGGGTTATAAAGGAACACTACCTAGCTGACACAGACATGACAAGCAGAAGAATTCACTACGGCTTCTGAAGGAAATGGATCATTGATCTGGTCTGGTTTTGCAACTCATTAGCGGTCCAGTTACATGGAGCTAGTTAGTGCTGCAGCAGCCACATACAAATACACCACTTTGTTCTTTAAAGGCAAAGCAGAAGATCAGAACCATCAGCTGTAGCCCTGGCTCTGCTGAGCACGCTGGGAAACCTTAGTTAGCACAAAAGCCAGCCAGCTGACTGGCACAGGAGCAGGAAAGGGCACCTTTCAGAGCACAGGGCCTCCACAGCTTCCACAGCCCTGACAACAACAGAGCCACATGCTAGAGCTTCAGTGGAGTTCATGGCATTGTCTTATTGCCAGTCAACAGTACCACTACTGTTAGCTCACTTCTCCTCACATCTAATGAGATTAGGCTCCAGTTAGCTTAGGAAAATCCATTTGTTGGGATATTAGACTAAAGACTGCATTTGGATGGCTTAAATCACAAGTCTCCAGCTGCATCAAGTTCCCAGCCTTGATTAGCTCAAATAATCTCAAGCAAGCTTCACACCCTCTCTGGTCTCAGCACAGTAACTACACCTGAATCTGGCCTAAAAGGCCTTCTGCTTGTTGTTTAAAGATTAATTTCTTTTGCTCCCTGAAGCATCAGGGCACCCTGCATTTGCTGTAGGAAGAATCTGTACATTCTGTTCCTCTCCCTGATCAACTCCAAGTGAACCTCTGCCTCTCTGCTTTAAGTTACACTTCCCCTGAGTCACTGACCAATCCTGTCATTTCAGGGTTGCTGTTAATTTTAGTTACAGTTCCTCAGCTGAAAACAAGCTCCTCTTCCCTCTCGCAGTGCCTGGGCTTTATCTGATTGAGATTACAGCACAGTTACAGTAAAGCAGCTCTCCTCTGCCATACAGGCCCCACACCAACCAGCTGTGTGTCCCACACCCCAAGGAAATTGTCATTTAGGAGAGCTCCTGCGGCCTAATGCTCCACACAGGGCTGTTTCTGGAATTGTTTCAGCTGGACACACCAACCTTGGCCTTGGCCCTGCCTTCAGGCCCAGTGTTTGCTGACAGAGTCCCAGCAGCTCTATCGTGAGATGTGCGCGACATGAACAGTGTAATCCCAGCAAACCATGAACTGTAAAGACCCAAATTTTCAGAGGGGAATTTATTGTATGGGAGCAAATCCAATATTTTTTGTCAACCATTCATGAGAATAATAAAAAATAGAAGCTTTTTAAATGACAAAAAATATAGTTACATATAATACAGATTTTCATCTTGCGGAGTTGAAACAGAACAGTTAATAAAACGCTCACTCATGTTTTCACAGTTTGTGTTGCTTTTCTAGGTTAAAGCATCAGCAACTCAAGTGTTCCAGACAGAACCCCTAGTTAGCAGTTTATGGGATGATGGTGAGGGTGAACGCTCTCAGCATTCTGACACACTTCACAAGTACAGCAGGCACATTGATCCATTTCAGAACTATTAAAATTTTCAGAGGTACCAGCTACACTTGAGGCATCCTTGCTGCAACTGAAAGGGTTTTGTATCAGAACACATTTTTTAGGCTCCAGTCAGAAATGAATCTGTGGAACACTCAAGAATGTCCTTAAACCCAATCTGGATCAAAGGGCTCCGAGTTGATCCTTTGTGACCCCCTTGTTCTGCCCTCACAAGCACCACACATGGGCACAAAGCTCTTACCAGTTCTTGGTCACATGTGTAAAGTGCTTGCAAGACCACAAAGGATTTAACATTCTTCAGCACTCCACCCAGAGACCTAAAGGAATTCACTGCATGCATACATTGGTATTTACTACACATTCTTACACCCAGCCCCTCAGTATTATTGCAGTAATTCTTTGCTGGTATAACAGCTCATACACCAAATTTTACTTATTTAGTTTTCTACAAACATAGAAAAAAAAACTCACCTGAAAAGAGCTAGAACAGCTTTCAATCAGTCACTATATTGGCATTGAAAGCTTTATTTTGAAAACTTTAAGCAGCAATACTGAATAAATAGACAGAATGATTGTTTTGTCATCTCCATACAACTGATGGCCTTCATCCAAAACATTAAAATACTGTAGCAAATAGAATAAACATGCACATTTCAATGTTCTAAAAAAAATACTCCCCCCCCCAAAAAAAAAACCAAACCAAAACCAAAAACCAAAAAAAGGAGGTGTAATATAAAAGTAACACTTTGACACTTTTTTTAATACAGTACAGACCATTAGAGACTATTTTCTGGAAAAAAATATCTGAATACAGTTTTGTTATTTACACGTATCATTAAGGCCCAATTCACTCAAGTTAATGCACATCAGGAATTTATATGCTTCAAGGTAACTCACTAAAAATTACAAGATCGATGTCATATGATCCCAGTTCACTAAAATAATGCAATACTCCTCACGCTAAAAACAAGGCAATTGCTGCCCCAAGAGGAGATTTTTATTTCACTAAAGGATCTTTCTCCCTCTTACCTCATATGTTTGCATATTGCTAATGCTAGTAGTAGTGGTAGCTCTCTCCTTCAGGAACTTTCTCCGAACTTGCCAGGGTTTAGAAAAGCAAGCAATCTCAAATATCACATACCATTTCCAGAAGCAATTCAGGCACTTGGGAACCTAAGTCCCACTGAAGGATACTGGGAGCTGACTTCTCAGAGTGGGACTTGGTTTCTCCCTTGCTCAGGCATTCAGACTGTTCACCTTAGCCTTAACCTACTGGCTTTTCAGATGGTCACCCCCCTCTTTTCCCCTAACAACATAGCATCTCCAGCAAAAATGAACTGTATCCTCGTGGATGAGAGAGGTAACACAGTTAATTTCCATTAGTAGTAAATTACAGGAGTTCTCCATATAAATTCCCGTGCACTGGAAAATAGTGCTTGTGTATTCAACTATTTAACGCAAGCAAAAAACCCCATTTTTATCATGCTGCCCAGTAAATAATATGGCACTTGTTAAAATTAGTATGTGTAGCTTCCTTTCTGCTAATGCCCCAGGAGGTTTGAAACACTTCTGAAAATGGACTTTTTGTACAGTTGTAAAGAAAGAGTGAGTTTCTGCAGTTGATCAGAAGCAAAACTCTAAACGCCGTAGTGTGAGGAATTTTTCTAACTGTTACACATGGGTCAATTCACATTTAATGCAAGGGCATGCCATTTCTTTTTGGTTTATTTACAGAGAAGGTGAAGATGCTATGGAACTTCAGCCTGGGTGAAATTCAGTAAGCAAGAGGAATATGGTGGGGGCAGGGGAATTTGTCAGTGTCTCACAACTGGCAGGTCTGGATACCAAAGCCACTCCTTGGCCACAGGAATGGCTGAAGCTGCAAACGTTTTTTCAGATCACCTTGACATGTGCAAAAGCCCTGGCAAGGAGGGGCCACTCAGGGGTGCTGCAGTGGTCACTCCTGAGCCAGCACCTGGCTGGCTCCTATGTCCAACAGCTGCTGCAGTCAGCAGGTGCTACTTTTTAACTCAAACGGCAAATTCCTCCCTTGATTCTAAGACAAAGATGTAACTCAAGCCCTCCAAAGCTGCTCTTACTCTTCTTTTTAATCCTTTTCCTCCTCCCTCTTACAGAATAACCTGGCAGAGAAAGAGCAGATTTTATGACGCAAGAGCCCAATTCAGCTCAAACTGACATCTGTGGGAGATGGACCAGTCACAGAACATGACAAAATCATTAGCTGGGGTAAATATGCTGATCTGCCTTTAAAAATACTTCATCTCAGGACAAGACTGTTTCCCCCCACCCCCATGCAGCATAATTTGGGCCAGACTTTGCAAGGTGCTGAGTGCCTCAGTTCTCTAACATCAAGAGGTGCTGAAGATGCAAGATATCCACTGGAGAGGGCCATTCCATTTCTGTAAATTGAACCCAGAATGTAAGGCATATATGCTCAAGTACCTTGGACAGATATTGTCCCCAAACTATGTATATTTTACACTTTTTTATATATATATATGTACACACATTCTGTTTTTGTTTTTTTTTTTTTTTTTATACAAAGTTATGGGCACAGAAACATGAGCACAGAATTGTGATAAACTAGCAGTAAAATGGGTGAGCACTGCAAAGGTTCCTCAGGTAGGAATATCTCATTTTCCAGTTTGCTCACAAGGGAAGATGGGGAAAAAAAAAAAACAAACCCAAACCAAAAAAACAAACCTGATAAGTTAAACAGTAAAAACTCAGAGTCCATTTGGAAAGGTCCTTTATATATTCACAGCCTTATCTGTTGCTGTTAGTCTAAATACAGCAGCATTTTTAGAATATATGGTGCCATTAATAAGTGGAAAGGAAAAAATGCATTGAACACTCAAGGATTCTTCATCTTCTGCTATATTTCTTAAAACTTCCATTTGTCAGGAAGCTCCTTTTTTAGAAAAGGAGACTTAAATTAACATTTATCTGCACATCAGTGAATCAACACAAGAGGATGCTAGGAGTTAAGTATTTTTCTATGGCTAAAAGCTTGAAGTTTCCTAGCAGTGGTAAAATCCTGACCCTGCCAAGAAGGACATCAGGAGCCCAAGCCTTCAGCACTGCAGCGAGGGTAGTGTCCCCCCCTCTTGCCCAGGGGATTTACAAGGTGAGGATGGTGCTGAGGATGATGCTGAGAGGAAATCCAAACCAGGGAAGGTCCATCTCTTCCCTAACTCATCCATGAGGCCAGCCCCCAACATTTACAGTGTGACCCACTGATGCCAGTCCCTTTCTCCACAAACCTGTTGTCCCTCGCAGCAATCTTACTTCAGGGGCTGCAACCAAGGAGCTATTTGGGAGTGGCTAAGCAGCTACTTTCTGCAGGAAACCCTTTTTATCTAATTCTTTCTTAGCTTTGATTGTATTAGAGCAACATCATGATGTGATAATGTTCTTTTTCCACATGTTTTGTGAAAAATGACCACAAAATATTTGAATTTTCTGCTTGGAAGCTTTACATTCTGTGTCTGTCTTTCAAAGGGACCAAATGTTTCCACCAGTGAGCTGAATGAAATCCTGGCCTCACTCCTATCAATAAGAACACTGCTATTGACTTCATGGGACTCTGCCAGGTGTCTTCCCTTCACAAAACTCAATGGATTCTGGAAGGGGGTACTCATTTGTGTTGTGTCTTTCTTCCCCTCCAACAGCAAGATTTGTAACAAAACAAGAACACTGTAATGGCTAGTGGAAAAAATGAAGTACAAAATCACACACAGTGAAAGCCTCCTACTCTCTTTTGGTAAGATATATGAAGACAACTTCTTACATTGTTCTTTTCTCAAAAGGCATATACAATGTGGCAAAATATTTCAAATATACATTCTATATAATAAAATATCATCTAACTAGTGCATCCTCAATCATATGCTGGAAATATTTTTACCAAGCCCAGGTTTAAAATCCATAAATCTTTTGAACATTAGGTGCTTCATTCAAGGCAGATACAACAGCAAGTAAATCCCAAAAGCTCACTTTCAAGCCTTAAAAGGTAGCAATGGATGGAACATGACATATGATGACCCACAACAGAAATGAACAAAGTTAGTGGTGAGAAACCACTGCGATGGTTCAGCACCCCTCAGAACTCTGCATTGCAGGTTGCTGTACTCCATCAGATGGGGGGTGTTAGTACACACAAATTAAAGCCACCTCGTCAGACTGACACACAGCCATACGTGATAATTCACAAGTTAAAAATAAAAATATAAAAGGTCAACATTCACAGGTCCATTGATTAAAGGGAATAAATTAAACCTCAGGAAAGTTGCATACTCTGTTTCCTTCACCCTCAGTCTTCCATTTATGCCTATACAAGGAACAATACTTTCCCAAACACTTCTGAAGTGGCAAAAACACTGAAGGCTTTTGCACTCAAGCTGCGTTGACAGCAAGGTCATCCTTGCCAATTATGAATTGAGACAGTTCCCGTCTCTTTAGCATCAGTGCACAGGGTATGGCTCCAAGTGGTGTTGGAGGAAGAAGAAAAAATAACACGGTGGTGTAACAAAAAAACAAAACAAGACAAACTTCTTCCATTCATCATTGGCAGAATAAAATAAAGTGTATCTTGTCCAGGGTACCTTGCTAGGTCCTCTCTAGAAGAGGTATGTACTGTCATACATAAATGCCCTCCGGGTTAAAACCAGATGACAGGGGGTTCTGCAGGATCCGAAGGTTACTGGGGAGTTGCCTCGATGAGCCAGGACGCTTCAGTGACCCAGATTGAAAAGTTGGCTCTGCATGAGAAAAAGGGCAATTAGAAAAGTCATCAGCAGAGGTGCACCTCTCCTCCTTCTCAGGTTTAATGCAATACAGAAAAACTAATTCTACATGTAACTACTGAAGTGCCTGGCTAGGAAGTGAGGAGATCTAAGGTGCACACTTGCTACTCATTTCAAAACAGAACAAAAAAAGAATTACTCTCCCACAAGAAACACAGACACACACACACTTACATGGTGATGTGCAGAAAAAGCCTGAATCTGTAACATAACTCAAAGCTTCAGCTTCCTGCCCACTTAAAAGAGTTCATACAAGGGCTGCATTTGAAGGCCTGGTTGTCTTTCCTTCTCTCCCCACCCCCTTGCGCTCCCAGTGCCTTTTGGTTATAAAGTTTTCTAAGCAGAGGGACAGACCCAGCACTGGAGAATGCTGAGACAAAGAGACCCTTGGAAGCAGAGTGCCAGAAAAAGCACACGATCATGCTGGTGCTGCAGCTCTGACACGCGTTCAAAACGCTCCTGTGGTTCTGCCCAGGAAATTCTGAATCCAGATGTGGGCACGTGCAGGCTGCACTGATCTCACTGGGGGCAAAGTCAATTCACACCCGTTGTAACAGCCATCTGTGCAGGAATTCTGCATGGCTGGCAGCCCAGCTGGATTGGCTCCTATTCCCGTGCGGCTGCTGTCTGGGATTTCTTGGGATCCAGACACATTCCTTTTTCTGCTTTGACAACACCCCCACCAGAAGAGGAAGAACCCAGACTAACAGCAGTGTCAGATGTACAATCACGTTCCGTGCTGGCGGCCAGCCACGGCGGCCACTCTTGAAAGCTGCAGGCTTAATGCGTTGCTGATGGGACAAACGCATGCCCGGGCACAGTGGGGGAGAAGTTCTCCACATACTGGTCTTTATTTAGAGCCTGCTAAACCTTTGGAATGAAAAGAAGTACTAGACAATGCACTCTCATAGTGCTTTCCTAATGTCTTTGCTAAGAGAGCATTCACTTCACGTAGGAGTGCCAGCACTGAGCGGCAGTAAAGGCACTGCCCGCCCCTTCCCCCTCCTTCCTTCCCTCCCTCCCAAAGCATTCCGAGGGCTGCACCTCTCTCCAGCTCCACGTGTGGGGCCTCCACCTCCACGGGGTCTGCCGGCAGCACCGTCACCTTGGTTCCCGTTTGCTGGATGAACTGCTGCAGGTTCACCTGGCGCAGCTCCTTGGTCAGTTGCTCCAGTTCTTGTTCCCTGTCCTGCCGGGAAACAGAAAACATCTGCTGAGCAAATAAAGCAGCGTTTCATGACCATATTTACAGCTGGGAAACTAATGCTTCTCCTTTTGATGAGAAAGCCTCCAATTTTTAAAGCTCAAATGCAAATTGAAGAGTCGTAAGGTATTTTAATCTTGTAATTTAAAAAGCGAGTCAACTCTCACTAGCACTCACTAGAATCACAGAATCAATTAGGCTGGAAAAGACCTCTGAGATCATTAAGTCCAACCCATGACCCTAATTGGATTTTTCTTAATGTATTTTATTTTTTTGCTTCTTGGATGACTAGCAGCTGTTTTTCATACCACCTGAGAAAAACTTTGGCATGTCAGCAAATAAAGGTAATAGGGTGAATGCCGAAAAAATAATCAACTGAGCAGCAGTCCGGCAACAAGTATTACTTCTTCCTGAAGTGTCCAGCATGGTTTGGGCAGCTCATTTAATTCTTCTGATCTTAAAAGGAGTAAAATTCTTTTATTTTCTTGTTCTTTGCATTTTCTATTTAATCTTTTTTGGCCAGAACCTTCTCATTCTGCAGGGGTTTTGTGCAGTGAAGCCAAAGCCTGGCTGGTTCCCCACACCTTCAAAGCACAGATTATCATTTAAGACCTTTCTCTGTACTTCTGTCATGATATGCAAAACTTACAGCTCTGATAGATTACAACAGTCTTGGACTATTATTATTCCCACACACAGAGGTTGAGCTGCTTAAGCAGTTATCTTTAACTTTAGGTATGCAATAAGATATTTGTCTATTTCCTCCCCCTCCAAAGCTCCATAATGCCGAGCTCAATTTATTTTCTTGTGGACTTCCAGATTTGTGCACCTTTAGGTTTAGAACAAGATTGGAAGATCTGAACTGAATGGGAACTTTCCCAAGAAAACCTAGACTATGAAAAGAATGAAGCCAGAAATATTTTGAACTCCATCATAGCCTCAGTAAATGTGACTGAGGATAGATAAAACACATAAAAGAGAACTTGGAGCTTTCCATCAGTGCAAATCCTTAAGCGTAGCATGTCTGGAAACTTAGCATAGATAAACATGGCCAAAACTGCTTACAGTTTTCATCCATTTTGCTTTGGATGAGAAGATTACTTTTTTCCCTCCTCATCCTGTAGTAAAAACAGCTCATGCTGACATGGTTTTCTAAGGTAGGAATAAGGATATGAAATCCCTTTACATATTCCCAGTGGAATCACCTTAATGCCACTGCAGCACTGCAGAATATACTAACTGTGAATCCTGGGAATCAGCAAGAACCACAACTCCAACTGATATGTGATGCCTTAGGACTATCTTACATAAAAATCCCAGGAGCTTCAATCTTTCTTCCACCTCATCCAGCTAGCACCTGGAGTTCATTTATTCTTTCACACTCTATCAAGTTCCAGGTGATATCATTAACTTTAGCAAGGAAACAGGGACTGGATTCTCTTTTGGCACATGTAACAAATGACTGAGAAGGTAAAGTCCTGAACACCAGTGAGTCATCCAGGAAAAGGGGAATGCTGTCCTTTAAAACCAAAGCCCTGTAAGGTTGCAGGAACTTTACTTTAGCTCTGTACCTTCGCAGGTGCTTTTGGACTGTTCTTTGTAATTCATCTCTTTTGGTGGCAGACAAACCTACCAAAGATCAGAAGTTTATCCTCAGAAAAGGCTATGATGGTGCAAATTACCACTTTCCTTCTCAGGCAGTTTGAATGAGCAAGTTTAACACAGATGAAATAAAAACTGTCTGCTCTTCAAAAAAAGAACCTCACAAACTGAAATGCGAATTGAAAATGAAAGCAACACATTGCCCCTTTTACCCCGATTCATTTTGGAAACTTTGTGTTATCTTTCACGGGTAAGAGAAATTAATCAGTCTTTAACTTGCTCTAGCTATGGATAAAAAGACAGTCTTACCTGTAATCGCTTGGTAGCTTGGCCCAAAGACCTTTCTACCGCTTTAATGCCATTTTCCAATCTCAAACTCTGCTGGCCCTGAATATCAATTTCTCCCTTCACCTTCTCAATCTTTTCCTTGACTTCTTCTTCATTCACTTGGGACTCTTGAACTTCCCGCTGCAGTTTCTCTGCTTCAAGGCCACTCTCCATGTTGTGGATCTGAGACACGTAGTCCTTGAGCTTGCTCTCACACTCCAGGATCCTCTGCCTCATCTCCTGCAGCTGCTCCATCAGCTGCTTTTCGTTCTCCTGTTCGATCTGCAGCTCGTTTTCCCAGAACTCTTCCTCTTCAATTTCCACTTCATTCCGTTTGATCTTCTGCTCCAGTTTGAGGATTTCTTCTTCCAGGCTGACGTTGTACTTTTGCTCCCAGTAGCGGATCTCGGCTTCGTTGGACTCTAGCTGCTTCTCAATGCACTGAAGCTTCTCCGTCTGGAGGTGGATCAGTTTCTTCAACTCATCCGCTGTTGTTTTACAGTTGTTGAGCACCTTTTGCTTGAATTCAGATTCCTTGCTCTTCCCGAAGATGTCCATTAATCCCTTGGCGCCGCCGGTGAAGGTGAGGGATTTCCTTTTGGGCTCCCTCCTCTTCATGGCCTTGTCCCCGGGCGGCCTCAGCTTGGCCAGGGGCGGCAAGCTCTGCCGGTACAGAGTCCTCTCGGGGATGCGCGCCACGCTGTCCGACGTGGGCCGCTCGCTCAGGGAGGGCCCGGTGCGCCGCAGGATCAGCTGCACGTCGCTGGCGTACTGTCCCCACTTGTTGAGGGACACGATGGGGTTCTCGTGCGGCGCCAGGTGCCGCTCCGTGTCCCGCCACTTCTCGATCAGCGTGTAGCGCCCGGTGCGCCCTGCAAGGGAGCACAGCGTCAGCGCGGCCGCGGGGGGGCGCCACCGCGCCGCCCGTGAGGGGCCCCACCGGGACACGGCGGGACAGCGCCGGGACACGGCGGGACAGCGCCGGGACAGCGCCGGGACAGCGCCGGGACAGGACCCTCCCGCCCCCCACAGGCTGTTTCAGCGCACCTAGCCCTGTCGCAGCACACGCTGCCTCGCTCACGGTGCCCGCGCATCACCGAGTTTGCCTCTAAACCCTGCCCGCGCAGGGCGGGAGCGGCAGCAGTGAAGAAGGACTGACACCGTGAGAACCGGCGGAACTGCGCAACCCCGGGGCTGCCGGCAGATGGGAGGGACTGAGATTCGCGGCATCGCACAATGGTTTGGGTTGGAATGGACCTAAAGATCACTCAGTTCCAACCCCCTGCCACAGGCAGGGGCACCTGCCACTATCTCAGGTTGCTCAGAGCCCCATCCAACCTGGTCTTGGGCACTGCCAGGGATCCAGGGGCAGCCACAGCTTCTCTGGGAAACCTGTGCCAAGGTCTCAGCACCCTCACAGGGGAGAATAAAGCAAGTGACACGGCAGTGTTGGTAACCACCACAAATACACCCAATGAGAACCTCTAGACCAAGAAAACAAGAACAGGAGTATCATATCTTTCGTACAGCCATGTAGAAATATCAAATGTGGAAGGCAGCGTGTTTGCTAACTTTCATCAGTCAGAGCTAGCTGTTAATGACTGACAGAGCTTCAGTTCCCCCGTTCATGCCCCCCGGTTTGCCCAGACACTGATCCAACCTGGGTGACAGCCTGTGACACCCGTGACAAACCTTCACTGAAGAGAGCACAGGGACAAGAGCAGAAGAAGCTGCCTAAACTGCAAACAAGCAATCGGGTTCCCTGCACAATTTCATCGTCTGTAACAGCAGCTCCCACATCCCCAGCTGGGGTAACCCAGCCTTCAGGAAGAAGCTCGAGTCCTTTCGTTAGTGTTGAGAGTTTTTCTGAGCGCTCTATTGACAATACAACTTATGTTCATGGCTTCATTTGCATTCTTATCAAACACGCTTAAATTAAGCTCAGTCTTCCTCCTCCAACACCCCTTATGGGATATTTTTCTAAGTACTCTCACTATGCTGAAATACAGCATTCTCCCACTCCAGAAGAGTTTCCCCTATCAAAGTAACCTTACTTAAAAGCCACAACATTATTTACAAAAAGATGGGGAAGATCAATTGCTTTTAAAGTATTTGATGCTAATGAATTTCTGAACAGTTCCACAATTGCCATTAACCTTAAAAACATCATTAGCTACTTTAATGCATTACCTACATTCATTTTCATGAGAAATAATCATTCAAATGATTTATTTTAGCACATAAAAGCCTGAAATACCTGTCATATATGCAACTACAGAGGGGAGGAGTTGGAAGCAATGTAGTTATCAGTGGTAATGCATTTGATGTGTTCCCTTACCTTTTACTACCTGCCCTATTATCACACTTTTCTCAAAAGGACAAAAATATCCTAATCTCAGGCTGGAGATCTGCTCCTGACCTCCAGTCACAATACTCACATGGACTCCTCACTTCAGATTTGTAGGAAACACCTTGCACCCCTCTAAAATCAGACACTGCCTTCTACTAAAGGGCTACAACAACTGCATTGGAAATGTTCCTCTATTCTCACTTTCTCACAATTAGCTCCTAAAGCAAAGAATAAGAACAAAACTTGTCTGCAGAGTCACCACCTGGAGAACAGGTGGCTTTGGCTTGTGGCTCATCCCAGAGGGACTGGTTGGCTCAGTCAGAGACCAGAAGGTCCATGTTCACCTCCAAGTTAGGAGTGAGGGCTGAAAGATTTGGCTGATGGATGCCAGCAAAATAAGGCAGGCAGCATGAGAACATCAATCCACCACCCTGAATGCTGTATAAATAGAAGACACTGGGTAGGGACTGGGGTAAAAAACCCTCCAAGCCTATTAACATACTAACATGCTTGGCTAACACTCTCAGAAAGAGATTTAAGGCTTATTCTAATAAAGTTCTTCAAAATCAAGTTTACAAAGGTATACGGTATAAAGTGAGAGATTTTTGCTAACTCACAATATTGCTAATTGGTTCATGAAGTTTTATAGTTTGTAGTAGGCATTTGTCTTGCTACAGGAAAAATAAACCTACTACTGTTTGCCATAGCATGTGAACAATAAATCCTGGAGAAGAAAAATTAAATAAAAACATACCCCAGGACAAAGGCTGCACTTCACTGTTCTGTTCACCTTAGAAGCTTCCAGCTTGTAAATCACGGTTGTGCTACTAATGTTCATGTTGTGTCAGAAACCGTCAAGTTCAAAGAAGTCCTGAAATTGCAAACTGGAGTAGGTACCACTAGGGGAGCGAGCAGAGTGCAGTTTCTATTCACTCTGCTATTAAATTCATTACTTAAAAGAAATGTAAAAAAGAAAAAAGAGGGGGGGAAAAGAATAAAGCTCAAAAACCCTTGACCAAAAGTGAATTAAAGAATTAAGCACAGACTTGCCAAGAACTATTTTTGTCTTAGCTTAGGGTTCCAAATAAACATTCAGCCCTAAATAATGAACTCAGCACTCAAGATCCACATAAAAGAAAGTGTTTTGTAGAAGTAATACTTGCACAGTTCAACAACCACACCTGGAGCTCAGAACTGCTCTAAACCAAAGCTGTTCTCTTCCAAGATCATTACCCAGGTCTAGTGCTCAGCCTGTGCATGACGCAGATTAACAATACCCAGACAACCACAACTGTGATGTTTGCCTGCATTAGAGGGGATTAATTCACAAATGAAAGGGTGAATGAGTTAATTCAGAACTAATGACAGAGTATTTCAGAACACAGGCGTCCTTGTAGCAAACTGCTGGTTTTGATGTGCAGCCACCACTGAGAAGGAGAAAGCAGCTTGCCCAGGTTGTTGACAAGGAACAGTTCCATGCCTGCATGCTGCTTCTTGCCCTGCTTGTTGTCCACAAGCTTCTGGACACAAAAGGCACCTGGCAGAACTCAGTGCACCTTCATTCATGCTACCTTATTATTTTAAAAATTAAGTTACAGTCACATTCAGGTGATGGCCATGTATCAGCAATGTATGGCATTCCTTAAATTACAGTGTTTCTCCCAGCTGCATATTTTATTGAATCCCACCCAGAATTTTGCAGTATCTCCAGGGAAGGTTCAGTGACCAGTTTCAGCAGTGAATCCCCCTAAGACTTCTGAAATACAACTTTTCTTTAACTCCACATATTGGACTTTTTTTTTTTTTTTTTTTTTTTTTTTTTTTTTATTTCTATCAAAGCCTTGTATTGATGGGAATGGTAGAGAAAACCATCCAGACATGCACAAAAAAAGCACAAGTAGGGCTGTTTTCTGTGGTTTCCTCTTTGGATGAAAAGGAATTCAAGGGCTGGAGAAAACAGAATCTCTGCACTCTTATTTCAGGTCCAGCTACTTCATGGGCAGCAGGGGAAAGGTGGTTCTGCTCCACTCTGCTGAGACCTCCCTGCAGGGCTGCATCCAGCCCTGGTATCCCAGCACAGGAAGGACAGGGAGCTGCTGCAGCCAGGCCAGAGCAGGGACACCAAGGGGAGCAGAGGGATGGAGCAGCTCTGCTGGGAGCAAAGGCTGAGGGAATTGGGATTGTTCAGCCTGGAGAAGGGAAGGCTTTGGGGTGACTTCATTGTGGCCTTGCAGTGCCTGAAGGGAGCCCAGAGGGAAGATGGAGAGAGACTCTTGAGAAAGGCCTGGAGTGACAGGACAAGGGGGATTGGTTTCACACTGACAGAGACAAGGTTTAGATTGGATATTGGGAAGAAATTGTTCCCTGTGAGGGTGCTGAGGCCCGGGCACAGGGTGACCAGAGAATGACCAGTGGCTGCCCCTGGATCCCTTTAAGTGTCCAAGGCCAAATGGGGCTCTGAGCAACCTGGGATGGTGGAAGCTGTCCCTGCTCATGGCAGAGGGCTGGGCTGGTCTTTAGGGTCCCTTCCAACCCAGGCTGTTCTGTGATTCTGTGATTAGTACATAGTCCCCAGAATGGGGACCCTACATCTACCATATGGTATCACCATCTCAAAACAATCACTAAGAACTTGTATCTGTTTTGCAGATAGCAAATGAAAAGCAATAACAGAAGCAGATACATATTTACATCCCTAAAGCACACTGCATCTTCACAAAGGACAGTGTCAAGGTTAATGGGTTAAGTTTCCACCTACAGCTCCCTAAGCACACAAACTTATCACAACTTCTATTAATACAGTAACACCTTCGAAAGAACAATTTATTTCAAAATTGAGAGGCATCAAGAAAGGAAATATATGGACTCCAGAATGCTGATATTCTGACAGCCTGCAAATAGCTGTCATGAGTGGTTTGAATCTGGATTTCCTATGACATTAAATGGCAAACTGCACTCAGTGTCCTAGATCTGGCTCTGCTGCTCAGCTAAAAACAAGCTCTGGACCCAAGTGCCCATGCCATGAGCCCAGTCACTGTAGTCTTAGCTCGAGATTGATGTAATTTGCTAATTTAAATATAAATTCCATCACAATGAACAGTGATTAAACTAATGAAATATAGGTACAAGATAATGAACTTTTTTTTTAGACTCTCAAGAGGCAGATTTTTAAGTTATACTCTATGAAGGTAGCAGGGCAACATTACTCACTTTAAGCTCCTCTATATGCTTTAAAATTTGCAGCTGACACAGTAGACAGAGCAACCATTTCTGCTGCCAAAAGTGAAAATGAAACTCCAAAGGAAAGCAGCAGTACAAACACTCTTGGCAGGACTGTAACCTGAGAGGTCATCAATTCCCTTTTTCAGGACAGAAATGATTCATCCTATTACTCCCACCCAAAAGTCCATCATTCTCTACTAGCAAAGCATTTCAGACACTACATTTTTTTTTGCTATGCAGGTAGTATTATACACCATGAAAAAAAATCTATCTGTGACTTATCTTTCCCACCAGGCTACAAATGTTTATGCCAAGCACCAAGCAAGATCCATCTCTGTCTCCCACGCTTCAGAGCCAGGACCTACAGCAGTGAGTTAGTGCAAGCAGGTAACTCATTGATCTCACATCATTTCTTGGGAAAAGTGGTGAGATAAGCAAATATGAGGGTACCTCTCCTTCCCTAGAAAAGATGTTGGGGTGGGCAGGAGCAGGTCTTTCTCACCAGAGGTCATAGAATCAGTTAGGCTAGAAAAGGCCTCCAAGATCATTGAGCCCGAGCTGTACCCAAAGCTCACCTTGCCATCCAGCCCAGAGCACTGACTGTCACATCCAGTCATTCCCGGACCTCTCCAGGTATGGGGACTCCAAACCTCCCTGAGCAGCTCCTTCCAATGCTTAAAAACCTTTTCCACGAAGAAATTCCTGCTGATATCCAACCTGAAGCTTCCCTGGCACTTGAGGTCGTTCCCTCTTCCTCTGTCCTTTGTTCCCTGGGAGCAGAGCCCAACTTTCCCTGGCTGTCCCTTCCTGTCAGGGAGTTGTGCAGAGCCAGAAGGTCCCCCCTGAGCCTCCTCTTCTCCAGGCTGAGCCCCCCCAGCTCCTTCAGCCCCTCCTCACAGGACTTGCTCTCAAACACTTCAATGCAGTCTTGCTCCCAGTTTCTCCTCTTTCCTTGAGACCACCAGGAGGCTCTCAGTGCCAGGGAAGTTCCCTGGCAGGCACATTCCTAGCTCCCATTTTCCTCAGGGATCCCATCACCTCTGCTGCACAGCAACTGTGCCAAGAGCCTGTCCTGTAAGGTGGCACTCTCAACAGTCTTGGGGGAAAGAAAAAAAAAAAAAAAGGTAAAAAAAGAATCTGCACCTAAGACAGAAGTTTTAAGACAGCCACACTAAAAGAGAAGTTGCACTAGGCTCAGTCTTGAGCTGAATCTGAATGAGCACCCCAGACTTATCACAGTGCATAATAAGAATAAACACACTGTCACATGTCTGCACACAGGTCTCCATGGAGGTAAAGCCAGACCTGCCAACACTTGTCTCAAGCCAGACCCAGACTGCCCAGAGCACTGAAAAATGCATGCCCTTCACAACGTGCATACAGCTTTCTGACCCCCTTGGTTTCCCAGAGACAGCTTTCCAGCCCTAGGCTGTCTTCCTTAACAAGGCAATCCAAAGAAAAAGTAATTGCATGTGGGTTAAATCTTCTGAGAGCTCTTAACATGTGGAACACGTGGGTGAAAATGCTCTGCCTTACCAAAGGGACAACAGCATTAACTCCTGTACCTTTAACAGCACTGACAGAAAAGTAATTGCTGGCAATTTTAATCAACTCAGGACGATTTGATCTCAGTACCTTTGGAATATGAAGCTGACATTTCATACATTATGTGATACTTAAGTTAACTTCCACAGCAATTTAAAAAAAAAAAAAAATCATTCTGGCTACCTGAGAACTCATTAAATACCCAAGATTAAGAGGGGAAAAAAACCCCCTTCAAAATAGAGATTAGAATTTGCATTACTCAGATTTCTCAACTCATGCTTTTTTTTGCAACCACAGGTATGAAATACAGTAGAAAATAAAGAGTGAGAGGAGGAGTCCAGTCCTAGGGAGAAATATCCACAGAGATATACAGGCCATTGAAGGTCTGCTGTGTTCTCCAAGCACAGCCATCTCTCCATGTCTTTACCAGGACTGAGGCCATAGTTCATTACTATTATCCTTGCTCTCAAAAAAATGGTATGCAGGAGTTTATGATAACCCAATAAAAAAAAGTTCAGTCATCATCACTTCATACTTTCAACTGCCTTCTGTCCAAGGACCCTGAGGTACTACACTTATTTTACAGCTGTGTCCTAAACAAGTGAAACAATGGGGCAGTTTGGCTGAGGTCACACAGCAACATGTGGCAAAACACAGCCCAGCACCCTCTCAGTGATGTCACTGACACCTGAGAGTTCTGAACCAGAAAGTTTATATGATCACACAATGGGATCACCACAAAGTGCAGATTTCTTTTACTTACTATCCCTCTGAATGTCACTATTTGAAGTGGCAGAGAATGAAATCCTGGGGTTGAAAAAACACAAATTCTAAGCAGATCCTTGGCAGAGACACCTGCCACTATCCCAGGTTGCTCAGAGCCCCATCCAGTCTGGCCTTGGACACTGTCAGGGATGGGGCAGCCACAACTTCTTTGGGTAACCTGTGCCAGGGCCTCCCCACCCTCACAGGGAACAATTTCTTCCTCATATCTCATCAAACCTTCCTCTGTCAGTGTGAAGCCATTGCCCTTTGTCATGTCACTATACTGTTTTGTGAAAGAAGTGGTTTGATCTTTCCAGATACAACTCTGGATAAGCCTTATAATGCTGTAACACATGTTTGAGACAGCACTGACATTTTAATAAATACACTCCATTTATCTTTGAGGAAAAATACTCAACTGGAATTAAAAAAAAAAAAAAAAGAACCCAGATGGCTCCATTTGTTTAATTTAAAAAAGAGGTAGCTGTACTTCTTACTCAGTGAAGGGCCGCTCTTATTCTCCATCCAGAAGTACCAAAATCCACAGCACCATTTAAAGCAAGTCTGCCAATTTAATCATTTGCCACAGCAAAGTATAGAGAGAATGGTAGAAGGTTTCTGTTGGTAAGAAATTTATGCTTCATGTCTCTAGATTGAAATATTTGCTTACTAGGAAACAAACATGCCATTCTGAGGAGATGCATTCTAGGCTCCAAGGGTAAAAGAAATCCCAACAAATGCAAAAAAAGTCCTCAATGGGGGCTGGGAGTGAGAGAGCAGCACTTCCGAAGGAACAGGACAAGTGTATTTGTGACTGCACTACTTTTCACTACATTCCTTTGGAAGATTTATTATTTTTTGTGTTTGAATGAAAAACAACCAATAAAAGCCAATTAAAAAAAAAATCTAAAGTTAAACCACATTTGCATAAATCATCAGCTAAAATGATTAGCTCATTCTTTTTAGGATACACCTGCTTTTCCCTTACTATTACAATGATTTTTTGACAGGAGTCACTATGCTCACACACAGACCTTCGGTCAGATTCATCAACCGTCTCATAATACACAAAGTTTAAAAGTATTAACAACTCTCTTTTTACTTTTTTTTTCAGTTGTCCAAATTATGAAGAGGAATCAAAATGACCAAGCAATGTTTATATGAAGCCATTCTGGTTTTCATAGAATGCACAGAAAACTTAGTAGAAAATGTGCTGTCAAATGCACATTTTTAAAAGAGACAAGGGTGAATCTTGGAAAAGCTTATTTCTCCTGTCAAAAATGTTTTTTAAAAAAGACTCATGGTTCTATATTTATTTTTACAAAAATACACCTCTGTGTGCTGAGGTGTATTTTTGTTTTGGTGAGGGCTTTGTTTCTCATGATGAAACAATCACTTTTTATTTGTATTAAAAAGCCAAATCATCTTTGTCACTTGGAAACAGCTTGACTTAAAAAGAAAATAAAGCAGACCTAGATAAAACTCATAAAAGGTAATATCAAGTGTTCTCCAAGATCCCAGTGAGAGATGATTTCACTCTCTGGAAACTTGTAACTGAATAGTTAATGTCTGTTTTTTTCGACAGAATGCCAGTGACCTGCCTCACCTAGGCTAATTCCCAACTCCTTCTTAGTTACAGATACAGACAATTTAATATCCAAAGTTATATCCAGCTGAAAACACTATTCTCTCTTGCATTCAATATATTACACCCAGATTTTAAAATACGCTTCCTTGGGGCACCAAAGGAAAAACTCTGCTTTTTTGCTTTTTTTTTTTGTTGTTTTGGTTTTTTTTGGGGTTTTTTTGTTTTTTTTTTTTTTTTTTTTTTTTTTTGTTTTGTTTTGTTTTGTATCGTTTTAAAAGAATGAGGGGGCATTTGAAATTGGAGATTTACTCAATCCAATGAGGAAAAAAAAAAAACCCACCACCAACCAAAAACCCTAGATTCTTTACTTGGGTAGTCATTTCCTGTTCTGCATGTGATCAAGAGATGGGCTCAGGGGAAAAGGAGGAGCTCCACAGTGGCAAGAATCTAGGTACAAAAAGTTGTTATGCAGGAGTAACATGCCCCAGAGAACTTTTTTAACTGGAAGAGCTCCATTTCTAAGGAATCAAGCAGCATACCCAGGAGTTAATTAACAAATCCATGGCCAAAGTATTAGACTATTGGATATCGTATAACCTCTTACAACGGTTCATAGCCCAGAATCAATTGATTTTTTAATGCTTAGAACATAAAAAAAGAAAACAAAAAAAACACCAAGACCTTTTGTATCCTGAGTTGTTTAGTGATTTTCCTGACCTGGGGATGAGTTGGAAGTACATAGATGGAAACTTTTTTTGCTTTTATCACAGCAGTCCAATCAGGAGACAGGCCTTTTGATCAAGTGAAGCAAAAGGCACTTTTATAAACACAGAAAATTCCATTTAAGGACACACAGAGCCCTGACAGCCAGGGTGAGTGAACACTGCTCAGTCAGGTCCTCCACCTTGTTGCATTTTCCAGAACCCAACTGCCCCATGGACCTACCTGCTCTGCGGCCCTGCTCTGAGCAGCAGAGTTGGATACTGTCCCCAAGGTCCTTCTAGTCACTGCTCTATACTAAATTTTGATTTTTCCTATTTTTGAAATACAGGACAAAGCTTTAATTTTTTACATATCTAGACTAGAAGGCGCTTCATTTGTCCGTGAGAAGCTTCTTACTATGGTTCTTAATCAAGGTATCTTTGGCTGTGCTTTCCTCAGTAGGACTATGTCTTGTAAAATAAGCCAGTTTGCAGATATTCCAGACACTGCAACTTCAAGACATAATACATTGCTGCAATTCACATTGTCAGGCTCAGTGAAGAGTACTGTGTTTTGTGTGCTGCATGTGTTAGTCAGGACCTAGTAATAACCTGTAAGGCACAATAAAACACAAGTATAGCACCTCACAAACTTTACAGACGACAAAATAATCCGAGTCCAGCCAATTATGTGACTGCTGACTCGGAGCCAGATGCAAAGTGGAAAATCCTCATCAGAGCGCAAGCAAGGAGGAAGCCACTTCGACACTGGCTACTTTCCACCACCAAATTGTCAGGTGAGAGCTTGAAGGGATCCATTTTCATAGATTGGTGAATGATTCCATTCAAATTTTGAGTGACACTTACTCCTGGCCAAGCTGGGAACGCTACAGCCAAACCACAGGACAGCCAGATGGGTCTGTCCTGATGGAATGGCCTGAACAGGAGGGCTGGGGTAGCCTCCTGCCAAGACACACAGGTGTATTTATATAGTGCTTGATACCATCCTAGCTGCCCCAGTGAGAGGGGACATTGTTCTGGGGGTTTTTCTAGATAGGTTAGGTTGCCTTGGAATAGGATTTCAAGGGATTATTCTCGAGTTGGCTCTGGTGCGCTGAAATTTATCTCAATGGAAGCAAGTCGCCTGTTCCGGACAGAACTGGTGACGTGTTTACGAAAAGGAATCCTGCAGAGCTGAATGTGTTTCCACAGTCTGTGGTGTGTTTTCCAAGCTGAGGGCAGTCTTTATCAGAGAGTTCAGGCATAAATAACTTGAGGATCCAGAAGAAAACCCAGGAGTAATTACACAGGACAACATTTAATTACTGTCCCTAACTGAGAGCCTGACATTTCTGTGGGAGAAGGCCAAAGGAAAACAATGAAAGGATATTGAAAGCAAAGTGAAGAACAAATGATCGTCTATTAGAATTTGTTTTCTCAAAAAACCTTGCCAGACATACAAACGAAATATGGAAGCACTTGATGCACGAATTACCAATAAGATAAAAAGCTGCAAGTAAACAGTAAGCAATATTTAACACTTTAACATCACTACAAGACTGAGAGACAAACCTGACTTTCTACCAATTTTAAAATAAAACTTAAAGGTATTGGTGCATATAGATAATAGACTACATGCTAGCATTTTGTTCAATCCTCCTAAAGTAAGTGCCATTCTTGGGCACTCCCATCAATGTAAGTAGATGGAAAGGATGTTTAAAAGTTTAATCATTTAAATAAACCTCAATTTCATACAGAAATTGATTTGTGGCGTAGCAGGAGAATACCTTGTTGACATTCATTAGGCCTATTACTTGCTTTTTATTAGAAAATTATTATTTTCAAATTGAGTCGAGGACT
>CM031879.1:57959262-58016132 GCA_018697195.1 Certhia americana | reverse complement strand
TTTATCAGGAGTACAGCCCCAGAGAGACTTTTTACTGGAAGAGCTCCAGTTTCTAAGGAATCAAGCAGCATTACCCAGGGAAGTTAAGTAACAGAATACCATGGCCAAAGTATTAGACATTGGATATCAGTCAGAACCTCTTACAAAGGTTCATAGCCCAGAATAACTTGATTTTTTATGCTTAGAACATAAAAAAAGAAAACAAAAAAAACACCAAGAAACTTTTATATCCTGAAGTTGTTAGTGAATTTTCATGACACTGGGGAAGAGTTGGAAAGTACATAGATGGAAACCTTTTTGTTGCTTTTATCACAGCAGGCAATCAGGAGACAGGGCCCTGTATTTGATCAAGTGACAGCAAAAGGCACTTTTAAAAACACAAGAAATTCCATTTAAGGACAACACACCCTGACTGCCAGGGTGAGTGAACACTGCTCAGTCAGGTCTCCACACTTGTGCATGTTCAGAACCCAACTGCCCCTGGACCTACCTGCTCTGCCTGGCCCTGCTCTGAGCAGCAGAGTTGGATACTGTCCAAAGGTGCCTTCTAATCACTGCTCTATACTAATTTTGATTTTCCTATTTTTGAAATACAGGACAAAGCTTTAATTTTTACATATCTAGAATAGAGGCAGCTTCATTTGTCCGTGAGAAGCTTCTTAACTATGGATGTCTTAATCCAGGTATCTTTGGCTTGTGCTTTCCTCAGTGGATATGGCTGTAAAATAAGCCAGTTTGCAGATATTCCAGACACTGCACTTCAAGAAAATAATACATTTCTTGCAATTCACATTTCAGGCTCAGTGAAGAAGACTGTGTTGTGTGTGCTGCATGTGTTAAGTCAAGGACCTAGTAATAACCTGTAAGGCACAATAAAACAAAAGGAGCACCTCACAAACTTTACAGACAGACAAAATAATCCCGAGTCCAGCCAAGTTATGTGACTGCTGAAGGAGCCAGACTGCAAAGTGGAAAATCCCATCAGAGCCAAGCAAGGAGGAAGCCAACTAAGACTGGCTACTTTCCACCACCAAATGTCAGGTGAGAGCTAGAGGGATCCATTTTCATAGAATGGGAATAGATTCCCATTCAAATTTGAGTGACAATTACTCCTGGCAAGCTGGGACCTACAGCCAAATCACAGGAGCAGCCAGATGGTTCTGTCCTGATGAATGGCCTGACAGGAGGGCTGGGGAAGCCCTCTCTGCCAAGACACACAGGTGTAATTTATATAGTGCTTGATACCATCCTAGCTGCCCCAGTGAGAGGGGAATTGTTCTGGGGGTTTTCTAGATAGGGTATTTGCCTTGGAAAGGAATTTCCAAGGGATTATCTCGATTTGGCTCTGGTTGCAGCTGAAATTTATCTCAGCATGGAAGCAGAGTCGCCTGTTCCAGACAAACTGGTGACGTGTTACAGAAAAGGAAGTCTGCAGAGCTGACTGTGTTTCCACAGTCTGTGTGTGTTTCCAAAGCTGAGGGAGTCTTTACAGAGAGTTCAGGCTAATAACTGAGGATACAGAAGAAAACCCAGGGAGAAATTACACAGGACAACATTAAATTACTGTCCAGAACTGAGAGCCTGACATTTCTGTGGGAGAAGGCCAAGGAAACAATGAAAGGGATATTGAAAGCAAAGTGAAGAACAAATGATCATGCTATTAGAATTGTTTCTCAAAAAAACCTGCAGACAGAAAACGAGATATGGAAGCAATTGATGAACGAATTACCAATAAATAAAAAGCTGCAAGTAAACCAGTAAAGCAATATTTAACAGTTTAACATCAACTACAAGACTTGAGAGACAAACTGACTTTCTACAATTTTTAAATAAAACTTTAAAAGGTATTTGGTGCATATAGATAATAAGCACATGCTAGCATTTTGTTCAATCCTCCTAAAGTATAAAGTAAGTGCCAGTCTTGCACTCCATCAGATGTAAGTAGATGGAAATGATGTTTAAAAGTTTAACATTTAAATAAACATCAATTTCAGAGAAATTGACTTTGTGCTTACAGGGAGAATACCTTGTTGACATTCATAGGCCTAACTTGCTTTTTATTAGAAAATTATTATTTTCAAATTGAGTCAGACTGCTAATCTTGCAAAACTGCTGGCATACTGAAAAATGCAGAAGCTTGCCTTTAAACTATTCATTCTAGGTAAAACTTAGGTTTTGATGCCTAAATTTAAATAGTATATAAGGCAAATTATAAAATTTTAGTGAAGAATAAGTATCAGCATAGGAAATACTGATGGGGTGAGGTTGAGGCTAGCTCAGGATGCCCTTAATCACTGAGAAACAGCTGACAAGCCTTTCCTGCAGTGGAACCTGAAAGATTTTATTTTTCTCTTGTAAACTGTTCAGCAAAGGGCTAACGGTATAGAGACCTCCAAGCTATCCTTTCATGAGCAGTGAGTTATATGGTGTGCAGGAGTTAGAGGAGACCCTGAGGGATCTATTTCATTGATCTATACTATTCCCAGTATACCTAAAGATACTTATAATAGGTATAATTTCAATGAACATCATTAAGCAACTAATTATATTGCCCTGCTTTTATATTTTCTTTGATACTCAGAATATTCATAGTTTAGCACCTTCCCTAGTCCAGGTTGTATTTACAATAACTAATGGCAGCATAATTATTATTACTTAGAGAATACATTTTTACTGAAGGAAAGGTTATAGATTTCAAACAGTTTGTTTTCTGTCTTTACAGTTTCTGGCAGGTGAAAAATCCAAGGCTACAAGTTTGCACTGCAAGATTATCCCAGTGTGCATTGCATTTTCTGCTCTGCTGGTACTCAGTGCTCCCCCACCTCCCCTGAGTTTAGCTTCACCCCACTTCCCACCTGGCAGTACTCACCAATAGCCTGAGCAAGGGCTATTACAACTTCCTGGCATGTTGTGACTTCGGTGACCCCACACACGATTCTCTGCACTCCATCCACCCATACTTTGAGCTCCATGGTTCACCCAATCATCCAAGAGCCATGAATGCAAATCAGTCAAGTCATTCTTGCAGCTGTACCAGAGACAACACAGCAGACTTCCCGCAGCAGCTGGAACAGAGAAGAATCTTGTTTAGTGCAAAGAATCACCAGTTTGAAAAACTGACAATTTCACCTTGACATCTATCAGGTAGGAGAGCAAACAAAGATTACTTTCTTTATAAATAACAACAGGAACCACACTGCCACACATTTTGGGGGCAGAGTGGCTGGAAAGTGCCCAGCAGGAAAGGACAGGAGGTGCAGCTGAACATGAACCAGCTGTGCCCAGGTGGCAAGAAGGCAAATGGCACCTGGACTGGGTCAGCAATGGTGTGGCCAGTACAGCCAAGGCAGTGACTGTTCCCCTGTCATGGGCATTGGTGAGGCCACACCTCAAATCCATGTCCAGTTCTGGGCTTCTCACTTCAGGAAGGACATGGAGAGGCTGGGAAGGGAACAGAGGGAAGGGAACGGAGAAGGGAACAGAGCTGGAACACAGGTCTGATGAGGAGCAGCTGAGGGAGCTGGGAAAGAAACTCAGCCTTGAGAAAAGGTGGCTCGGGGGAACCTTCAGGCTTCTCCACAACTCCCTGACAGGAGGGGAGAGCCAGGGACAGTTTGGGCTGTGCTCCCATGAAACAGCCTCAAGCTGTGCCAGGGGAGGCTCAGGTTGGATATCTGGAGGAATTTCAGCATGAAAGGTTTGTCAAGTACTGGAAGGGGCTGCCCAGGAAGGTTTATAGTCCCCATCCCTGGAGGTGTCCAAGGAAGACTGGGTGTGCTGCTCAGTGCTCTGGGCTAGGTGACAAGGTGGGGACTGGGCACAGGATGCACTTGGTGGTCTTGTCCAACCTCAATAATTCTACAATTCCATTCTAGGATCCCTAGATGCCTTAACAAGCCTTAACAATGTCTACCTCTTCCGCAGACTTATCCAAAGTTTCATTACAGTCTATTTCCTAAAATTTTACAAGTTGTTACAAAAAGAGCACCCAGGGAAATAGCACTAAATAAACAACTCCAGAATAAACTCATAACAGTTTTCAGTAACAGGTGCCCCTAGTCCTTTCCTTTATATGCTGCCTGAATGTTTCAAGGGACTAGTAAGGATGTTTCCAGTGTTTGTTCAATAATTCCTAACAGGTGGAGCTGTAGAAAAACAAGGGGGAAACATTTTTAATTACAGCCATCCATGCGAGTCCAACTTTTGTCTCCCTGCAGAAGCAGCTGAAGGTTCCTATTCCGAACAAATCCATTTTGTACCAGAACTCAGAGAGCAAAGTGAGCAGACAGATTGCTTCTCTCTCCCTCTAAAGCGAGTAAATGCATCAGGGAAAGTGTTGTAGGGGTGGTTTAACCCCTGCCAGCACTGTGCTGGTTCTGTGAGGAACCAGACACTGTCTAACGTCTTTTCCTAGTTTTTTTCCGTAGGCTCTGCAATGATACTATGCAAAAATTGTTGTCTTCAAAAGATAGAACATTCCCTCAAAAATGAAACAAAAACCAAAACACCAATAATGATGATTAAGTCTTAAAACCCAGAAACTAACAAGAAAGCAAACACCTAAAAACCACCTATAAAACAAACAAAAACCAAAACCCCAAAATCAAATAAAGAAAACCTAATGAGACAGCTGGGCTGCTTAAGCAGATAAAAGAAAAATAAACAGTGATAACAATAAAAGAAGCTCATGTACTCAGGTAATCCCATATGGATAAAGGGATAAAACTAAAGACAATATTTTTTAGGAATTAAGTACCAGGAAAATGGGTAACACAAGGATGGAGTAAAAGAAATCAGAAAATTATTTAGGGGAGATTAGTGAAGACAGGCAGGGTAGAGTTACATGAGAAACATGGAATCTGATGATGCTGATGAATTGAACAGAATTGCACCATGTGGAGGCAGAAATGGTGCAGAGAACACTACACAAATATTTAGTTCTGTTCACATTTACAGTCTAACCAGAGCTTCTTTCTCCTGGGGATGTGAACATCTCTTGCTGCACCTAAAAGATGTACCTCTGCAGCCACCAAGCTGGAGGGGAAAAGTGACTTTCCATCTACAACCAAACAGTTCACCCAACAGATGACACATGATGCGGAGGACACCTGGGAGATCCTCACCTGACAGGCTGGGATAACCTCCAAGCCTGTCAGAGCTACAAGGGTCGCACCACACCAACAGGATGAGCTTTAGCAGAAGAGCACCAAGCAGTAAAGTCTGGCCAGCAAACACCCCCCAAAATCCCTGCCCTACCTGTTCAGAAGTATATATAAAATTTGTAAGTAAAATCGGATCTCAAATAAACCTGCACACTCAATAGAAAAGTGATTGCTTTTAAGAATATCAATGTATACGGAGTCTTTTGAGACATGAACAAGCACCTGAAAACCTGAAGAGGTTTTAATAAACATTTTCCCACGTAAACCTAGATAACTCAAAGAAAACTTCTTCTGCACAAGCATTAACCTTGTACAAACACAAAAACACTTCAGTCAGGTTAACACCATTTTAATGTGCCAATAAACTATGCAGAAGAAAATCTTTTACCAGCCGGTAACAGCAGTGACTGAGAAAACACCTCTCAGGCCTCATCAGTGACCTCTGCTATTTATTCTCGGACCAGTTGTCTTTACAAATAAACTGACCTCACATTCCAAGCCCAGCTGTAAGGAACTTTATTAATTAACTTAATAACTTGCTGAGGGTTGAACAGTTCAGATTTCCTGGCACCGACCAAGCCATCTCTCCACGTGACAACGCACATGTCAGCAAAGCATCCGACAGCTCTAATTGTTTTTCTGTCTGTCAACATCCAAAGTATTATCTCAATTTAGCAACCCAGCAAATGCATTTTTTTCCCCCAGTCAGCACAAAATATACAGTCTTGGGCTCACTACAGATCAGGTTTGGTCATTTGTTTTCCATCTTTAAAAAAAGCAAAGACTAAAGAGAAGCATCATATAATAAGGAAATATTTGCTGACACTTCCGAGTTTGAAGAAAGCATTCACTAAAGCTGCAAATGATCTGAACAAAGTGCCTTTGAATCTGTTCAAGCTCAGGGGAAACACTCCCATTCCTTTCTTACAGGACAAATAGTTTTAATAGACTAAATCAGATAAAGAATTCGTGGTACGTGCATTCCTCAGACCAACAGGAAAGGGCTGAATTAAAGGAGTGTGTTAATAAAAGGGTTGCCCAGGTGGAGTCCCCATCCCTGGAGGTGTTCAAGGAACAACTAGACATGGCACTCAGAGCTCTGGTTTAGTTGACAAGGCGAGGATCAATCACAGGTAGGACTCAGTGATCTCAGAGGTCTTTTCCTCCATGGATTCTGGGATTCCATTTGTCCCACAAGTACTCACAGGATTCCTTTGGGGACCTGCCACTAAGAACATACGCTCACATCAGAAATGTAAGATCTCTGTGCTGAAATCACTGTGTCTCACTAGATTTTCTAAGCAAAGCTCATCTGTAGTAAGTTAAAAAAAAATAGAACTATGACTGGTTTGGTTTCAAGGATTGTGCAGGGAAGTTCACAGAAAGATCTGAAACCCAGGAATTTTCTGGCCACCTGCTTCCCAAATATAACTCTGTAGCACCTTTTTATTTGCTTTTTGTTTTCTTTCATAGGTATTCAGTTCTTTATTTCCTTATAGTTAACTTTCATACCAGCAAAAGCTGATTTGCTTCCCCACTGAGGGTCATCTGACAGCCCCAAATATATTTTTCACATGAAATCTGTGCCCAGAATGCACATTGTGCTTTTATGTTAGAGGAGGCAAAATAAGCCTTACCTCTAATACACTGCAAATTTCTTTCTGAAGTCAATGGAGGGGTTGGGAGAAAAAAAAGAAATCTCATTTCAAGTTTCTCAATCCCGTAAGTTCAAAACCAGTTCACCTTATGCATAACTTATTGCAGCAATAACTGGGAATAGGAATGCAAAACTAATTTACTGAGAGGCACACAAGCCAAAGCACGCCTGTGATCACAGCTTTTCCCCAGTTTGTCAGCCATCAGCTCCACAGCCACACATAGTTCTGCTTGGAAGCAAGCACTGGAATTCTGGCATTCCACAGCTACTTCCTACCCCCACTTCTGCATTACCTTGCCCAAAGCCTCTCAATTACCTTGTTTACCACGCATAAAGCATTTTCCCTAACTTCCCCTTTTATCCTAATTGGCTGACGGTATCTTACTCTTTCAGATATTTGTTCAGCTTTTAAGTGCAAAGAAAATCCAGCATATACATATATATATACATATATATAAATGCAAATATATATAGCATATATAAATGCTGCTATTTAGCTACCTCCCGACAACTTGTTTACAAAATACAGAAAAGGCTGAAGCTTCACGAAAGACAAGCAGATCAGACTAAGTGTGGAAGACTTTTCTAGCATTTCAGAAGAAACAATATTCTAAGCAGATGTTTACAAGACATCTTGCCGTAAGAGTTAAGTCACAAGGAAACCCAAGAGCTAAAATCAAGGTGCTGATTTCACGTCATTTCTGCTTTTTAGAAGGTTCACAGTGCCTGAAAGCATCATGCACCTCAAATCAGGGCTAAAATCCTGCTGCAGCAGAATTTTGACCAACCAGTTCAGGGACTTTCTGTAACCTCAGCAAGTCACCAGTATGTTGTTTAGTACAGTTGAAAGTCAGGGTGCTTTCATTTGTAATTAGCAATAACCAAACATTTGGAGTTTGACATTCACCCTTTATTTTCCATTCCCTGTGCACTGTGGCTAAGTTGTGCACCTTGTTTTCCCTTATTATGACACCAGGGTCCTGGACAAACAGGCAGCTTGTTCCACCCATGTTGTAACCCATTAATAAGAATAATTAGTCAGTGCTAGTAAGGCTTAATTGGAAAATACCAAACAAATGAGCACAAAGAAGCCAGTCCAACTATCCAGAAAGAGTTTATAAACCCTCTAGAAGAGCATGAACAGGGATGCATTTGGAAGGTCTTCCCCACCAGAAGAATCCTCGTGCCTAGTATGGAGCCAAGTAACATTTCACAAATGATCTTAACTGCAAATATAGAATTAGCTACTGAAAATAAACTCCCTACTATTTACCAAGAAGCCTCCTCCCTTTAGAACTACTGATGAAGAAGAAATGTCCTACAAGACATGCAGCCACCCATCAGTAAATGGGCAAAAATATTCCCTGGCAGGTTCAAGTCAAAAATATCAAGTGAAAGTCTTCTGCAGGAAAAATTTTTATCTGAAAGGAACAGGTTGCGGATTTGAAAAGAAGAGTGTTTACAGAGAGGCAGCAGTGGATTCTTTTGTGGGACTAACCCTTACGGGGGTTATTCTCTTGCTATTACAGAAGAATATTCTGCGATAATAAGCACTGCTTGAAACAAATAAACCAGAGGTCCTACAACCATGATGATGATAGTGTTGAGAACGAGCTTGAGGGATAGTTTAGGACCAAGGAATTTTCTTCCATAAAACTGGCTAAAAGATGGCCTGACATCTGTGTCAAACAGGCCAAAATCCTGATACCATAAGTGATATCTAAACACACAAAACACACATTCCTCCCCCCCCACCTGTGAGAGGACAAGCACAGCACCAACACCAGTTGGTACAAGCACTGACGTGCAGGCAGTTGTTTCTGGCAACCAAGGCTGCACAAAATCGTGCCTCTGGATAACCCAAAATTCCCCAAGTCGCAGTTTCCCAGACAAATTACCAGTTGACTTCCATCCAGGAACCCTCAGCTGCCTAGAACAGGAACTGATGCTTGCACTGCAATTTCTCCTGCTGCAATACAGCTAACAATTTGGTGGGAAAAAATGAGGGAAAGAAACATTGTTCTGAAGCACAGAATGCTACAACTGGTATTTTGCCTAATTACAGAACATTCCCTACCTCTCCCTGAGCTACAATCTCTCCTTGAGCTGCAATCTTTACAGCACAAAAAACCCCAAATTGTCTCTTCTCTTTGTATTGATGAGAATTAGCTAGAGGGAATTAACTTTTTTTCTTTTAGGGGTGGAGGAGTGATAGGAGGTACAGCATTCATCTGTACTTCTTGTCAGCTCTTGCAAAGATACACTTTGTTAATGGTATCCATTCAATTATTACCTGGAATTCTTCCACCTTGAAAAACTTATTTTTGTCTTCAGTATTTTAATTCTAGGACTGATCTCTGACTTCAGCAACTGTGTTAAGCCTTTAGGACACCTTCCTGCAGTGTTTTAATTTAAATGACATGTGACAATCTGAAGAAACCAAAGACACCACTTAGTAAAGATTTAACTGCAACACAGCACTAAACATTCATCCAACTTGGGATACAAGTGACGACACAGCTACAAACCTTTACAATTATGAACTGTGTCTAAAATTCTCATGGCCTTCATAGAAAAGTGAGTTCCAACCAGCTGTCACAAACACAGATTGATGGCTGAAGTGACAGTGTTCCTATCACAGTCTGTTACACTTTGGAGCTACCAGGCCTGACCCAACTGTGCTGCAAAACATTTTCAAATCCCACAAAATATTGGAAAGGAAACAAGTCAGCAGGTAAGCCAAGGGAACAGATGGCATACTGAAGTTCATTTGTATTTGGTCACTGCTGACAGCATAACCTTGCATTTTTAACAGTAAGTTTCACACTCTTGCACTTAAATTAATTCAACAGGAACAACAAATCTGAAATTAATACTCTGCTTTCCCCAAGATTAGATATAAAAAGCATCTGATCTCCACATGGACTTGTGGTGCAAAAACCCAAGGTTGTTTTGGAAATGATGACAGCACTCAAATCAGAGTTTCAAGGATCCTTGCTTCGATTAGATTTCAGTCAGAGTGTTTTTAAAGCAGAAATTTTAAAATGTAAAACTTACAAGCATTGTATTTAGGATATGTACCAGCAAATCAAAACAATATCTGATGCAGCACTTCCTTCAGCTCTTGACACGGGATTTACTGAGATGTAAGTGTGAATTCAATTCAAGCAGGCTTACTCACTAAATCCCAACTCTGAATCTGTTTCAGGATTAGGACTGAATTCATTTTACATGAAGCAGTTCTCTTCCTCTTTCTCTAGTTTAGCTACTAATAAACAGAATTGTCAGTATGAAACATCACAGTCCTAGAGAGGCAGGATTGAGTGGATCCATCCTAGAAAGCCTCACTGGTGACCACTGTCCTAGGAAGGGCTGGATCATAGAACCACACAATGGTCTGGGTTGGAAGGGACCTTAAAAAAACCCTTCCAGTTCCAACCCCTGCCATGGGCAAGGACACCTGCCACTATCCCAGGTGCTCTGAGCCACATCCAGCCCAGCCTTGAACGCTGCCAGGGAAGGGGCAGCCACAGCTTCTCTGGGCAATCAGGGCCCCACAGGGAAGAATTTCTTCCTTATATCCAATATAACTCTCCTCTCTGTCAGTGTGAAGCCATTCCCCCTTGCACTGTCACTCCAGGCCCTTGTAAAGGGGGATTTCCATCTTTCCTGTGGGTTCCCTTCAGACACTGCAAGGCCACAATGAGGTCACCCCAAAGCCTTCTCTTCTCCAGGCTGAACAATCCCAATTCCCTCAGCCTTTGCTCCCAGCAGAGCTGCTCCATCCCTCTGCTCCCCTTGGTGTCCCTGCTCTGGCCTGGCTCCAGCAGGATAGCTGGTGGCAGTACAGCAGAGTTTCAGACAGCAGCTGGGATGGATTTATTCTGTGGCAGAGGAATATCCTTTTCCAGATACATTAGCCAAGGAGCCTGCACTGCATATAAATGCTGTGACAGACATGTGCATTAAATAAACATCACCTGATTCATCATCTCAGTCAACAGGCAGACATTTACTGCACTGTAATGTCTTCCAAAGCCATGTAAGTATTTGTTCCTCATTAGTAGCAAATATATAGTGCATGTGAGAAAATGCTTTTTTAAATGCCACTTTATTAATAAACAGCAGCATTAGGTGGAAGTCACATCTATACATCTCTAATGCAGTCTAAATAGTGTGTGGGAGTGAAAGAAAACAAAGAGCAGAGAAATAAGCAAGCTGGTTTATTGCAGGGGAAATATTTATATAATAACTACAATACACACACCTTACTTCAAAGTTGCCTCAGACCTTGACGTGCCCTGGCTTCAAAGGAGACAAAATAGGTCATTCTCCAAACTGGTTCCAAGGAAGGCACAGCTCCACCCATTCAACTTTTCCCCTCTCCCCTCACAGCTTGTCCACAAACACGCCCAGCTGAGGGACTGCAGACATTCGTGTGTAATTGCCAATATTTACACTAGTGAGGCAATGAGCTCATCTGCTCCCTTTTGGCAAGACTTGCATTAACTCTTGGTTTTGTAGGGCTGAATCTGCTCTTGACCCTTTCGTCAAGCCCATGTGCAGCATTTGCTTTGTCATTTGACTACAGCCACTCTGAGTCTCAGCTGTCTGAGAGGTGTTCCCTGCACCCCAAATGTGAGCTGAGGGCAAATTGCAGAAAAAAAAAAAAAATTAAAACCACAAGGAACTTGTTACACTTCCCACATTTCAAGATATGGACCAAAACACTTGCTTCCTCTATATTGTGGGGAATCTTGCATACAAATGGGCCCATTAATCCCCTTCCAAGTCTGCACTGAAGGATGCAGGAAATAAAATGCATCCTGCAATTTGAATTAACAGAAATTTTAAAAGTTGGTTAAGCGCACAGTTTAAAGCCATGGTGTGACATGACTACTGAAATCTCACTGTAATGAAATGCAATTTCTGAAGCAGAAACAAGGTGAGGCACTTTCAACTTAATCAACATAACTGTTCCAAAAATTATAATCTCAAAGTTTTATTCAGTGAGCAGCTACATTATTCATTAAACATTACCTAAGAAATTTCAAATTGCTCTCCTGGCAACCTAGAAGAGTCAGCAAGACAGAACAGAACTTATTACTACGAGGAGTCTTTAAACAGTTAAGCAAGATAAATGAGTGGGGGGAACCCATCATTTTCTAAAATTTACACTTTGCTGTGCTTACTGCCATATTTCCCCAGGCACAAAAGAACTTCTTTGCTTCTTCTATTCTCTATTTATAGGACCCTTCTGGATCACTTAAGTATTTCCCCTCTCTTGACGATTGTGAGCTTGGCTAATTTAGAGCAAAATCTGAGGTAATCATAACACACAGCAATAGCTTATGGGCTGAAATACCCGAAGTGTATTACTTAATTCATGGAATCATGGAATGGGTTGGGCTGGAAAAAGTTAACCTCATTCCCATCCCCCTGCCATGGACAGGGACACCTGCCACTATCCCAGGTTGCTCAGAGCCCCATCCAGCCTGGCCCTGGACACTGCCACGGATGGGGCAGCCACAGCTTCTCTGGGCACCCCATGCCAGGGCCTCACTGGGAACAATATCTCCCAAATATCTCACCTAACTGTCCCCTCAGCCAGTTTGAAATTCCCATAGTTTTCAGTCTGAATTCCCATAGCTCTGTGGCAGTGCCAAAGGCAGCTCCAAGATATGCCTACACCCTACACCACTTTGGCCAACTGGCCACACTGCACAGGATGAATGCAGAACCAAATTCCATTTCAAGACATGACGATGATTAGGTTCTCTATTAAGCTGATAATTTTAGGGAAACTGTTACAAATGTTGTACTTTCTAAACCACTAATTCTCTAAGTTTTGCTGAAGCTCACCTAAACTCCAAAAGTCAATGGTCACAAGTGCAGATACGAACATCATAATAAGTACACTTCCCCTTGGAAGTCTTAGAAGTATCGTTCATAGAAAGACCCAGCAAAGAGCTCTTCAGGAAAAACATAATTCTCTGCCAAAATACTGACAGCAATTAACAGAAGTCACCACCAACAATGCCAGTGGAAAATAGATGTTAGGTCACATTTTATATGGCAAGGGGGGACAAAAGTTTTCATTTTCCTGCTCCTGCCTTGTTTCTCTGTGGCAACAATTTCTAAACCAGCACAACTTCCCATGTATCGATTTTCCTACGTATTTTCAGTGTCTACATTTTTCACTTTCTGAGATAGAGCCTTAGAGATAAAGCCATGCAGTCACAGGCTTTCATCTCAGCTCCTAATGGCTACATCTTCCTCCTCCTGCACCCTCAGCAACCCCACTGTGTCCATTTGCCCAGCATGATGACATCAGGACAGATTTCTGTAGGCAACAGATTTGCCAAATGCAGGCAGGGCAAAGCAGCCCTCCCCTTTCTTCACTTGATCCACTTATCTTCACTCAGGAAGTCCTTCCATATTGATCTCTGCCCTTCTTATTCACTTCTTGCTCCGTTTACCCAGTGAACTCTTCATGCGTCACTTGCCAGAGTCACCTCAGACATGCACACATGGAAGCGCAACTCCACCAAGTTACTGGTTAAATCTCTATCCTCCTTCAGGCTGTCCCTTAACCCACTTCTGCAGATCACCTACCAAAACACAACAGATCAGCAGGTGAGCCCCTACTGCTTTTTGGGCTGATTGAGCTTACTCTATTCACCACCACACCTTGGGCAGGGTACACCTTCTCTTTAGGGATTCTGTCACCTTTCAGAGAGGCCAAGACAAGCAGAGTTCTGCTTTAAAGAACTCCTGCAAAGCACCCAGAAGATGTGCAACGTAATTGAGACCTTCTGGAAGTACACTTGTCCCTAAGAAGGAATTTTATCATCATTCCTCCTGTCATGGTGGATCTTCACCATTTGTTCTGAACTTATGAGATGCCTGGATGCCAGACACTGGTACAGAAGAACACAGAATTATTAACATTGGAAAAGATCCCCAAGATCACCAACTCCAACCTTTGACTGACCACCACCTTGTCAACTAGGCACCACATCCAGTCTTTTCTTAAACATCTCCAGAGATGGTGACTCCATAACCTCCCTGGGCAGCCCCTTCCAGTGTCTGACCACCCTTTCCATAAAGGAATTCTTCCTGAAGCCTTCCTGACATAGAGCCCAAGTCAAACAAAACAGCATCTCAGCACTGCTGCACAAGCTGCTGGGACGTACTCTCTGGGTTATCATCACACTACCCATGAAGAAAGGACAAACTCCAGGTTGCATTTCTCTTTGGAAGCAAGAAAAAACCCAAACCAAAACCAAGAGATGTGATTAGGACATTTTTAGTTTCCCCTGGTCTTTCTTACTTAAAAACACCACAGTATTTGTGGATTCTGTTTCTCCACAAAAAGAGAAGAGAGACTGTGCAGGCTGAAGAGCCACTGGCAGCTCTGAGTGAGTTAATAGACAGGGTTAAGGATTTAGAACTGTGTGAGGGAGCTTAACAAAAACAGCCTGGCCAGTTTTCCTTTAAATAAAAAGTGGTTGCTGGGATTTCTAATCTTCATTGATATGCAGCTATGGAGGTGTACAATACCAGGTAACATCAGGAGGCCAGAATGGCTTATTAAGCACAATTATCTAGCAAGCAATCTAAATCCTGGAAAGAACTCAAGGGAAAGAATGTTTGTGCTAATTATAAGATAGTAAGCAAATAAACACCTTAAACTGTGCAAAATTTAAAGCATTAATAATATGTTTTAAATCATAAAAACATCCAAAACAAAACATTTAAATTAAAATCCAACTACATGAGTCCCCTCAGATCTAGGAAAAGTTATATGAAAGAAAGCTTAAATTATTCTTTATAAAATTCTTATTTATAAAAGTACAAAACCAGGCTTACAGAGTGAGGTATTCACATTTCTCTTCCTACTTAGTTATGAATAACCTGAACATTAACTTGCAGGTATTTGTAGGATTTTTGCAATGTGATAAATGAGATGCATTTGACTCCAGTTAGCTGCTATTTTTTCTTCCTTACTCCAAGATATCAAATACTAAAGCATGTTTCCTTAACAACTACAATGCAAAATGCAAACTTTTATTTCTTTAAAGTCCAGAAATTCTCATTTTTAAGCATTGTACAACTATCCTTTGTAGGAAGCAGCCTGCACAACTGCCAAATCTACATGGAACAAAGAGAAGAGATTGTATCAGAATGACATGCCTCAAAAAAGCTGAGTTTCTTTCCTGCCAGCAAGAGAAATGACTAATGTGCATTGCAATTAGTGCAAAAAACAATACTATCTTTGCAGTTGCAGATCGGGAAAAACTAGGTTGATGTTTACACAGCAGTAAATAAAGTGGGAAAACTTTTCAGTTGGGTAATAAGCACATTTTTCCTCTCAAATGTTTAACGACAGTGGATCATTAAACACCCATGAGGTGAGGTCTTCTACATTTTACTACTGTGAAGATTAGAATATTTCAGATTTCCCTAGTGATTGATAAATTAATAAAACCCAAACTAAGTAATTTTAACTTTAGAATCCACAGGAATTGCATGATTCGTTTTTTTCCACTGTTCTACAGCAAGTGAGAAGATGCAAACCTAGCCAAAGCTTGATAAATTAATGAAAAAATAGGAGGAAATGGTTTGCCTGCAACACCCAGAGTTTGGATGCAGCAACCCACATCTCCAGAACCCATTATTTTTGAAGCAGAAAAGCCAGGGACTGCTGTCTCTTCATGTACGTGGCATTTCCACACACCACCCCCATTATCAATACTTGCTGTCCTTTCCAGACATCCTGTCTCCACTTACATTCCATTTTCAGTCTGCCCTCAGCTGGCAAGCACAAAATGAATCCCAACTCTGAAAAACCACTGGAAGAAATTTTTTTTTCCTACTATGAGACCATTGTATTTCTTCAGAAACACTTTCAAAGTATTCAACTTGAAATGTATTTCAAATTCTTGAAGTACTGCTGCTCCAAATGCAAAGAAACCATTCAGATGTGGATATAAGATCCAAGTTTTATGTAAGGACAGATTTACACAGCAAAGGAAAAGAAGCCTTAAATGAGAAAGCAAGAAGCTGCATGTAATAGAAGTGTGACCAAGTGAGGAAAAGGAAAGGAATGGATGCACATCCCATGGTATCTTCAATTTCAGCTCTGCTAGTCCACCAGTCTGAACAAGTGCAACACGGACAGCAAGGAAACAAGAGGCACTTTGTGCAGTGTGCAGCTCTGGAGTGGGGAAGGGAGACAAGAGATGAACAGTATCTCTTGTAATGCAAAGAATGCAGTAAAACTCATGGATCCCAGCAATACCCCTGTCAAAGAAATCTTTTTTGCCTGACTCAGTGCTCAGGCAGCAAGGGAAAGGTGTGCACCCAGCAAAACTGCGATGGGCAGGAGAAGCAATGAGAACCTGACGGGCAGCACTTATCCCTTGAGATTATTCCTCACCTTAACCAGAACACGCCAGCACAGAGCAGAACTCTCCCTGAGCCAGACATCCTCTTAGAGAGCACCCAGGACTTTCTCCCATCTTTCAGTAGATACCAATCAAAGGTGAAGGGCAGAAAATCATGAGCTCAACAAATGGAGCATTTTCTGATTCATGACCTGGGGCACTCAGATGGAAAATGAATTGCACTCCACTTCCATGGTTCTGGAAGGAGCACGCACGTTTTTTAGCTCAACCAGCAGAAGTATCTGCCCAGCTCAGACAGGTCAAAGACATCTAAATCATGACAAACACAGGCCACAAAACAGCTGGAGGATACAAGTTAAGTCTCAACGCTCACAAACCAACGAAGTCTGGTTTTGTTGCTTATCAAATGTCCCAGAAAATGCAATATCACTATGCAGAAAAACATGAAGTAGCATTCTGTAAGTGAAAGCTTCTGAAATGGGTCTCAAAACAATATTTTTGTCAACTGTATTTAAGACTTTATGCGAGTTAATTCAATTTAAAGCATTGTTAGGCCCACTTTGAACTTCAAAGAAAACATTACATCTATTTTTGTCCACTTTGCATGTTTAAAGTTTAAGTACTGAAAGAAAAGTATTTCCTCTGATTTGATGTCCACTTGTGCTACCAGAGTGAATAAGTTCTGTTCCTGTTCTTCATTATTTTATTTATTGATTAACACTGAATAAAAGTGGATTGATTTTTTATATTCTTAAAAGTACAAAAATCTATTATTACTCCATGATTTCAGCTGGAGAAAAAAAAAAAAGTTTTATTAAAACACATACTACAAGCTGACCCTGTCTTGTGCCCCAAAACAGACAGCAAAATAAAGTCACGTAACAACAACAAATTACATTAGTGATGCTTAAGGCAAAAAACCAAACTGGTTTATTCAAAACAAGCAAAGGTAAATTAGTAACTCTCCCCATAAGAGGATGGGCAGGCACCATCGTGATGAATTTCCAGCAGGCAAATACCTTCTGTTCTCATACAATAAAATCATTCAGAGACAGTAACTCACAGGACTTGTTTCAAAGTGGCAAATAAAGAAGTGACACTGCAGTCACCTGGCACCCGGCCACAAACTCGCTCCACTCAAAGGAATTTATTCAAAATAGAGTCAACAACAAATTCTTAAATATTTTAACTTGGCAGTAGAAAAACCTGGCTGAACACCACTACATTCCAAGTTTCCTGGAGTTCCAGGTTAACATACATATGTATATGTGCTGTGGCTAAATGTCACCTGGGAAAAATAAGAGAGCAGTGCCTGTCTAAATTCTGTATGCTGGTTTAGTCAGCAGGACTGTCCCCATGGCTGGTACCAGTCCCCCCCCCCAAACCATCACAATCCTTTAGCAAGATGTTGTTGTTGGCTGAAGGCAGCAATTAACGCTCTGGAATTGTTTGCTTTTGAAACAATCCACTGATGCGCATTACAGAGACATGTAAGGTGCCTAGAATATGGGGCTGAAAGTGCTTTAATGAATAACCCAAAACACCTCTCAAATATGAGGCAACTTAAGACAAGTCTGAAGCCATACCCTAGTCAACACAGCATTTTGGTTGCTGTATATATCAACAGATGCATCCACACACATGTACCACTCTTCTACCACCCTTCAGCAAAGCTCCTCTTCACCATACAGAGTGCATTTTCCATATGTGTGTTAATATTTCTACTGGTTCTACACAGTATTAAGGATAATGAAAGTATCCATACAATGTTGCTTTGCTTCAGCTTTTCCTGCTGAAGTAAGATAAAGCTACTGTACCTTTATCCTTATCTGTACCTCTGATACACAGAGCATGAGACAAAGCTGTCATTGTGGCAAATGAACAAAGCATTTTAATTTATTTAGCTCTGTTGGTCCCTCAGCTGCTTCAGTTATCAACGGAACACCGCACGTGTAACAGAAGGCTTGGTAAATGGCAATATACACACAGAAATGAAAAAGGTGGTGTGACTGCTATGGAAGTCAATCACTGAGAGGCTGACGTGTGCACAAAAGGCAAATCAGCTTTAAACAAGGCCTGTGAATGGTGACAAGACATAGAAGAAGCTGCATTCTCAGTTTTTCTCACTTGCCTAGCCTCATCTACATCATAAAAGAGAGGAGTCAAAAAAATCAAACCAATATGAAAAATAAACCGATGGATAATCTAAAAGTATATATTTTAGTCTAAGTTCTGATATTTTTCCTGTATCAAAGAGTCATCATGCTGTCAGGAAAAACACTACCTGCTAGTGTTTACTTTTCCTGACAGCTTTTTTTTATTTTTGGCAATGTCTGAGCGGCCAGCCTGGGGACAACTCCTTACAGTGAATCACAGAATCATTAAGGTTGGAAAAGATCTCCAATATCACAGAGCCCAACCTTTGAACAAACACCACCTTGTCACCCAAACCAAAGAAGAAGCATCAGCTGTTTCTTGAACGCCTCCAAGGATGATGACTCCTCCTCCCTGGGCAGCCCATTCCAATGCCTGACAAGCCTTTCAGTAAAGAAATTCTTTCTCAGGAGAAGATCTGCTGAGCCCAGGATGGTCTGACAAGCAGAGGAGCCCAGGACAAAAGCCTCCTGTCATTCCACACTCCCCAGTGACAGGTCAGCTGTGGGCCTCCTTCTTACACAGCAAGAAGATGCATATCCACAGAGATGACACCATCACAGGAGAGAGGAACTCAGCAGGGCCAGGGCAGGTCTGTCCAGAACACAACTGTTTAGAGAAAACATTGCACAGAGCAGGGGAACCGGGATCTTGCTCAGATTTCTCATCTCAGAAGAAGGGGGAGTGATGCACTTATGAAGTTGCCCCTGGATCCCTAGAAATGTTCAGGGCCAGACTGGATGGGATTCTGGGCAACCTGGTCTAGTGGAAAGTGTCCCTGCTCATGGCAGGGGTGGAATATGATTGTCTTTAAGGTCCCTTCCAACCCAGGCCATTCTGTGATTCTTCAAGCTTTAGAGTTTTTGGAATGCTTTATGTGCAAGTACTTTCAGAAGGGAGCAGGGAAATCTTTGGAGGGTTTTGGTGCTAACTTCTTACCTGCAGATGAAGACAGAGATGTCTGCTTATGCACAGTTGGCTACTCCAGGCATCAGTGTTCACTCTGCTGATGAGAGCAGTTTCTAGAAGGAAAAAAAAAAAAAAAGAGAAATATTGTTATACCTTAGTGAAACAACTTTCTTGAGGATTAAGTTCTATTCCTCCTCCTTCTTTTAATGTTTTGGAAAAACACAGTGTTCACCTAGCACCTACAGATCTATAACAGCCTGGTATACACAAGTAGTATTTTATTTTTGAAAAGTTAGTCCAAAAGAGATGTGGAATACAGCTCTTAATTAGCTGCTTCTTATACCTGGTGTGACATGCTCCTACTATAAATAACTAAGTGTGGTAAACAACATTTCAACAGCTTTCCAGAACATTAGGAAAAAAACCCCAAACCCTAAGCGCTGTATTAGGTAGTCACAAGCATCTAGCACTGGTAAATTGTAAATATAGGAGATTGTGAAATTGTCTTCTTTCCCAATTTTCTTTTTAAGGAAAATAATCCTCAGACTGGAGCATTTCCAGATGTATAACCCTCCAAGTGCTCTGGAGCTGCACACCCTGACTCCCTCACAGCAGTGAATCATGAGCAATGCATGCACAAACAGCCAAACAAACTGGGCAAAAGGTAACAAATCCCAAACTGCTGATTAAGACTAATAATCAGCTTGGAAGGGATGCTTACTACAACAATGTTTAACAGCATCATTGTGACAGACATTGCTTAATATTATGGCACAGCCAAGGAGAACATGTGAGATGTTATTTTTAAGCCTTCACGACCAAAGATTTTCTGAATAATATTTTAAAGGAACATAACTATTATGTGTAAATCTACACGGGAACTTTATAGAGTGCAGCACAGAAAAACAGCTCTAAATCAGAAAAACTTTCCACTGCTATTTCAGCATCTCCTCTACCACTGTTGCCAGACACTTAATTTTGTCCAGACAAAATGTTTGTCTCCTAACACCTTTTCGATGGAAAGATATAAGAAGTACCAACTCCAGCATGAGAACATCATAAGAGTTCAGGAAACAACCAAAACCTTTCAAAGATGGAAAGAAAGGAGGTCTGTAAAATACTAGACCATGCACATGATGTATCAAAGCCCTATAGGAGTAATTGCTTCTCTCATTATAGCCTGAAACTCCACAATAGGACATTCAGGAGCTCCAGAAGTCTTCGGCACATATCAAATCATTTTCACCATGACTGACTGAATATGCAGCTTTCATTCACAAGCCAATATTAATTAAATTCCTGGGTTGCCAGAATATGTTTTTGTGATGTTTTGCGCTTTCCACTCTGCAGACCCACTAACATTTACTAATGGTTCACATGAGCCTTTACTCTAGCTCTGAAATGAACAGAATAATTTTTGGTGAGTTTATGTTTCTCAGCTGAGAAGCTGTAATTTAACAGAAAGAAGATATGCTTGTTAAATCTCCTTAAAGTATTTGTTTGCAGTTCCATTAGAGAAAATTGCTTCAAGTTCTCTACTCAGGTTTATTTACCACATAGTCCTAAGTAGGGTCAAACAGCCATAGAAAAAGCAGAGCATTCATCTAACCCAGCACATCAGGTTAGTGCTTGAGCCCCAGTTACTTACCAATCCCCACTTACATATGTTAGATTAAGAAAATAAATCTGTTTTTAAGATACAGATGGTGAATTAGTTAATCCAGAGGCACAAATGCTTAAATTTTGCTGGGGGAGGGAGAGATAAACAAGAGAGAAATAATCATCTCACCCTAAACTATGAAAACTCAGCTTTGAGATGCTAAAAGTCTTCACCTACTGCAAACTGATCGACTTCCAATACACGAATAGTAAACATTTCAGTTGGTGCTGTTTGTTAATTACCCCAGAACACTTTATACAAAAGCTGAAGAATAGTGGATTCTGAACCTGAGAATGGAGTGGCTGTGGTGCTGATCCAGCAGCATGGGCTGACACTTCCACTCCAACAGAGCCACATTATCTGCAACTCTATTGAAACCCTAAAGCTCTTCTCAGACCACTCTGCAAACTGAGTGGGAAGGAATAAGGATAAGAGCCACATTCTGTCCTTAGGGACCCCTATTAAATCAGATTCCCAACATCAGCCACTTCCTCTTTGTTTTCCTCAAGCCATACAGCTTCCTGAAAAAATCTGTACAAACAATAAATCCATTAATCAAGCCATTGCTAGAGGAAAAGGCCTTTTCTCCCCCCTTCCCTTCATCTATCCAGATATTTTAATAGAGATGTTTTGTGTATTTTATTTTATGAAAGTTCCAAGGAAATTACTAAAGCGGTCTTTGTTCTCACACTGCAGCCCCTGTTCCAGTTCATACTTACAGAAGGAGATCCTCATATAAAATGCAAAGAGATACAGGAATAGAGAGAAGTCAATCAAACCAACAAGAAAGGAGTCCAGCCTAATTGAATCTTAGCAGGAATACAGTAAAAATGGCTGTCTAGCTGGTATACTGTCTCAAAAACCCCAAAAGTTACAAAGAAAATGTAATTAACAGAAGTAAAATAAGACAGGCATTAAAAGTCTATTCCCATAAGGCTCTGAGAGGATGCACATACACAAATGCGACAAGTAGCTCAAAGGACGAGCTTCTTTTAAGAGATGCCAAAAAAGGGATTTCCCCAGAGGTCAGGTTTCTTTTTAAGGTGAACCAAGATGACCAACCTACTCACAAGTCATCTGTTTTGGCACCTGTACACTGATAAAATTGTGCTGGTTACAATGTGCATCTCAGATCAGGAAGAAATACACACTGCACACATAGGGAACTCAGTGGGAGGGAGGAAACACAGAGCACCACGATTTCTACCTCTTGTAGGTGGCAAACTCCCTTTCCAGCAGGTGGGAAAATATTCCACTCCTCTGAAAGAAAGGACAATGCTAAACCCAAACCTAACCATGTTCATTCTTTCACCAAAACTAAACATATGCTTGAGGGACTGCTGGAAATGCAGATCACCTGTTTTAGTGATCTGTTCCCATGGAGGCTTTTCCCAAAACTTCCTTGGCTGAACTTTTATTAGTCAACAGTCTGCAGTGCAGGAGGAAGATCGGGAAGAACAAGAAATTACTTTCCAACTCAGGTGGTCTATTTCTGTCACACACATCTAAAGCAACTGTGACCCTTCCACTCACATGGGAGGGGAAACAAGATTGGCATGGTAACAAATCTTTTTACCTTAAATCATGTTTTATTTTCTTCACAGGTGGTCTACAGCATACTGGATGATAAAAATTGTTCCTCAATTCATGTGAACAAAAACAACCCTCAGTTTAAATGAAGTTCAGGAAACACAAAGCCGCTTATAACACTGACAAAGACCTTACCGATAAAGAGCATTACAAAAGGTATGAAGTTCACTTTTCAAAACTTGGAGTGGGATTTTTTTTTTTTTTTTGGGGGGGGGGGAAGGTTGGTGTGTGCAGTTTATTTAAATACAGGAAAGAAGCATTCTTGATTAAAAGCAGGAAATCTTTGAAATTACAATCCCTTTCTGTCTCTGTTGAACTAAGTAAAAATTAGCCACAAAGAAGAAAAAAACCACAGAAATAATATCTTAGAAAGTTTGAGTCATTATCTTCAAGGAAACACATCTGTAATGTTAACAAGGTCACAACATTTCAGTCAGCTCCTGTGGGTAATGGGAGATACAAGATGCTAGTTTCTGAACTATCAAGGCAATGACAACTCTGAAAGACTGCAGATATCACTTGGAGCCTACACCACTATGAATTATCAGCCTGAGGCCACAGCCTAGAAAGATACAACATCATATCCAAAGTACACATGGATTTGTGGATGCCTTGAGGCAGCAATGAAAGGTATGTTTGTTTTGGACAGGGTGGGGAGGAGGATCAGGTGCTGCCAGCTAGGGAGGCCTTTTTACCACCTCTGGGGCAGATGGTCCCAATTATCTTCTCATCACGGGTAATCAGAAGTCATCCTTCAGCAGCTATATAATAACCTATGTAAAAATAAACCTGGGATTAGTGTTTGGCTTCTAGCAAGCAGAGAGCTTGCCTGTCACAAGTCAGTCACTGCAGGCAGCAACCTGGCTTAGAGCCTCCTTCTCCAGCCTGTGGTATGAAACTCTGCAGGTGCAAGACAGTGTCTTGACATCAGATGTGAAAACGGGACATAGGAAACGATGACAAGAAAATTTAGGGGTACACCAGTGGGGAGAAGGCAGTTCTCCCTCCTGCCAGCTCACTCTTCTGCCCTTTCTGACCCTATTGATAAACAGCATGTGCTCCCAAATTAATAGGATCACCCTGCTTTGTTTCCTGCTCTTACCTACAGGGACAAAACTGATCCAAACTGGAAGCAAGACACATTATTAGGACAATATAAAGAGCATCAAGCCCTTCATGTTTTCACTGACTGCAGCCACTAGTTCATGTCCTCAGCTGAGTGTCAAAGGTGGCCAGTCATAACGAGATCCCAAAATTTTATTGCCTCTCTTCCCTGAGCAACCCAACACCTCAAATAGAACTGAGAGAGGATTTGCCCAGCCCAGACTTCGCTGCAACATCAAGTCCCATACCCATCGTTAGCAGGAACAACACCATTTACAGCCCAGAAAAGAAGGTGCTTTGTTACTGCTATTTAGCTTTTCTCAGGAAGAGAAAATAACTGCCTATCTTCAAATTCAGCCCTCAACTACCCCTTGTTTGCTCACAACACTGCGTCCTACTTCTTTAAGCTCTAATGTGGTGCTGAAAAGCAAGTGCTACAAAAAACATGTCGACACATAAACCAAGAAAAGTGAAATTAAAAGTATACAGCAGCTTGATGTAAAAGAAAAGTCTTGACTGAGATCTCCAGAGTTCTGCCTATCATTTGTTTCCTTGCAAGTACGTGAAGGGCATTTCTTTCCAGGAACAAGAGGGTTGAATTAATGTAATACATTTCTAAGCCTTTCGAGTTCCAGTTGTTGAGAAAAGAAAAGGAAGAAGAAAAACACTTCAAGCGATTTATTTTCTTTTTTGTTTAAACAACAGATAACAGAGCCCTGGCACACAAGCACAGAGAACATCAGAGCAGAATACCCACAGGTAGAGCACATGGCTTTCTCTTTCTCCAAACTAACACTTTATTTTGCAACCCCTGTGATTAAAGCCCATAGAATCATTACTCCAGGATGAAAAGGGGGTGCTGATTCAGCAGAGAACCATCACAGCTCACCCAGACTCACCTGCACATCCTATTCTACTCCCTCATCTGCACAGCTGTACCTGGAAAACACCGGGGCAAATTGCACAGAAACCAGGAGTTTCCCTTCTTGTCAGCAAGAAGACTTTGTCTTTTTCAACACAGGAGGCACTGAGGTGTCACACTCACTGACCGGAGGAATGCTTTCCTCTGCTTCCTTCAGCAGCCCTGGAAGCACAATGGTTCCAACAAGCTGCTGATCAGAAGATTCCCTCCCAAACACTGCCCTGGTCCACTGTGGTTCTGCGAAGTCGGGCTCACTTCACAAGGTAATTATCCAACAGAACAACAGAGAAAGTCATGGCAAAAGTTTCCTCTGTTGTTGGAAACAACTTCTTTTTCACTCACAGTCAACACAAGTCTGCCAGCTCCCTCACTTTACATTCCTGCCTTACCTGCACAATTTAACACTTGACTACTATATCTTCAAACACAGCAAACTCTTGCCATACCTACCTATGACCAAGTATTTTGCACTGGTTCTCAGAAAAGCATGTATGAGAAAGCATACTTAAAGAAAAAGAGCAAGAGACTGAGTAATACAATCAAGCAGCATTTAGCAGAATTCAGGATTAGGCGCCTGGGTATTCACATACCCTCTGATCTACCTGTTTGGGTTGGAGGTTAGCTCTTGTTATTACTCCTAGTATTTAGAACTACAGGAAGGCATTTTAAAGGAACCATTCAAGTTAAAACATGTATGTCATTAAGCAGGCACATCTCTGAAAAAGTTGGGCAAGTCATCCAGGTACTTAGGCAACATAGAAGGAGCAGCACATAAAAATAGAAGTACAATGACATGGCATTTGCTTTCATTTCTTTCGAGGACAAGTCTATTTGACAGTAACTGAAAAAAACAGTGGAATAAGATTCTGGTTTATTCCCATTTGTGTAGTTAAAACCATGTAGAACCAACAAAAAATAAACTCACATCTCCCTTTCCAGAGAAGCTATGGCTGCCCCATCCCTGGAAGTGTCTAAGGCCAAGCTGGGTGGGGCTCTGAGAAACCTGGGACAGTGGAAGGTGTCCCTGCCCATGGCAGGGGGGTTGGAACAGGATGAGCTTTAAAGTCCCTTCCAACCCAAGCTGTTCAAGGATTTTATGATTCCTCTACCACTGAGCAGGTGTCCCTGCCAGCAGAATGACTACACTGGTGGCAAAGCAGTGTTTCCCCATGCAGCCTGTGATTACAGTACAGCCAGAATCCATCAGCCCCTCCAGTTTGCTCACTGTTGATATTACAGTTCCTGAGCAAACAATGCTCCACTTTCTAGGCACTGCCAGACAATTTCCATTTCCACATTATATCAATTTACAGGCAATTCTTGAGAGCCTGTTCTGTTTTTGAAATTAATGAAAGACTGCTGCTATCTGTGCAAGTGAAAGCCCTTCTTTTCTGCTTCTCTGGGTTGTTTACACAGCATCCCTTTGTGTCATGATTTAGCTTGGTTTTGCATGAGCACCGAGGTAGGTTAGTTTGCAGAGCCCACATCAAGAGCATAAAATAATTAAGATATCAGGATTAAACAGTCACTGTTGGTAAATTAAAATTGGTTCAGTTTAGGATTAATCCAAGCCAGCAAAAATATCCAGTGTCAAGTCAGTTTTGTCTGTAACATCAGCAGAACATTCAACACCACTCTGCATTTCCAAATAACCCTTTCAGTACAAGACAGCTCTCACTCAAACCAGTGATTTTCCAGAAGGTTTATAGGTTAACTTCAATTACCCTTTTCTTGGCACGGAGTCATAAACCACTGCCACTAATCCCAATTCCAGACTTCTTAGCATTGCACAGGACAAAGCAAAGCACTTAAGACAGTGCTCTCAGCATCAGCAAAACCTGACAGGTGACAGAGAAATCCAGCCCCTGTTCCAAAGGCCAGCAGTGCTCTCTTTTGTGACTGCCACCTTGCAGGCAGTGCACTGCTGCAGCCTTCCATTTGATTCCACAAACTCATCTTTTCCCAAAGCACACAGCTCCACTGACACTTGAAAGCAGAATTCTAAACTGTACTATTCTTCCTGCCTGCTCCATTTCTGCCTGGCCCACGTGGCACCCTCAGTTCTGAGTGAACTGGGTCAGGAATCAAATCCACATTTGTAAGAGACAGAAGCTTACAGAGAGTCCAGCAATATGCACGAGCCAATTAAACTACACTGCTGAGGGGATAAAAGGAGCCAGTGAATTCCTCCCTTGCCATGCCAGTGCTCATCCACAAGGAAAGGACATCACCAAGACAAACCACTTTCACTCATCAGAGCCATCTAAAGCCCACCTCCTGGTTCTGCCTTTGTATACAAGGCACAGTTAAAGTGTTCAAGGGCCAAAGGGACTTCATATTATCATCAATACATTGAGAGATCTTTTAGATGATGGATGTCTTGAAAAAAACTTCATTCATGTACGTGAAATATAGAAAAGTGGACAACAACATGTAGCTTTCTTGTTTATGTTGAAACAGCCTCAAAGTAACTCAATATCAGTATAAGAATAAAACAGTAAGTTTGTTAAGCAATAATTTCTTCCAGGTAACTCTGCAAAATAGCTTCCATCTAATGAACTTCAAATGTCTTTAACTGAAAGCACACACTGGCTAATAAGAGGTAAAATACTGAAGTGTGCAGCTGTTACGTGTTTCGTGGCTGTAAAAAACAGTCACAGATGGCACCTGCAGAGAGCAAAGCCAGGCCTGAAAGCTTGCAGATTTCCAGCTTCCCCCACAAGCATTTGTCCTTGGGGAAGATGAGTACCCTTCATCAGTCCTTCACCCAATGTCCCTATCCTGTGCCATCAGGTTCCCCTCCCAGAGTGTGTGAGGAAATATTACCAGGATTATACTACACCATGTCTTAGTTACTAACCAAAGAAATAAACATCTTACAGCAGCTACTGCTATTGTATAATCAGAGATTACTTTTCATGGGGAGCTTTAATCTCTCACTTCATTATGTAGTCAAGAGATGCCAAACTTCCTTTTTCTTTCCTTGCAATTACCCGTGAATCAATGGAAGACAAACATGGAGCTGATTTTTGCTGGATTTACTGCACTCTGTCCAAGGAAATTTAATCAACCCTCTCTGCAACAAATTCCAAGTACACTTGGACCTCGCACAGGTGCAAGCGTAAGGCAAGCATGAGAGGAAAAAGCTAATTTCTTTATTGCAATCCACTGCCTCCTTCTCAAACAGCAGGAAGTAAAGCCACAGCATCAGTCTCTCTTGAGACTTTTAACTTGAGAAACCCTGCAGAAAGTGATCAAGGCACAGCAGTTTTAGAACTAATTACAGTCTCTAGTTGGACACTTACTGGTAGTTAATTAGCACCTGGGAGATACAAGGGCCAACTCATCATCAGCTACCAGGAAATGCAATTGATGCCATTAAAGTCTTTCAAACTTATTTATTTGATAGTATAAAGGTACATAACAAGTTCTTGCTTCATCTACTACAAAACTTAACTTTCATCACTGGCAATACAACTCAATGCTTAAAAGGTCACTAATAATCAAGAAGAAAGCAACACTTCACTGTCCAGTTCTACCGTTCAGCTTATAGCACAGGCTGGTGCTGTCACTGTTAAGTCCATCATATCTCAAAATTTAGCAATGCAATTGCTAAATGTAAATAATTAGTTTTAATTTAAACATTAAACCCAAGTTTTCTTATCTAAACATGACCCCTATCAGTCAGTTCTTGAATTCTCAGAAAAAGGTACATTTTTGGGGGTGAGATGCAAGGTATGGGATGGGAGACAAGGAAAAGCTACTTTAATAGATGACTGCTTAAGTCTGCTAGGTCAAATAAAAAAAAGGGAAGTAACGACAAAAAGGTTTGTCACAACAAAGAAGATAACGGGCTGGTTAAAAAATACCTTGTATAGCAAAGTAAAAATAAACTTAATAAAGATCAGTGGCATCCCTGCCAATGGCAGGGGGTTTAGACCAAGATGGTATTTAAACTCAAACCAGTCTGTGATTCTAGACAACCAGACGCTCCAAGCATTGGAACAGCAGAATGAGAGAAAATCTTCGTACCCCAAAGCTTTTTCTTCACAAGACCTCCAAATCAGGAAATACTTCCTTTTTTTAAAATTTTCCTAACTGATTAATGAAGTCCCTACATTAACCCCACAGTCAGACAGAAGGCAGAAGTCAACATGTTTATTCAAACAGCCTTCCTTACAGTTGAACAACCAGTTACTTTACTTTCCTTTTGTTTGCTTGGTTTTGGTAGGAGACTGTTGGACTTATTACCTAAAATTAAGTGCTCAACATAAGCCAGATAAAATGGAAAAATTTCTTCAGAGTTCAAAAGCAGGACTGAGATCCTGCTGCCATTAGCAGAAAAAACAGGAAAATAATCAAGATAGAGAAAAGCAGCAATAAAGCCTATCGTGTCTGTTACGCTGTTTTCAGACTTCTGTGGACCTATCTCTCTCTTGATTTAGAGCAGTGGCCAACAAACTCCCCAGATTCCCTTTGAAAAGGTTCCATGCACTGTAACAACATGTGGGAGGTCCAAACTTCTGCAGTTCAAAGCCAAAGAGCTGCCAACACACAAGACCAACATGCTGTAAAGATGTACTGATACCTTTGAGAGTCCTGCTCAGCCAAGGGAGATCTGAAGCCAAGTGGTCAAAAAATAGGCTGTCCTGGTCTGCTGATACACAACAGTAAGTCTGGCTCTTTTGGTGACTTCACTTTTTTTACCACGTGTTTTTATCAAAGCTCTTCTTTCAATTACATCTAGATTCAATTTTCTAAATTCTTCTCCTTCCCAAACTTAGTTGTTTGCTAAACTGCAAACATTTCCTTACAAGACATTACAAATCTAATTCATAGTATCAGACAGAACAACCTGGAATGGAAAGGACCCTAAGGACCCTAAAGATCATCCCATCCAGGCCCCTGCCATGGGCAGGGGCACCTGCCACTATCCCAGGTTGCTCTAAGCCCCATCCAACCTGGCCTTGGACACTTAAAGGGATGGGACAGACACAGCTTCTCTGGATAACCTGTGCCGGGGCCTCCCCACCCTCACAGAGATGATTTCCTCCTTATATCCACTCTAAACCTGCCCTTAGTCAGAAGCCATTCCCCCTTGTCCTGTCACTCCAGGCCCTTGTCAAGAGTCTCTCTCCATCTTTCCTGTGGGTTCCCTTCAAGCACTGCAAGGCCACAATGAGGTCACCCCAAAGCCTTCCCTTCTCCAGGCTGAACAATCCCAATTCCCTCAGCCTTTGCTCCCAGCAGAGCTGCTCCATCCCTCTGCTCCCCTTGGTGTCTTTCCTCTGCACTCTCTCCAGCAGCCATGTCCTTCCTGTGCTGGGATTTGGATACGATTTTAGTTAACATTGATTCAGAAGCCATCCAAATTACACCAATTCCGATGAGCTCTCACACTTTCGATTTCCAGAATTTCAATGAAAACCAAGAAACAGCTCATTAGTTAGGATAGCTTCTTCCCTGGGGGCAAATGGAATCCACCTACACACACAACTTACAAAACAGTCAATAGCAAAGTGTAAATATTGCCTGAAACTAACATTCACAATCAATGAAACAGCTTTTGAAACTACAAATATAACAAAGAGGCTGAATAGAACGTTTTAACCTTCTTTGAAATGACAAAGACTATCAATGTTAAAAGGCTTTTGGAGGCTAAGAGATGCACAGCTTCTTTCTATAAAAGTCTAATGCCAACTCATTTAAAAATACTTCTGCTACTACATCCAAACAGCAGGTGGGCACACAACACCACCAGCCAGCTGAGACACAGAAACAACCAAACCAAGAGCACAAGACTTGCACAGTGACCAAACTCCAGCACAAATCTGCAGGACAGCACTACCTCTCTGAAAATTATTTAAGGAAAATATCTATTTTTCTCCTTTATGGTTCATAGCACTTAATGAAAGGCTCAGAATATACCAAGTGATGAAAGCACCTGAACAAAAAGCTCAGGTTTTGGGAGCACTTATCCCATGACAGGACAGCTGGGAGCTGAACAAGAAAATCCTAAGTTGTCTGTATTTACCCAAGACACATACAGAATTTGCCTGGTTCGTTCATCCGTTTGCTAATTCCCACAAGGACACAAGACAATTCCACCTCTAAAGAAACCAGCACAAACAAATAATTACCTCAAAGTGCCTCGATGATGCCCTTAAGCAGGCAAATATTTCCTTATGGAAATGCCATATAGGCACCTAAAATTCCACTGGGCAGAAACAAATATCACCAGAATGTCTGCATTTGGATTCCTTCTATTGTGTGCCTTCTTGTTGCACCATCAAGTGCAAGCCGAACAGCTTACTCCTTAAATTAATGCTTTGTGAAAAAACCCACAAAGAACACTCAGTTATTAATAATAATCCTTAAGCATTATGTTAAGAACACACCAACTCAGTTGACTTAGCATAGTTATGTCTTAAAACTATCAAAAGCTTTAGAGTACATTTACATAGTTTCTAAGATTAGCCAAATACTAAGTGAAAATCCCACTTTATGGTGAGAAAACGGGCCACTTCTCAGCACGTTAACGACATCTTAATTTTTTTGAGTTAAAAGCCACATTCAAACTTTTTTACTAGACATTGCTGTTTATAATCACTGGACAACACATTGAGTTCAGGCAATCTCTTTAGCTGGAAGAGACATCTACACCAATGAAAATTTTATTCCACCTCATGAAAAGTATCAACCTACAGCACTCTTTATAACAAAATACACCGGTTGCACACAATATTAAATTCAGCTGCAGTGATTGAGAATCCTCTTTGCTGACAGAAGCTCAAAAAATTATTCATTTTTACCTGATCAATTACAGCTAAATAATTCTATGCTGTAGAATGGCTCTCTACCACAGCACCTGCTCCCTGTGTTGAGACTTTTCCATGTTTCCAATAGTCTCCAACATAAACTGCTGCTAATTAATTAACTTCTGGAGTTCTACAAACAAAATCATTCTACAAACTGGTTATGAGGGCCTAATCTTGACTTGCCCATGGATGCTCAGTGTTAAAGAAAACACAGAGCAACGGGGTAACAGTGCCAGGCAGAAGCATTTCTAACTTGTTACCAAAATCTACTAGTTTTATGTTAGTACTACTTTTCTTTGCCAAATGTCTTTGAAGAACACTGTAGCTCCTTGTTCTTTGTGTTAGTCCAGATCTGTGAGACACCAAGGAAAAGAAGAGATGTAGAGGCCAGGTAAGCAGCTTCAAAATAATTCTATGCATAATGTTAGTAATTCTGGCAAAAGGACTACAACAACGTGGTTGGCAAAGCATCCCATCAGATTTTTCAAACATTCACGGGAGGTATTCAGATACAAGGGGGAAAGCCAAAGTGAAACAAAGCAAGGCAAGACTTCCACCGAATCAAAGTGACTCACTCACTGCTTATCTCAGCCTCCTATCAGCATTTTCAGGAGCAAGCCTTCCCTTACCACAAGCAACAGCCTGCTAAAACTGATAGAAAAATCTAATAGCTGACCCACACACATAAAAAAAATCCCAAATACAGCCACACCATGAATTAAACCTTAAAAAGATTAGACACAGCTCAAGGAGAATGTGCTGCTTCATGAATTAAGATCTCCTCACCCCACTGTGCCTGCGGTAGAAACTCTGTTCTTCAGACATTCCTTCAGAAAAATGGGAGAGCCACTGATGGCCAGAGCAGGAGTTCAGCAGGGAAAAAAAGCGTTATAGAACCTGGAACAACTTGGCAAGTGATGGAGAGAGGCTTTGGAAATCCAGATGTTCAGCAAAACAGCCCAGGAGTGTCACATTCCCAGGCACTGGCTGCACCAATGCTTGTAGCACCTCCTCCACATAAGCCAAGAGCAGAGTAAAATATCACTTTTTTGTTTCAGAAGATGAATGAAACTTTAATTAGCCCAGATCTTCAGAGGAGGGAGCTAAATTTTTTAAAGCCATGTCTAACAGTGATGAGGATTAGGAGTAACAAGAGTTATCTATATTTGATGAGTAGTAGAGGAACAAAATTATCAAACTCCACCAACATTAATACAGCCAGACATGCTTGTTGCTCGTTTTTCTCAGTTACACTTTAGGAAGGACATTTTTTTTATTATTACTTGAAAATAGAAATCATATTTCTTTACTATTTATTCCAGTCATTTTTGTCCTTCTTGCCCTTGAGATTATTTTGATGTAGAAAAGCACATATTTTTTAATAGAACATAATATCCCATATGAGAATAATTATTAGATTTTACTAAAAGTGACCTGGCATCACCATGAAATTATTTCTTTGCTATACAAAATATTTTTAAGATGGAAATAGGATAGGACAAAAAATTGCTTCAGTCATCTCCAAAAGAACTCACTATAATAAAAAAAGAGTGCATACAGGTCAGACATTTCACCAAGCTATCATACTCACAATAAAAAAAATGCCTGCCAATATAACACAAACCCGATATTCTTTATGTTCCATTCTTGGAAACACAATTAAAAAAAAACAAACAAAAAAAAACCCAAAACCAAAAAACACAACAGTTTTTAGAATGAAGCCACCAAAGTTGCAATGTTAATATCCCAATACGCTGTTATAAATAAGTTTTGGAAATGCATTAAAAATCAGAATCAGCATTTTCTTGATAGTTTGCCATTAATAGACAAATATTTCATTTTTGCCAGGGTAGCAAGCTGATAGCAATCCAGCTTAAAAGTTACTCCATTTTAAGCCTGTTTCCTACCCAACTCTAAGTAAAATTGTTTTACATTACTTGACTAATGCAGTAAAGGCAGGACTCCTGTCACTTGACTGTAAGAGTGCCTCCTGCATTGGATATTATTGCATAACCAAAACATAAATATAATTTAAATGTAATAATATTTAACATTTTAGCACCCTATGTCCTAGAAAAGCCCTTGCCCATAGCAGCAGCTTTGCCATAGATGAAGTCTGAGGTGTAGATGGAAGCCCCACAGAGAAACCTGAAGGGTAAAACACACCCAGACCATTTCCCCATGCAAATAACTGCTTTCACTGCACCATTTAGAAGTGGAAGTTCATTCATCAAAACAAAGCTGTGTATTTGGGAAATAAACCTCTCTTGCACATTTTTTATCCAAAAAGAAGCAAAAATTATACTGAGAGTTCAGAAGTTCATAAGTATAAAGCCGAACAGGTGGTGCTCTAAAGTCACAGCAATAATGCACAGCTACAAAAACGCCTCACCCAAAACCAATCTGAAAACCTGAAAAACATGAGAGGAGTGGCTGTGCCTGCATTATGGAATTAAGAGTGGTTTGAGTTGGAAGGGACCCTAAAAATCATCTTGTTCCAACCCGTTCCACTATCCCAGGGTGCTCAGAGCCCCATCCAACCTGGCCTTGGACACTTTCAAGGATGGGGCAGCCACAGCTCCTCTGGACAACCTGTGCCAGGGCCTCCCCACCCTCACAGGGAACAAGTTCTTCCTAAAATCTGTTCACCATCACTCAGATTATTTTAGCTGTTGTTGTTGTAAGGAAGGGCAAGATCAAATCTTTTATCTCCATTTGCAGCAAGGAAGAAGCAACCCACGTGCAATCCAGTTCAGTGCTACAACAGATGCATATCCAAGTACAGAACCAGCATGGCTTCACCATGTGAAAACAGATAGCAAACACCCCAAAAGGCAAGTTTACAATGCAGTTACAGAAGGGAAAATCCCATTTTAATACACTATATGAAGGAAAACAACAGACTACGCAACGGCTTGACACTACTGTTAGTCTCTAAGAATGTTTCACATTGAAATCAAAGAAGGACACAGTATCTCAAATAGCTGTTTAGACTACAAAAGGAATTATCATTCTGAACATACAGGCTGATTCTGTTCAGCCAACCACATTAATTAAACACATACTGCCTAAAATAAACCTAGAACTATGCAGTGTACAGTGTCATAAAGGCATGCAGGGGAAATCCATCAGTTTAAGACATATGCTCATAAACCAACCACAATTACTATTCTAAGGACTTCAGAATTGACTTCTTATGCATATTAGTTGAAAAGCCAAAAGCTATTTTTATAGCATGGTTTATGGTCTACATAAACCCTAGAAATACAAGATTTAGAGCTAAGTTACAAGGCAAAACTAGTCACAAGGCTAGTTTTTTAGCCCAAGGTGTTGCCATCAGCAAGGGGAGCTCTTCATCTCCTCCAAGTCAAGAGTTAGAAGTCACCATCTCCTTCTCGAAGGAAATATAACTGCAGATATGTCCCACCAACACCCCCATGGGTTTGAGAGGCATGAGAGAGGTGGTTTTGTCTGCTTTTGCTCACAGCACAGTACATGAAGCTGTCACACAAAGCAAAATCAGTTGCACTCAAGTACAAGCTCATACCTGTTTTATGGATAAAATGGCCAAATGTCTGTGACCCAGAGCATCCTGAGTGCTTCCCTTTTCACTCAGCTGTGTTACAACACAAGACTATGACATGCTGCTGGTTTTTTCCATTCTTGAACAATGATTCTGGGGAAGACACATACTCTGAGTACTAATGAGGTTATTTTTTAATGCCATTAAAAGCCACTTGACCAGGACTGAGTGTGTGCTAGATAATGGATCAGAACACTCTTTATAGTAATTCAATTACAACATAACTCCTTGAGCCTTCTAAAAATAAGGGGTATAATGGAAGCAGAGTAACTATTGGTAAGCAAACTGCATCCAAGAATGACATAAATGAGAATATCAGCTCTAAGATTCTGGGTAGCACAAGGAGCTCCTTGCAGCAATTGCAACTAACTACTAACACCAGAAAACAGGTTTTCTTATTTTTTTATAAGTGATTATTTTTATGTCTATTATCCACACATTACATGAAAGTAGACAAGAGTTCAGCCTTTCTGTATTTCTGAAGTTGTTTGCGTCTTGGCATCTACATACACTGAAGAGAGCCTAGGTAAATAAATCTCTGGTAAGCATAATCTGTTATGCTCTAACTGCATTAAACAGCATGGACAGAAAACCATTTTCAGTGAGAACAACGTAAGATAACTCCCACTAGTGAAAAGAATGAAATCTCAGATTTTGAGCTAGTCAGTAATGACACTTCCATCGCACAAGGCTTTCATGTACTAATAGTAATTTTTTCCACTATTATTAATTTTTAAATTTTTTTTTCTTTAAATTTGTGACCTATATAAGTGGTGAGAAGTCAGGTAATTATAGGAGAACTGAGTATCAGGCATGAAACAAGCAGCTGAGTAATTGCCCAGCTGGACACAGATATCGTGTGTTGATCCTTTAAATAGCACCCATGACACAGAAAGAGAAGCTGTGCCGAAGTTTCATTCAGTTTTTCATATTTCTCCATTTAAATTAATGCACAAGATCAGAAACACCAGCACACAAAAGGATTTCTGCATGTTAAAGCACCTCCTGAAGTAACATTGCAAAGAAGATTAGAAGCTCCATTGGATTACTCGATGTTCCTGCATTTAGCTGCAGGTAGTTTGGGAATGTTCTCCCTAAGGTTTATTATCTTGCACATGTACCTTTTTAGAGCTTGTCTTCAGCTTTTCAACTTACTGATTGCTGGAACAGAGAACAGAAGCCATTGCCAAATTATCATTATGGCAACACCTTTCAAACATAAGGCAAATTTCTTAATACAAACAAATAAGATTTCTTGGCTTTACAGGTAGCATCAGAGTTATTTAATTATGCTAATTTCTGGCTGTTCCTCTTGTAATCCTCTATCTGTGCTGTAAGAAAGACTTGGATTTTTCTCCCAGCTCCTGGTTTATACTGGCAAACCCCAATCAAATTCCAGCCATCACAGCAGGGAAGAGTTGCCCATATTTTAGAATGAACCTGGAACCTTCTACCTGAAGATAGACAAGGCCATCAGAGCAATGATACTGCATATTCCTCCCCTTAAAAAAGCATGACATACTGCACCTAAAAGAAGTATCTGGAATTAAAGAAATCCAGGCAGGAAGATGAATCTCCAGCAAATTCCAGCTCATGACAGAAGAGTATGTGCAAATCCAATGATCCTCCCTTTTCACTCCTGATACTACTTATCTTTCTGACCTCATGATCTTTAGAGGAAAAAAATACACTAATGATCAAACTGATACTTCTGCCAGATAAAAGAAACCTTAAAATGCACAAAATTACACCTCAGTTCTTAATTGTAAGCAATTTTTTCCTTTAAGCATTTGGAAGACATCTCTTCCAAGATCTCAGGCACTGCTTCAGAACCACTTTACTCATTTTCCAAAATCAAAATGGCACCTTGCTGTAACTTATTTACAAAGCTGAAGGCTTAGGGAATTTTTTTTTAATTTTGTTTTAAAAGTAGTCCTATTTACTTACCAAAAAGAGATTATCTTCTCTCAAACTGCACAAAAGAAGTGAGAGGATCTCTCTCCTTCAATGTTCCTGTTGAAACACATCCAGGACAGCCAGCTGTGTTCATGGAATACAGCACCTACAGGGAAGAAGGTCTCCTGCCCTGACTGACCGCTGAATATTTTAAGACCCAGAGAAGAGAATCTGAAGTTTAATGCACCTGTTGAAAGTTGAACTGGCATCAGTGTTTCTGTTGTATCTACATGCAGGATTGGCACCCAGCATACAGATTTAATAGCCCACAAAGGTACTACTGCACTACTTTAACACTACTATTCTACATCAAGAAAAAAAGTGAAAAAAAATCAGGTTACAAGTCTCTAGCATAAAGCTGCTTCCCCTCAGACTCAATATACTGTTACTGTGGCATGTTCTTGCACAATAAAGTTATAGAAACACAGAGATTCCAATCCATAAAGAATACTTGCTTTCAAACAGCAGTTGCAATGATTATAATGCTCCCAAAGCATCTCTAAGTCAAAGTGGAACACTGATAAAAGTATGTCTAAACCATTAGCAAGCATTTCACTTCACCAGACAAGCTTCAAGAGCAGAAAAGTTACCTTCCCACACACAGACTGACCAAAGGACTGCAGGTTTCCGCTCTCAGCTCCACATCATAGTGGTATACTCTTTAGAGTCTCCACAATCTCACCAATTCCACTCCACTCAGAAAGTGCCATCAGGTCCTTCAGGGCTTCTCCCAGAAGTTCAGCCTTCTGCTGCTTCCCTCCCAGGCCTGGCAGAGCCCTTCCATCAGCACAAACGCCAGACAGATCTGGCCTGGCAGCTCTGTTTTGCTGCCAAGGGCAGCACCAGAACTCGGAAGATCTTCATGATGAGCCCCAGGGTCGCTAAAAAGAGTGTGGATTGATGGTGTCTTTAGGAGTAAAGTTGTTGCTGCAGATGATGTGTGCACAGCAAGGGAGGACACCTGCACTACTGCAGTCAGCTAATTAAACAAACTGGGCTTGCTTCAGCACCTGCAAAATCACACCAGCAATGAAGAAACCATCCCCATCAGAAACTGTGATTTTATACATTATGCACATGACAATTCCACTTTTAGATAGCATGGCACAGACTCTGTACATTCAGATTTCTGATCTGTAAGCAGCTGAAGTTAAGCATCTCTCAGCGAAAAAAAAAAAAAAGCACCAAGTAATTATAGTTATAATTTCTCCGTCTCCAGAAAACACGTGGTGCTAATATCCTGACATGACTCTCAGATCCGGAATGTTTAGTTTAAGTGAACAATTTTAGTCTCCCCAAAGCCAGCCAGAAGCTGAAGTTGACAAGTGAGAGTACTAAACTTCCAGTTTCCATGGAAATGGAATCTGAATCAGTACAAACAGGGATTTCAGAATTTAAAACCCAACGTTCTCCATCTTCCACACTCTACTCCAACATTCATTTTCCGGGGTAATAAGAGGTCAAGAGAGGCACAAATGCCACACGCACTTGTGATCCAGTAACTCACCCTTTTCATTTAGAGGTTGCCAGCCCCCTCGAGGCCAGGCACCAGAGCCATGAACTCAGCAGCACCTAACCAGACACATTTATAAATACAACAACGTCCCAGAACTGTGCATCTGGGAGGACAGACGGGTGCCCAGTTACATGATGCTAATACACATGAAATGGCTGCTTTGCAGCCCCATGCTGAACCACCCACAACAGAGAAGTTGTGCCATACAGCACAATCAGTAACAAAATTCTCATTTTAATTGTTGATATGACCCAACAGAAGCACACAAAAACAGAATTGTGAGATTTTCCAACTGTAAATCTTTAGGCAAGAACCAAAAAAAAAAAAAAAAAAAAAGGGTATATTTCATCAGCACTAAAGCAAATGCTCCTGCAGCAGTGCCCTGCTCAGTGCTGCAAGGGAGAATTCCAACTGCAAGGGTGCTCACTGGCAGCTAAAACAATTTGCCAATGGTTTTTATGGCTCCTGTTCCTTCTGTTTGGCAAGAGCAGAGGAAGAGTAATTTTCTGGAAGTATTTACATTGATTTTGCAGCTGATGACAACACTCCATCTGCTCTCAGACGCTTCAGTGCCTCTGCCAACTTCTTCCCCAATGTGGTGCTTTCTCCAAGCTTTGCCAAGGCTCCTCTGTTTCCTGTACTTCTTTAACTATGTCTGAAGGGGACATTGCAAGTTGAGATATGAACACCTAACCCATGCCCAAACCCACAGATCAGCAAAACAGATTTCAAATTAATTCCCCCTCTTAAGATCAGTGCCTCTAGAAGCCTGAGGACACAGCTGATGGCATCAACAGAGCTGGAAAAAATCTATGAAATAAAATGATCCAGGCCTTTGAGAAGAAGCAGAATTTACAACGGACCTAAACAAACTCATTCTTTTAAAAAAAGCCCAAAAGTCCCATGGAAATCAAGATTTTTCCCTAGCATTTAAACATGCAACCAAGTAAAGCAATATCCTTTCCATGGCAAATAGTGGCATACCCCAAAAACCCCACAAAATTTCAGATGCTTATGCAGCAAGTGCAATTCTACCCACAAAACCTGTGGTGTAAATCAAAGAGAAAGAAGGATTCAGTTTGTACCTGTTTGCCTGACACCTTTCCTAGAGTTAAACATTAAAAGAAGCAGCAAAAGCAAATACAGATTTGGAAGCCTGATTTTTTATTTTTTAAACTTTAGGGCATTTATCAAGGCAGAAGCAGACACAAAAACTTGGCTGATGTCTCCAACTTTTATACAATGACTGCACTACCTTGATGTCATGCCTTATCACTCAAGATAAAGTAGTCCTAAAAATGTAAGAGCTCATCTTACAGCATCACGTAAGTGAAAAGTGACCCCCCAAAAGTCACATACAGCACTCTTTTTAAGATGAATCCACCACAGGAAAATGGATTGCAAGTTTAGAGATTCCTGAAAAGTGACTATGACTTTCAATAACTCACATAAGCATTGTATTTAAACTCCCAAGAACTGAGATAAAGAGCATCAGCCTGCTCATGTTTGATTTGAGAATGGGAAGGTATGTCATTGTGAAATGGCATCCCTAAGAAATAATCCCAACAAGGGAAATGCAGGAAATAAATGCTTTAATCCCTTTTGTATCAGTACATATTTATTAGGCCCTGTCCAGAGATAACCAGGATCAGTGGTTTACAGGTTGGATTCAACATCTGAAGGGTTCTTCTAGCACAACACCTGCCTCAAATTATCTATCCTATTTGCTGACAAGCAGAGAAAGAATTTGCCTGTAAACACAGTAATCCTTTCTTCTAACAATTTGCCCTTTTCTTCCCATTTCACTGACCACCTAAATAGAAGAAAAGAGCAAATCATAGCACATGAAAAACAGGCGTCAACCTCATTCCACTGCTGCAATTTGTCTTTGTTACTTCAAAAACCCAGGACCAGGGCGATAAGCCCAGAAAAAACAATGGATTTGAAACGAGCCTTTTTGTCTTCCAGAACTCATACAATATGTAAGCAACTTCCTGCTTCAAGTTACAGGCTCAGAGAGAAACTGAAAGCTGAAAAAATTCGGAAATGACCAACCTCTTTGCATTTAGACACTGGACTCAGGTTTGCCTTTGTAGCAAATAAAAGACCAATTCAGCAGCTACATCAAACACAGCAGCTTGTTTTGGCAACCTCGGTTTTAGGAGATCAGATTTAGCTACTCAGCTTTAATACTCTTGGTTTTGAATTAACCATCTGTTCTGTAACATTGAGACAGACCTGGTGAAGTGCAGTGTCAATCTAAGGGGTCTTGAGGCTAAAACACACGAATATATATATATATATATATATATGTGTGCCCACAACAGGCAAAATGAATCCATCAAAACAGTAATCAACTCTCCCCAAAAGGAAGATGTAGTGTTGATTTTTCAATCTATTCTGGCATTTCATTTTACCCAATTACCAAGAGGAACTCAGGCCAACCCAGCATACATTTTAATCAATTAACACAAAAAGGGAACAACTTTGCAAGGCTTTCGAACAAAAAGACTTGCATTTACAACAGCTGTAGGTCAAAGATCTTAATCTGGGTTCTTTTGAGAAGATTGCCAAAAATAAACTTGCTTCTCCACTGTAAATTGTCACTGGAAAGGAAATGTGAAATTCTCACATGAAAATATACAGTTAGAAAAACCTGCATAGGCAACGATAGGTATTTTTAAAGTATCGCTGCGAAAATATGGAACCTTCTTTTTCCACTTTCAAATAGATGCAAGTACACAGTTGCTCTGCTATTTAAAATCCCTTCAAAAGAAGACAGGATTTAAAAGTGTTGCTTGACTGGTGAACTTTTAACAAACACTTTAATCAATTGATCCCTTTAAGAGAATCACATCATCAAAAAGCTATTTATTTCAGCTGGCTACAAATGGCTGAAAGTGGGCTAAAGCATGCTACAGAAACAGATGACAAGGTCAGAGTTCCCAGATCATCAAACATCATTATGAGAAGCAAGGAAAACTCCCAGTAATACCAGTGCATTTCCATGCAGTGTCATCAACACTGAGGTTTGCAGCTGATCCACTGCAGGAGGCTCTCCAAGATCCAGCAGGTCCTGGTCCCACACGTGGTCAGTAATTAGGGCTTACAAGTCCCAGACTGCCACTTCAGTGACCTCCAGGACCTGCTTACAAGAGCTGCTACAACTCCTTTTGCAACAGCTCTGGCCATGAGCCTGCACCTTGGTGTAAGGCTGGCAGCACCCAAACACTACAGGGTTTATTTCAACTCTAAAGCTGCAGCTCCACATCCCAACAGACACAGCCTCTACTGCAATTAACCCTCCTATTCCTATCTATTTTCTCCAGAAAAAGATGTAAAATCCAATCCAAATCAGGTGTTACTCCTTTAGACAATCCCCTGTGCTCACTTCACAGCAGCTTCCCATGACTGTGACTGCAGAGGTGTTTAGCAGTGGCTCAGTTCCAGCTCTGCCCACCCCAGCTGGCACCAGGCCACTGGCTGCAGAATCAGTGCAATATGTGCATATTCAGAGCCCCGTGCTCAAATTCCAACAGATTATCAACTTTTTAGTAAATAAACTAAGGTGTTAGACCATAAGCTTCCAAGAGAAGCCAGCAAGCAGCTGAAATCAAGTCCTACATTTTACCAAAACCGGGAAGGAAAAGATACCAAAATAATTCTGAAGAAACTACCTGAGATACCACGATGACTCCAAATTTCTATCTAATCTTGATGTAGAAAACAGAAGCTATCATTAGGATAGATAACTATTGATGCACAATGATTAAACAGTCAGAAGATGATGCCAGAATACAGCACTGTCCTGACATTTCCCTTTTCATCTCCCCCAATTCACAGTGTAAATTCTATTAAATAAACTTTTAATTTACTAGTATTTAAATTAAGAAACTCAAGATTTGGCAATTCAGGTGCCTTTACATAAATAACTAAACACATGCTGTGATAATCAAGTATTTGCCAAAATTTCTAAGAACTGATGCTGTAGTTGACTGTTTTTGCACAGGTGACCACTCAGTGAGTTTGCTTACACCTGCAAAGTTTGATTTCTCTCCATTCCATCTATCACTGCCTTCTATCAAGACAATTTCATCTAGAAGTAAAAAATAGTGAAAAATTAATTAACTTGTCCCTTTTTCATAGTATGTTCTAGCATTGCTTTACCAGAAAATTAAGAAAATCATTTAACTGAAGGGAAGAAAATCAGATTTCTGTGAAAAGGTACATCAAGCCACCTACTCCACATCAACTATATAAAAATTATATGACAGTTCTTGAACCAAAGGGGGACCCTTTCACTCAACAAAAAAAAAGAGACAGCAGAATGGTTTGATCAAGGACTTCATTTCAAGAAAAATTTCTAGTGATGTAGCACCTAGTGAAGCACAGGATATTAAGCACTTATTCCCCTTCAACTTCATTAAAAATCTCTTCTTCCGCTCCCACTTCAAAGCTTGTAGCTGAAAGCCTGATTTGTCCTGTTGGGTCCAGAGTGGGATGGCTCTCTAAATCACCAGGGAGTGACAGGCTCCTCTGTGTCCTGACACATAAGGGAACACTCACTCTACTATTCCTTCTGCAAAGCAAGCTGGTGTGTGAACAACCAACCCTGAAACCCTGGATTCATTACCAGGCATGTATTTTTCCCATATCACATCACTCAAGTATGTACATAAACATTCCTATAGAAAAAAATCTGTGAGATTAACTCCTTTTTAAAGGTCTCATCATGTAATTGCATACATCATATTCTGTTGGAAGTACTTTGGATAAAAGATTTTTCTTCTTCTCTTTATCATCTCTAATATTTGCTCTGTTAATAGCTTTTTTTCCCCAACTCAATAATTCATGGGTAATTTCAATATATGATACACCTGTGACAAGCTTCCCTAAAGCACAGTTTGTTCATCTGCTGCATTCAAGTACAGAATCATTATATTCCATATAAAAACCCAGCTCCTGGAAAACTGAGAACTTACCCTACAGTTTAGAGGAAGGTCATAATAATTTCCCCTACTCCACCTCTTTAAGCAAAGATTATACCGCAACCAGAAAACAAGATGCAAGGAAAATGCTACATATTCTGCATTTATCCAATAGAAGTGCTGTAAAGAACCAAGCAAAAAGAGAGGGGAGTTTTTTTTAATTACTTACAAGCAAGGATTTATTTACCCCTCCAGCTTAACTGCTGGCAGTATCAGCAAGGCAATCCCATTACACACTGACGGTGGCTGCATGGTACAAACACCTCTTAAAGACAACAAAAATAAACCAAAAGCCTGAACCCCTCAGGCTGGAAGGAGCTGCTGGAGCCCAGCCTCCTGCTCAAAGCAAGGCCAGTGCTCCATTAAGACCAAGTTGTTTTCACCAGCTGGGTCTGAAAACTGACTCAAAGGATGAAGATGCTTCCCTAGAAAATTAAAGCCTTCTTTACATATGGTCATTAACAATGACATAGATTAGAGACCTCCCACTAGCCCTAAGCCAATGACAAATCTTAAATCGCTTTCTTTAAATACTTATACTGTTAATGAAGTTCAGAGCCACTGAATTACTCCAGTTTCCCATGACTCCAGCATTCCAAGAGTTTTTAATAAAGTGCAGAAAGCATCCCCTATTATTGATGCTGAATACATTTTTAAGGAAGTTGTGCTTACAAATGACTACATCAACACAGGCAGAGGTGGACTCTCAGCTCTGAAGCCAACCTTTGAATCAAAGAAAGCAACTGGTTTTCTCCCAGCCTGGGACAAAGTGGAATGAATCAACTTGAATGTAGCAGAAATAACCTACGTAGGTAAGCTTGCACACTAGTTTTCAGTATCAGCCATCACAACTGCTTTGCTGTCCCATTGATCCAAGATACAACACAAATAAATCAGTTTTCAGAGACAAACCCAAACAAGCAGAAACATAAAAGCAAACTGACCTCAGTGATTTGTGTCAAAATATTTGTTTGGGGATGACGGCTCAAATTGACTTGCACCCAATCACTCTTTACCTCACATTTTCAATGTTACAAATAAGCTTCAACATTTATTAAATGACTATAAGAGCATCTTACACGAAGACCAACAAATTCATTCCTACAGAGAGTATGTTTTTAATAGCATAAAGTGACAAAGCAACGCATTTTTACAAGTCTACATAAATCTATACTTTCAGCCTTTTTTTTCTTCATTGTCAAATAAGACCCATATCTGGTAAATATTAATGGAAAAAACCCCAAACCTGAAATTTCCCTAAAAACAAATAGGTACTAGGAGAACAAACAATATTGTTACGAATTTCAGGACACGCTTGGCCTTTGCTTTAATGAAATTAAGTCACGTTAACAAAGCACAGAAAGAACACCTCTCAACACATCCACAGGGTTCAGTGTAAATAGAAGAAGACACACTATTTACACCTCAAGAGTGCTAAGAAGTACAAGGTAATCAGTCAGACACCCTAATGATGGGCTCAGCACAGCACAATAGAACCTAAATTCTTTTAAATAGAACTGATGATAAAGAATTTTTCAAAGGATACTCCCATCAATTTGCTACTGTATGAATTTAAAAAAAAAAAGAAAAAAGAAAAAACCCAAATCAATACAAGCTTCTAAACTAATACTGATTCGTTACTTTGTGATCTCTTTCAAAGGTCTGTTTTAATTCTCAACATCAGGAATAAATCCGCTGCAGGAAATCCTATGAAAAAACCACAATTTTTGAAGAAAGACTATGAAAAAGAACCAAGTCAAACTACTCAAGATTTGCCTTGGTTTTAATGTCTTACTTAAACATCAGATGTAGTAGAAAAGACCTCTGTTGGAGCATTATAGCTATTTCCCTTTTCCTAGTTCAACAAGCACAGGACTGACTTGATTAAAACATGCAGGAGTCAGGAAGACAGGGAGAAGAAGACAACACAGAGCAAAATGAAAACAGTGGTTATACAGCAGGATTATTTTGAACTCCCATCAGAAGAACACACAAACCCTCCCAGAAAGCTCTGTATGCTCAAACAGGACTGGAGCACTGGCATTAATTCCCTGCAGGAAAACTGAAGTTGCAAGAAAAGACGTGAGACTAGCGAGTGGTTTACCTGCCACACAGTATCTGTGTACCAACTGCTGGATTACACTTCACACCCTTCCCAGCTCCTGGAATTGATAAGGTACAGTAACAATTCATGGCTGCCTCCAATTACCTTGTAGTAAATCTGACTCTGGTCAGCTCTTCTAATAAAAAGATGAAACTTTCCTTGGTATTTGTCCCTTAAAATGTTCAGGATTCCAGAAAAATACCTGGTTTACATCTCCCTTTGCTTGAGCTTCTTGCCAGCAGAGAAGCTGTACCCCAGCTACGTGCCTGCTGTTATCCTGCTCAAGGTGCCAGGTAAATCAGCTTAGCATCTTTCACAGGCACATCCCCTCGGTTATGTGACAGCCTCAGCACACAGGGCTTCAGTGACTCGCAGAGTGGCTCTGTTTGGCCATCATCACTCTGCATCTGTGCCTTTGCCACTCCAGCCTGGCTGAGGAGCATTTCAGGATGCAAGAGAGGCTGTCATGTTGCTACACAAGTTAATCAAGAACTTGTTCCAGAGCTGGACTTCATTACAGGGACAATATCCTGGGAATGCCAACAATCTCGCCCATTGAGGATGGGATGTGCACCTACCAACTGCTGATTTAAGGTCTAATTATTCATCTAGTAGCCATACCTTTCATTTTTCAAGAAAAAAGCCACTGATAAGTAGTGGTGGAATGCCCAAAGGAAGCTCATCCTGTAACCTTGTACTAAGGTTTGAACTCTGAATGAAGCAACTCAGACAGCTCCCCCTGCCAATATTAAAATCAGACCAGAGATTCCCATCTGCCTTGTACTTGAATTCCCACAAATTAAGAGGCTCAATATTACAGCTATACATTGTGACATCACCACAAGAGATTGAAATGAGATCCTTGAATACTTCCAGGGATGGGACATCCAGAGCATCTCTGGGCAACCTCTTCCACTGCCTCACCACACTCACAGGAAAGAATTTCTTCCTAATATCCAATCTAAACTTCCTCTCTATAGACTTGAAGCCATTCCCTCGTCTTCCCTCGTTTAATTTTCTACTCCATTACAGAACTGTCTTCACCCTACCACATGCTTTATGTCCATGTCAGCAAGAAACAGAAGGGTATTCTTAAAAATGGTGTATACATTGAATGCTATTCTCATTCATACTGGTCAAGCTGAGGATAATGGAGGTCTTTTGAAATAAAATACAGTTTGTCCAGAGATCATTGTGAACTATTAAAGTAAACCATGCTCTGGAAGCATATAGATTTCCAATTACTTAGGCTTTCACATATACACTTACAATGACAAGCATGAAGGGCACAGCAAAACAAGAAAGAAATACCCTTGCAGCATATATTTAAATAAATCCACTCATCCTCTGCTCTGCTATCCACAATTAAAGCAGGCATATTTTTACAAAAGTTGATGCAATATTAAAGATTTTTAGGACAAAAAATATTTTCTAGAGGTGACAGAGCATTTGTCAAGCACATAGGAAACCACCAGACTAAGACAGGAAAGTGTATTTGCCATTTCCTTCTGTTTATGTCACATTTTTATCTTACAGTGTGTAAATACAAATTCAGAAAATGCTAATGACTTTATAAAAAGTCAGAATTTACTACACTGGTTCATGCTCCAGGAGGCAAACATAGGGTTCTTGCAGCTGGCAATATTGGTACATCATAATATGAAAATACAGCCAACCACAGTTCCTTACCCTGCGCTGCGGATGGATATTTTTGCCATGACGAGTAGTGTACATAAATATTTACCTGCCACAGGCACTTTGGTATTAAAGTATAATAAAAAAACCAAAACACTAAGGAATGTGACTGTATTTGACTGTTCTGCACATCTGTAATGCTTAATGTTTCTAAGCAGCTCCTGCAAAAATAATCAAAGCTGAAGAATGAGGGGAAAAGCAGCTGATAAATGAAACTAAGCATCTTGTCAAGAAAGATAAAAATGTGGTTAGAGGTCGGTGAAGGACAATGGGAGGGAGAGAGTGGAAGAATTCTAGAAAATTTCTTGTTGCATTTCCCTAGAAGGCTAAGGCAAAGAGCTGCCAGCAACAAAAACACTGTCTCTCGAGGAGCAGGGGAAATGAGCACTGACAGGATGTCAGGATCACAACAGGACAGGTGCTTCATGCAAGTTAAACCCAACTCCTGGACAAGGAAACAGCAGAGCAAGTGTTCTCCCTGCTTTGCTCCAAATAGCTCAGCAGCAGAGGAATTGGAGGAATGCTCTGTGGTTTGGAGAAGTGAAGGGAAAGTGCTAGTGTCTTTCCCTCCCATCCATAAAGCTGTGGTGCAACTAGAGGGGCATCTGGAAGGTCAAGATTCACAAGGTCTTGAGGGAGTGTTTAGGAAGCCTGGTGGCAGGGCAGAAAGGAGTGGCAGCACCCTCAGGCACAAACAGGGAGCACAGGAACGAGTCACTAATGGGAAGTGCTAAAAGAATGGCAGCAGGAGAGCAGCCACGCTGGGAAAGAGCACACTGCAAATCCAGCACAGAACCATGGAATCACAGAATGGTCTGGGTTGGAAGGGACCTAAAGACCATCTCATTCCAACTCCCTGCCACCAGCCCAGGCTGCTGCTCAAGGCTGCTGAGGAGCTTTGCAACTCCTAACAGACCCCTTCTGTCTTGCTAAGAGCTTAAGTAAAACCAAATCCACCACCAGAGTACTTTTTAAATTGTAATTTCTGGCTGCTGGCAGGAGCCCAGCTCTCTCACACCCTACCTAAGCAAGGTGAACCTCTTCCCTTAATTTCTGCCTCAAAAAAATGACCAATCCATGGCACACAGAATTTGCCAACAGCAAATTCACACCCAGCTCTCTTCCTGTAGCACACACCACCTCCTGAAGGTATGTGCCTCTTATCTTCCAGCCTTGCCCACACGGACTCCAAGTTCCTTTGATTCACTAAAACCACAAGGGAGGCAAGCAGCAGGCCTAAACTAGAATATTATCTTAATTCTTGAGTTATGAGGTCGGACTGGGTTTTCTTACAGCTGATCACGATCACAGATGTCCATCCTCACTACATTAAAAGCCACCTAAAGAGAGCTCTTGGTGGTCTGACACAGGACAGCTCAACCCCAAGCAGCACTGCTGTGGTCTGTACCAAGCTGGTTGTTTTCTGGTCTGTTTCTGGGAAGTAAGGGAACAGCAGGGTACCCGATTTTTTACAACAACTTTGCACATTTCATTTTGCTTTTTGCTCACCTCTTCCATTCGTGGAAGAAGAAGAAAAGCCCAAAGACTTTTAATTTATGGTATATTTCAGTTTGAAACAAAGGCTAAGTTCACAGGACGTGAGGGAAGCACATAAACTGCTAAGGAAATAGAAGAACTGCAGTGAAAGAACACTGGGAGTAAAAAAGAAAATTACTTTTCTATTCAGAGTACTCCATAAACTCTGGTTAATTCAGTCATTTTCTGCCAGATTTTGTTCACAAGAATGAGTTCTGACAAAAGATTCTGCTACACTCTACCAACTCCTTAAAAACCAAAAAAATCTACGTTCCCTTGTATGCTAAATAGCCTTTGTTATCTCTTTGGAGTATCAGGTTACCAATTCCAATCCCATTAACTGCATGAAAACACTGCATTGTATTCAGCGTGACTGTTCTTTGTTAGTCCTGTGCTCCTCTGTGCCACTTCCACTGTCGAAATACAAAGTCCCCAACTCAGCTTATTCGAAGTTTCTGTCCTTCCCAATGAAAACAGTGCAAATGCTTGGACTGACTTGGAGGCACCGATGAAGCCCAGGGCAAGCTCTCTAAAAAAAATAACCAAAACAACACCACAATCACTTCCTGGTGGGCAAGGACAAGGGCATTCAACCACTGCCATATGTTTCTCTCCAGATGGAAATTATTATTCTAGGTACTATTGCTAGTTAATATTGCCAGCTACACAGCTGCAGTGGCACATTTGAGCATTTGCTCTCTTGATTCCCAATATTGACTTCTAAATATTATCAGCTGTGGCATCTTCCTGCTTTCTTCTCCAGGAAGATTCTGACATGTGCAGCCACTGATGAGTTCCTTTTAACTTTCCCTCATATGTCACATAGAAGGGTGAGAAGAAAGACAAGGGCAGACAGATTTTACAAGCATTTAAGTGCCTAAAAAGGGTGCAATTTAATATGGAACAGGGGCATTTGCATCAATGAGTGCTCTCTCCTCTGTTTGCAGGTAAAACTGATTTCTTTATAAAGTTCACTTAATGCTACACTAGTCAGAACTAGCATTAGTATTAATCTACTGGATAATTGCTATAAACTCACTAATTGTCAAGATACATGCAGCTTTTATATGGCTTCAAACTTCGTATTTAAGAAACACAGACTGACAAGCAAATACCTACCTTTTAGAAAGCAACAAATTATGCTTTGCTCTCAATAATCCTATTTTACTCAGAAGGAGGTAATCACCATCAGCACAGGCATGGCAGGAGGGAGCAGAAAAGAGAGGAGAGAAAGCAGATCCGATCTGCTGAAGATCCCCAAACGGCCCTATGACAAGAACAGCAGACCCTTCAAGCCCTAAAGCCACACCGTCTCCCCACTTCAGCACAGACACAAAACATCTGGCTGCCCAGTAGAATTACTGCTGCTCTTTATCCATGTTCACAAAACTGCTGACTGACAGTAAAACCTAAAGTTTGCAAATGTTCTTCTGGAAACTCCAAACTCCTTTCTAACAACAGCTTGGAAACATTGACAAACGCTTCGGGAGTCCAAAAATATTTTAGCAAAACACTTCCATTTCACTTGAAGCAAAAGGAAGTTCCAGCTCTGAATGTTCCTGGGGAGAACACAACACAAAAAAAGTACCGACAGCCTGGCCAGTTTAAAACTGGACAATGCAAGGTACAGGCTGGAAACACGTCAGGTACTGTTGTAGGAAGGGAAGTAAAACTCAAGGTTACACCGAGTACAGCTTTCAAAGCAAGTAAATAAATTCAAACTACAATGTCAAGCCTGGAGCAAGGGCAGAAGCTGCAAGTCAGTTGCATTAGAAGTTTCCCTCCCCTTTCTGCTCAAAGGGGTAGTAAGGCATTAAAATAATAAAAAAGAACACCATGAAACAATCACAACTGCCAACACAGGGAGAAAGAACTCTCCTTTCAAAGGCACAGATGTCACATCACACTACTAAGGAGGGAGCAATACCACAGCAGAGGACAACATTCAAGCTCACCTTTAAAGCTGTGCTGCTTGCTTGCAGGTGAAAAAGAAATCCTGGAGAGCTTCACAACTTTTCCAAGCTCAAATATCCTCTTAGTGCATCTGCATGAGCATTTGCCATTGACAAAGAAGGTTAAACCCTCTTAGCTGAAACACACATTGATCTATCTACAGTGCTCATTCCAATCCTCAAAATTAACGTCAGTCCCACACAGAAAAACTTCAGGGATCTTCACAGGTTATCCATGGATTACTTGTAGCCTCTCTGCTAATATTTCCTCTGAGTTCCACTGTCTGGGGCTATGGGTCATGATATGAAGATTCAGTTGGCAACGATGGGTGTAGACGTGTCTTGCACAGCAGACTCCAATACTGGAATTTAAGTAAAAACATAACTTATAATACTTGGAATTGGCAGCATCCTCCAGTATTATAATGCAGTAGCCTGGAGTTTTTTTAGTTACCCTGGATGAAGTTGTGAAGTGTTTCCCCAAAATAAGTTTGAAAGAGCACAACATAATTGGCTGCAATGTAACTTTACTGCTTATGTTCTGGAATTAAAATTAATCCAGTAAAGTATATCACTACCTTTGGAGACACAAGCAATCGACAGATCACCCTGTGAACTATCCCATACACATGGAAAAAACAAACAAACAAAAAATAATTATCTTTTTATAAATATTTACTCATTTAAATTACAGATCTAGCTTGCTACCCACACAGAGGACACTACAGAGCTGACCGTCCGTCCTCATTACCATTCTTCCCTTCTTGTGCTAAAGATAGCATGGAGAGTAAAAATAAATAAATCCTCAACAGCATTAGGAATTAGACAATGTCATGTTGAAAGATACCCCAAATGAGGAGCCTTATCTCTCCTGGCTGGCTCGGGGGGCAGGGGGGCTCTGACCCACAGAAGGGAGGTAGCACTTAAGCCTCCCCTAGGTGGTCTCTTTGCAGCAGGCTCTGCTCCCAGCTGTAATTGCTTGTCAGTCTTAACGGGATGCCTGAACACTCTGGAACAGTTCAGCCGAGTATTTAAACAGATGGATGGTACAGGCCACTGGAACAATCCCCATTTTTCCCTGGCTGCAGCTCTCTTTCAGTGCATTCCTTTGAAGTCTGTGCCACTGAGGAATCAACAACAGCTGAGAAACATGTGTTATCATACAACACCGAGCGCAGCCACAGTACTGCACAGCAAGATGCTTTTGTGCAATAATCCTGCACTACAGCAAGCTTTACAGGGTCTTTTCTTGTGGGTGAGCCCATTTTCCAAGCAAACAAGAAAGTAAACAGATTCCTCCCTCCGTAAGGAGTGACTCAAAAGCAAAAAGGTGAATTAAGCTGATTTCTCAAGCGCCTGCCATCTGAAAGCTTACAGTGCCTGTCTCCTGGAGTCCTCTTGGACACATGAACACTCTCCATATTTATGTCAGCACAAAGATGACCAGATCCTTGCAGAGATCCGAGTGAAGTAACAACCCAGAGGAGTCAGCAGTTCCCCTGGTAGATGTGGCAAATCCCTATCCACAGCTCGAATCCAAGCAGGAAAGTTCCTTTCTCAAGCAGGACAAGTTCTGTGATCTCAACTTCACAGGTGACAAACTGGAGAGAGATGGAGCAGGATGGCACCGCTTGGCACACACAGAGCAGTCAACCCCCTCCCCACACTTTATCAGCACAGAGAGAGATAACATACAGCCCTCAGAACAGCCAAGGGAGAAAACACCAAGATGATCCCCTTATCAGCCAGGAAAACCACTCCTGTCAAAGGCGTGAGATCACCACATGCTTTGAAGGGGAATGGGAAGGGTAGGAAGAATTAGCTATTTGTGAAACTGAATTTGGAACTAGATTCACTGTCCAGATTCAGAAGCATGAAGCTGGCAATGTGCATATGCAGGAGGACAGCAAGTTACACACACAACACATATATACAAACACACCTATACTTGCCTAATAACAGCTTTTACAGAACTGAATCTCATTTTCACTGAAGAGAGACAAGCAACAGGTTAGAGCCTCGCATTTACAAAGTATCCCAGTCTCAAATGTTAAAGGAAGGAAGGCATTGAGATTATAATAAATCTCATCACCCTGTAAAGTCCCAACCCCACCATGAAAAAAATTACAGGAAAACCCAGGCTTTCAAAAAAGCCCCAGAAAACCATAAAACATTTACATTTAATGTCAAGACAGAAGTTCATAAAGACTTAAAAACCCAAGCAAAAGACCTAAAATTAGAAAGCAAACACACTGGTGGACTAAGCTAAATTCATAATTAAAGACCTCACAAAATAAAATTACCAAGAACAGTAAGCCTCACGCCGAGGGGGGTCTAGCCCAGTCCCCACAGGACAGTTTTCCACCCTATAATTCAATTTAACAGTTTTTTCTGGAGAGGTCAATGCTGTCCTTCATATTCAGCTTGAGTCAGACTTAAGGGACCACAGAAAAAGCACGTATTGATATTGTCAGATATATTTAGGGGATAAAAATAATCCCAGTCTCAAAAGCGTTACAGCAATGTAAAAATCCAGTGTTGCTCAAAATAAACGGTGATGCTCAAGATCCCTACAACTTTCCAAGAATGAGTATTAGCATGAGCCAAACTACCACCTGATCAGCAATCAAAACCACGACTGAACATTTACATGCAATTATTCTCACAAATCATGTGTAAAAGCACTTAAGAGAATCAGGGCAATCTCAGTATCCCAGGAGGTGCAGGCAGGAAGGCAGCTCAGGCAGGAGGTCACACTGCCCTGCGATGGCAGAAGCAGGAACAGAACCCACCATCCTCAGTGCTCAGCTCCGCACTTTCAGCAGCTCAATCTCCTTAATTCCTTTTCAGAGCATCCCTCAAACAGATTTTAAGAAGTTATATTAATCAACTTATTTTGGCTCTTCAGAATTGTTGCTGGTTTTTCCAGTAACGGTTCCAGGCTGTTTGAAAGACTTACACTTCCTGCTAAATATGATTTGGTATTTTTCTCCTCTTATTTCCCATTATGCCAAACTTTTTCATCTCCAGGAAAGATTAAAAACAAGATTAACTCAAACAACAGAGCAAATTCTGCTGGGTTCGCAAAGGTGGAAAGGATGGAGAGATTACTTAACTGTAAGAAGTGAACCACCTTTATCTCTCAGTTGTCCTAAAGGGCACACAAGTAAATACGATGAATCCAAATCAGTCATTTCAGTTCCCTCAGCAATTCATTCCATATCAAAAAAATTCTTTGCTCTAAGACTCAGAGAAGTACTTCCAATTTCACATCTAGCTTACTTTCCAGTGAGATAGCATCAAACAAAAAGTTAATCCGAAATTAAATTTTCTCTCTTCTTTAAAGAAAACGGAAAGAAAGTAAGGCTGATTTTATTTGCAGTTCAGCCACACGGTGTTTTGGACTTTTGGAACAGCATCTATCAAAAGAGATTAGAAAGAAAGAAAGAAGAACCACCTCCAAGCAAAAGAGTTCACAGTTCATTCACAAGCTACATACTCTACACTGAAAAAGACAGAGCCCTTTACTTTTGCAGCACTTAACACAACCGCACCGCTCCCAAACACAATTAGCTGGGAGCCTGAAAGCCCTTAAACAGGTGTCTTTGCAGAAATCATTAGGCAATTGATTTGCTCGCTCTCCACAGCCCGGCAAACGCTGAATTTCAACGTGTGGTGCTGACTAGAGCTGAGGCAGAAACTCACAACGTCCGAACCAGACTTCCTAAAACCCCGACAACACTTTTTGCTACTGATGCGAGTAGTTTCCAGCGATTATGTTAAATGTGTCAACCTCAGACACACCTGCAGCTTGGGGATGGGAGGCGTGGCAGGTGGAATTCCAAAGGGGTCACCGAAATCGGTAACCTTCCCCCGCCTCTCCATTTTCCACACTGACGAAATCCACGAGCAACACTGAAAGGTGGTTGAGGACTGCGTTTAAATCACCATTCTGCTGGACAGAAAACAGGCTGGCACACACCGGACTAGCTCAAGCTCAAACCGGACCCTGGAGCACACCTCCCCAACAGCATCTCACAGCTGGAGAAACCAAGCAGCAGAATCCACTTCCTTACCCTTTAAAGTTCATGCCTCTGTGTTGTCCTACCGCACTGTATTTGCTTAAGCTTCTCTCATCAATAGTAACCCCACGAGGAAAAAAAAAAAAAAAAAAAACCCAAAACCAAACAACCCAAAAAGTCTCATGCATTCCCTGATGGCAAAACACATTTTCTTCTAATCTTTCTTCTTACTGGGGAAGAAAAAGAGAGAGGGAGGGGTTGGGTCGGGAATAAAAGAGATTAATCGTGAAACAAACCGTCACTGCCCGGAGTACGGGGGAGAAGAAAAAAAAGACCGAAACAAACAGTCCATGTAGCAAAAGGGGGGAAAAAAATGAAAAGGAGAAAAAATAGGTTTAATTTTCTTTCCGGTAGCAGGAAGAGAAGGGGAAAGAAAACTACTACAAAGATTTCCCTGTGTACGAAAAGTAGATTTTGACTTCCCTTCCTCAAGGACACCGACAAATAATCCCTTACTTTTCCACGCGATGCCCAACGGAGAAATAGAGAACGCCAGGAGAGAGGAAAAGCCGGAGGAAGCCGGGGAAGTAGCGAAGGAAGAAGCGAAAGGACAGAAGCGAGTGCGAGAGGGCTGGGAAGAGCCGAGAGGGGGAACGGCAGAGTCGAAAACGTAAAAACAAAACGCAGGAAAAGAAACCAAAAAACCCCACAAAAATCCGAGGAGAGATGGGAAACGGGCGAGAGGGACGGGAAAGTTGGCGAGCGAGGAGGAGGCAGGGAAGGGTCACAAACGCCCCATCGGGGACGAGCCGGGAGCTGCCGGAGAGGGGACGCGGAACCGGGAGAGCGAGCGAGGGACGGAGGGAGCGAGCGGGGCAGGGCAGCGGGGCAGGGGAACAGCACTTACCGCCCGTCCCCTCGCTGGCCGAGCCGGCAGCGGCTCCGTGCGCCCGTCCCGCGGCGGCTCCCGGGCAGCGCCAGCGGCCGCCGGCCCCTCCTCGCTGCCCGCGGGGGGCGGCGCGGAGGGGCAGGGCAAGCGCCCGGGGCTCGGCCGCGCCCGCACCCGCTGCTGCCACGCTCCTCCACCGGCCCCGCGGGGGTGGGCTGGGCGTGAGTGCGGGCAGGGGGGAGCGTACTCCGCATCTGAACTGCGCTGCCTCGCTCCCCTTCACGGGGGAGGATCATGTAACGAACTGGGGCGCAGCACGGCCATTGTGGGAGCTCTTAAAGCCGAGCCGACCGCCACCGGCAGACGGAGGCGGCTGGCGCTGCAGCCCTCGCCTCAGCGGAGCCCACGAGCCCTGCCCGGCACTACGGGAAGCCGCAGCCTCGCCTCAGCTGGAGACCCGAGCCCTGCCCAGCGAACCGGGAGCCGTCAGTCGCATTCTTGAGCGGGAGCCTGCCCGGCACCAGGGAGCCGAGTATCCCCTGAGCGGAGCCCTGCCCGGGCACCGGAGAGCCGGTAAGTGTTCCCTGAGCGAGCACTGCCGCACGGAATGAGCGCACAGTTCACCAGTCGAGCGGATGCCCTTTGTAACCGGCACGGGCGCAGCAGTCTCCCCTGAGCGGCGCCTGCTGCTCGGCACCGGAGCTGGCAGTCTACCATGAGCGGACGCCCCCCCAGAGCCCTGCCCGGCACGGAGCTGCAGTTCCCTGAGCGGCGACCCAGAGCCCTGTGTATCCACCGGCACCCGGGAGCCGCAGTGTTCCCTGATTCGCGCACAGCCCCCGAGCCCACTGCTCAGGAACCCGGAGCTGACAGTCTCCCATGAGCGGACGCACCCCGAGCCTTGTAGCCCGGCACCGGGAGCGCAGTCTCTCACCCACGAGCGGAGACTGCCACGGAACGGGAGCCGCAGTCTACCACTGCGCGGAGCCATGATCAGCACCGGGCTGACAGTTCACAGAAGCACGGAGCCCCCCGAGCCGTGCCCGGCACTGATGGGGCAGGTGGTTAGTGCTCTGGGCTCTGCCCGCCCACTCCTCCACACCCCCGCTCCCAACGCACAGGCCGAGCCTCGGCAGCCGGGACCTCAGGTACTCTGTTGTTTTTCCACGAGGATTTATCCCCCCGCCCCGTCATTGTTTCTGCGAGGAACAAGAATGCCTTTGGTGCTTGTTTGAATGGGATG
>CM031879.1:57679323-57956227 GCA_018697195.1 Certhia americana | reverse complement strand
CCCTTCCCTCGGCTGCTTGCTCCTGTGCAGCGCCATCGGTCCTCCCTTCCCTCCTCTTCGCCTTCCCGCTGTGGGTCGGCGCGGCAGGAGGCAGCGTCCCCCCTGGCTCGCACGGCCATGCCCCGCTTCTGCCGCCGCGTCCTCCCCCGGCCCCGCGGGGGTGGTCGGGCGTGAGTGCGGGCTGGGGGAGCGTCCTCCGCCTCCTTCCTGCCGCTGCCGTCGCTTCCCCTTCACCGGGGGAGACATGTAACGGAACTGTGGCGCCAGCACGGCATTGTGGAGCTCTTAAAAGCCGCAGGCCGCCCCCGCCACCCCGGCAGTCCGCGGGAGGCGGCGCGCTGCATCTCGCCTCAGCGGAGCCCCCGAGCCCTGCCCGGCACCGGGAGCCGCAGCCTCGCCTCAGCGGAGCCCCACGAGCCTGGCTGCGGGCCCGGCACCGGGGGCCGCAGTCCCTCCCCTGAACGAGCCCTGCCCGGCACCACAATAAGTGGATGCTTGAGCACCCGTGCGCGGGAAGCTATCGTAGTCTCCCCTGAGCGGAAAGCACTGCCCGGCAACGCGGGAGCCGCAGTCGCCCCTGCCGGAGCCGCTGCCCGGCACCGGGACTCCGCATTCTCCCCCTGCACCATAACCATGCCCGGGCCCGGAGCCGCAGTCTCCCTGGCGGAGCCCACACGCACCGGGGAGCTGCTGTCTCCCCCTGACGGAGCCCCCCCATAGCCCGCCCGGCACCGGGAAGCTGCAGTCTCGTTAGTTCCCGAGCGGAGCCCCCAAGCCCTGCCCGGCACCGGGATCCCAGTCCTCCACTGAGCGACCCCCCGAGCCCTGCTCATCACCCGAGCTGCATCTCCCATGAACGGGAGCCCCCCCGAGCCCCTTGCCCGTCCCGGTAGCTTCAGTCCTCCCCTGAGCGGACCCCCTGCCCCGGCACCGGAATCCTGCAGTCTCCCTGACGTAGCCCTTCTCATCACCCGGAGCTGCAATATCCTCGCCCTAGCGGGAGCCCCCAGAGCCCTGCCCGGCACCGAGGGGCGGTGGGTGCTCGGGGCTGCCTGCCCTCCTCCACACCCCGCTCCCAAAGCACAGGGCGAGCCCCGGCCTCGCCGGAGACCTCAGGTTACTCTGTTGTTTTCCACGAGATTTTATCCCCCCCGCCCCCCGCCATTGTTTCTGGAAGGAACAAGAATGCCTTTGGTGCTTGTTTGAACTGGGATGCGGGAAGCCAGCAGGCAGCGTTCTGTGTTGTTGCTGATTTGGATTTTGATGATGGAAAATTCCCCACAAAAAACCAACCAAACAAAAAAAAAAAGTCATAAACCTCAGAGCAGCAAAGACTGCAGGCGGCTGTTTGGAGCAAAAAGTTTTGAGTGTGAAGTTTTAATCAGTTTTGGGAAAATGACCATTAAAAAAAAATCCAAAGCCTATTTGGAAATGTGCTTCAGCGCTGTGATGCACAGGCGTTTATCGCTGACTGCAAACACTGGCGCAGGGTCTGCACTCAGTTCGCAGCAGCAGCAGCAGTCAGTCCCAGCTCTTTCCTGGGCTTCTGGCCTTCCCAAAACTGCCTGTGCCATGTCCAGGACACGCTGGTCATTTAAAGAAGAGTCTCATCAAAAGAACTTTTTTCTTATTTGTCTTATCACTATTCCTCTTGCAGGTTTTTGAGCGTCCCGGAGTGTTCTTATGAAGGCGTTTTTTAAAATTCCTAATCCTTCAGAGAGCAGGGTTTTGCTTCCACACAACTCTGCTGGGTGCTACACAGAGGGTATTTTCAAGACTCTACACATAACAAGTTTAGATACAAGCAAATAAATGTTTGTGAGATTTGGGTTTGGGGATGTTTGTACAAATTTTCTAGTAGGTCTGGGTCTCGGGTTATTATCATATCTTTCTTCGTGGGTTCATTTTCCTAAGCAGATTTTTTCTAAGCCTCCAAAGTTGCTTCTGAAAAAGTCTTCAGGAAGCTGTCACTTTTATTTCTTTGTCTAGGCTGTTTTACAGGAAGAGGTGCTAAGCAGTCTGTGAGAACAGCCTTAAACACAACATGAAGTGAAGGTGTGGTTGTAAAAATTAGATTATTCTGTTGGGGACCATGTGCATTCTGTGGTCAGTTACACACACACACACATGCACACTCTCCAGTTTAAGAAATTTTAAAAAAACCCAACACTTGAGGGATAAAAGGGAAAAGGAATGGTGCTGATCACCAGTTCTGTACTCTACTGGATGAGATTTGTTTGCACTAGGCATTTTTTACTATGCCTTTCAAGAATGTCAGACAACATCCTAAAAGTTTGATGCGTTTTCTAGGTAGATTCTTTGTTGCAAAATATTTAACCAAATATACCTGTCAAGATCCTGAGCGCTGCTGTTCTCAGAATATACAACTGCTTCCTTTTGTTTTTCATGGAGCCTGTAAACATGACAAGAGCTGTAAAACTCATGGAAGAATTTTTCCCAAAATTCAGGCTCCAGGGACTCTTATGGAGTGAATGATCTGGGAAGCTATTGAAGCTATATGACCTGGGAAATTATTGTTAGGAGGAGAAAAGCCTTTTTGAAGGAGTTAATGGTTTACTGAAAACAAGTACTTGATAAGTCATTGAGTTTGTGTTGTTTGCCCACTCCAGGTGTTCAGCAGAACCAGGAGCCACAACATTCAACATTGTCTTTTCTATTCAAAGTTCACTCACCAATTAGTTTCTCAAGCCCAACAAATAATTTTTATACACTTTCTGTGTAAATTTCCTGTGAGAAAGTTTGGTGAAAAACACCCCTTTGCCGAGGGGAAATTAATGGCCACAATTAAGAGATTTCTGAATGTTCAGCACATGCACAACAAGGCATAAAATGTTTATGCTCAGTGTTGTTGTGGTGTTTGACTTGCTGGCTGAGCACTGGAATTTTTAATATTCTAATGTCTTATTTCTTCCTATTTCCTTTCTGCAATTTGGTTATGAAGTCACCAAAGGAAACACTATTCCACTGCTTCAAAATAGCATTTGTGAATTTTTTCAGAGCAGTTTTTGCACGGCGTGATATGACAGGATGTCCGGAGAAGGTATCAAATACATTTTAAAGAGTGATTTTGTACATCAAAAATGTAACTCTTTTGGAAGGTGAGGTGGTAGCAAAAAGAGAAAATTGAATTTCTGTGTTGCTTCGATTGCATAAATTTGATCAAGAATTTGACCAAGGGAAGATGACAGTGGTCATTTAAGTGAAAAGAGGGAAATCGGGCTCAAATCCAGCCATGAAATGGAGCTAAAATTGTACAAATACCTTCCTTATGTAACATAGCAGTCCAACTGCTCTTTTGTGAAAGAACAAGATGCCTTGTTTCCCCAGAAAATTGGTTGGGAAGACGTTACGGAGTGATGTTAAATTGTACCAGCCAAGGGCAGGACTTTGTGCTGGTGCAGGGTGACTCTGCTGACAGTCTTTCACTTCTGGTGCCCACCCCAATCACTTCTTAACTTTGTTACTTCTCGTGTAATCCCACCTCATTTGTGTCACATTCACCTTCACTCAATCCTTTTCCCACACTTTGCTGGAGAAGGGTAAGGAGGATCTAGCCAGAGAAGTTTTGAGATCTGTAGGAAAGCAGTTTTCCAATAAAGATCCTGCTTTGGTTTTACCAAAGGGATAATTTAAGTATCCCAGGAAAGGAGTAAGGCACCCTTTGGATTCTAGCTGCACAGGGAATTCCTTGCACCGCACAGCCACACACATGCAGAGCCTTACACATATGTTCTTAATGAGCACAGAAAGGAGAAAATAGGCCCACATGCCTTTTGGTTATGTAAGCTTTCCAAGAATGATGCCTTTTTTACCAAAACCAGGAAGAGAATGTTTCTGAGGTTCCTTAATTTCCTCCTCTCCTGGATCTATCAGCAGCTACCACTGCCCTTGCCACTGTCATTTAACCTTGAGAAGTGCAGTGTCTGGGTGGGCTCTTCAAATTTAATCCAGACTATAAAATCCGGCTCATTGAGTACAGAAGTGTCTCTGTGTGACCAGTGACAAGTGATCAACGCTGCTTTCACTGTCATGGGTTTGCAGGAAGCTCTTCATGCTCAGAACAGAACAAACTCTGTCTTTGCAAATGCTTTCTTGAGGAAAAGTAGGGCTGGATCCAGCAAATTATTTAACTGTGTACATGTATCCGAGCACGTGAATAGTCTCAGTGGGACTGCTTGCATTATCAAAGTTAGGCATGTGCTTAAGTACTTGGCTGAATTTGGTCCATTGCAAATAAATCTGAACTGATACCCACCAAGCAGAAAAACAAGCTGATTTGGAGTAGGGTTAATTTATGTCCAGTGGTGTGTTTGATTAATTGTAAAATGAACTTTTCAAGAGGCTGGTTTCTTTTAAAATAGAGCTGCTGTCTGATATTCAGGGGAAGCAAACATCAGATTATAATTTAAGTGCATTCTTCAAACTCTTTCTTCTTAGTTTTGTTTTTCTTTTCAGTTAATATTTATTTCTTGGAGCCTGAGGAGTAATAATTCCTGGTTGTTTCTCGTCTGTGTTTTCTAGGTCTTGCCTTGCTGTGCATTGAGTGTGAGTGATGTGCTGTGTTCGATATACAGAAAAATGCAATCTCAGTCTTCAAATGGTTGAAATTCAAAAGACAAATATTCTAAGAGGGGAAATAGGTTCTATTTCTGTTTCACACAGCAGATTCTGGATACTCACAGAGACTGCAGATTTCAAGACTTGGCTCTGTGGAAGAGATCCAAATGAGCTCAAAAAAGAATCCCAAACCAAATTCTTCCCCTTTCTTTCTGCCCTGGCCATGAATGTTAACTCACACTAACCAGGGAATTAGCTTTGAATAAGCAACCAGAGCAAATTCATTTTTGTTGTCAGTACCAGCAGTAACTCCCAGTTCCTGAGTCCAGCCTAAGCACAGTATGAATATATTCAGGGATAGTTACAATTCTGGCAGGCAATATTCAACATACTCAATATTCATGAGGCTCTTCTGTTTATTGCACAGGAATGAGAATCAGGTGAGCCTGGTTCTTCCTCTTCATCAACAAATGGCTTTTTTTCCTCTGATTTTTCTTGATCGATAGAAAGTCATCTTCTTCCTTCAGAGATAGACCACCACACCAGTTCACTCCAGTTAGAGGAACATGTTGAAGTCTAAAGTGGGGGAATGTTACAGAGGAGTGAAACATTACTAGCAGACGTCACCCTTGTGCATTGACCATAAGATCATAAGACTTGGATGAACACCTTTAAACCAGTTTTTAAAGGCCTGTTTAAATCCATAGTTATCTAGCATGGTCAATAGTAAACCATAATTTTTAAAGTATTTTTCTTCAAGTTATATCTTCTGTAGATCACTGCACAAGAGTCTTGGCTTTCATTAGAGAAGAAAAGTAAGTTTGTAGTTGCCATGGTTACAAAGAAAATCAAGAAAGATGTGAACCTTGACAGTTCTGAAACCGAAATGCAAATAAAAGTTAATCTAAATGTCGTATGATAAGGGAGGAGAAATTACCAATATCAGTCTTCAGACATCTAATTTGAACATAATGACAACAAAAATGCTCTGCTTGTTAAGTTTTATGCAAGTACTTTGCGTCACCTTTTTTGCCAAGTCCTGGAAAGAAATGCCACTATAAATCTCAAGCAATTTAGAAGAGAGAAAATTATTTACTGTCGCTCTAAGAAACTGACCAGATATCAGCTAAAACAAATTAATATCTCAATGGGGACTTGCATCTCTCTTGCCTGGAGGACCTAGAACCATTGCACCAAGCAAGGACTGAGAAACCATCTGAAGATTAAACTATCTAAAACGAGTCTTCTGTTGAAGAGTTGGCTCAGCACAGGAAAAAACTCACACCTTAAAAGAAATCCAATGATGAGGACAAAAATAGTTGACTTAACTAGGAGGGAATGACAAGGAGAAGATTTTAATTTAGGAACCTGGAAATGTGCCCTTGAAATGGGTGTAATATTTAATGTAGGAGTTAATTTGCTGGGTGTCTGGAAATCTGTGCCCTTCTCTGATCAAGGACATTTAGACAGGAATATTATTTTATAATGCACAGAAAAGTTGTAAAAACTTTGTAGTTCCAGAGTTTCTTTGGGTTGGATGTTTTGGTTTTGTTTTTCCTGTAACACATAGCAGAGAGGTCTCTCCAGGTGTGGTACAAAACTTTAGGATAGTAGGATATCCTTCCACGGAGTCCAAAAACCAGGAATATTTAAGGGGTCTGGCATGGTACTGTTACTTTTGATTTGGGACAATTGTCCTAAATTAAAAGTGTAAGATATGGCTCATCAGCAATATATTTAAATATATTTATAACTATATTCACTTTCAGTTTATAAATCAGTTTTGTTGTTATTCTTCTGTAAAGCTGGCAGGTATGCCAAAAAGCATGCCTGCTTTTCTATTATGCACAGATTTTAATCACACACATAGGAAGGAACACCAAACCCCTTTTGTATTTTGACCTAGACCCTCAATTTTTTCCTGCAGCACAGTATTTCATCTCTATTGAAAATGATAGGAATTACCTGTCCCCTGAAGCAGCAAAATCAAGGCTAATATATTTTAAAATACGAAGAGCACAAAATTTCAGAAACACCTCAGTAGTTCCCGAGCTTAAACCCCATTTTCATAAGTAAGTTAGGGCCAGATCTCCAAAGCTTTTGGAAAATGCAAATAGATGCCTGGAGGACTTTCTAAACACACATTAAAATGGAGGAGAAGAAGAAAACACTGCAGAATAAAGCATTGCTGCTGAGGTTTCCATCTTAAGAAGTTTGCATGGGAAAAAAAGAAGAGTTTTTTTACTTCTCAGGGATTTTTGGAAAAGCTTGGGGATAAACACTGGCACTTCACTGCACCTCCAGAAACTTTGTAGTAGAAGTTTTAGGTTGTTCTACAAATCTGTTGCAGCAAAAATTGGTGCTTTGCTCTGCAAGGTCTGTATTTAACCTGAGTTCAGCAGATTCATTTCTTTGTCGAAATCAGTTTCCCTGTTGTCTTGTAGAGTCTTTGTCTCACTCCTTGCTTTTTTGGTAGGTTGGGAAACATGAGAGGGCAAGATACCCTCTTTCAACAAAGAACTAATTTCCTGATCCTTCTGACTGGAGTGAGCCAAGCTTCCCCACAGAGAAACAAATTGGATGACTGTTTTAGGATAATTGGGTAGTTCTATTCCTTACAAGTAAGTTATTGGAAATCAGAGGTGTGAAAAGCTCTTTCCTGGCTTTACCTGTTGTTGCCCCTCATCAAACCCTTTGTTTTCGAGAGTTTTCATTTATTCTCTACTTCAAACTGAAAAAGAGCAAAGAAATTGGCAAAGTAAGTTTCAGATATTTACATTTTCAACTCATTGTTACTGGGTTTAAAATTTTCTTCCTGCCGCTTTCCTTGTCTCTTCTCTTCCTTTCACAAGGTGTCTTTTTTTTTTTTAAGGCCAAAACCTTCAAAAGTCTTGTAAGGCTGTGTGATGCTGCATCCACAACCACACATTTGTTTACAGATCTGTGCACATCCTTGCTGGATTAAAGTTTTCTGTATTAAGCTTTAACAGTCATGTGTCTTGGCTTCTAATATCTCTTGGGACCGGAGAGTTCACTGGTGAATCAAGGTTGGAGACTCTCAGTATTGGTTTGTGCCTCGTGTTCTCCCGCCAAGCCACAGGTCCTGCAAATTTGTTGTGCAACACCCTGATTCCTTGTCCTGTGGGAGCACGGATGGATCTGAGCAGTGGGGTGGCAGTAGGCTCACAACCAGATTGTACCTCCATGTGCTCCACATCTCAGCTGATGTTTGCTGGCCTGGGAGAGAGCAAGGTTGGCATCCCTTCCCACCAGCTGTTTTCTGCACAGCCAGCACTCAGTTTCCAGGGAGCAGCAGGGAGGTGTGTTTTCCAGCATCCTGACATAAGGGAGGGCCTCCCCTGCAGCCTTAGGTATGGATATGCCCACAGGAACAACTGGAGCAAGGTGTAGGGATACCCAAGCCAGTCCTGGATAACTGGAACAGTGGTGGTGCAAGCTCAGACCCAGCCTGAGATAAGGGCAGGCTAATTTCCTTTTCTGGGAAATAATCCCAACACAATGTACTCTCTTCGATACTAGGGAAGTATTTTAGGGCAGCTCTTTTGCTGAGTACCAAGCCCAGCCTGGCCCAGTCTGTTCCCTTTGTGTGGCTCCTCATCTTTTGTAACTGGGAAGGACTGGTGACCTGCAGAAGGATGTCAGGAGGGGGGTTGTTGCTGCTCATATTCCATCCTGGTGGTGATTATCTAAGTTTCCTATGTGGGAAGGAAAGGGGAAAAGTCACCTTACAGAGCACACAGATCCCCTAGGGGTTGCCTGCAAGAAGGAGGAGCAGAGTCCTGCTGGGAGGGAACTTTCTGGGGCTGTCAGCTGGTGGTTGAAGGAGAATGGCACGTTCTGGTTGTAATTCAGCGAGGGAGCTCTGATCTGCAATAATCTATTTTTGCCCAAGAGAAAATATCGTGCTCTTATGTGAAAATTTAACTGCAAAACATCTGAAAATGTCCATGCTTATCACCAAAATTCCTGGAGAAGGGTAATTTTCATTTTGGGTCCAAGACCACATTCTCAGCATTGCTTCAAAAAAGAGTTATAATGATTTGTCCTCAATGAGGGTCTGGTCTTTGATTTTATATACCAAGTAAAAATGAGCACTGGTTTAATTTCTTTTCCCCCACTACTCCTGGAGCACGACCCTCCAGTGAACAGAATGATGAATATTCCAATGTCCTGAACATGATGGATTTTAATTTCTTATTAGAGGAAGCAGAGGAAGAGAGAAAGTAATAGCTTTAGAGAGAATGGCTCTGTTTGTTTTTTAAGTACCTACATTTGCGTGGTAGTCTGCTATGTAAGTGAATTTCCTTGAAATCTGATTATTGATGTACCATTTTTTAATTATTTTATCTTTTATGTCAGGCAGCCCACCAGCACAATTCCTCAAAAGAGAATGAAAGTGGTGTAAAAACAGAATAAGGGCTGTAATGCTAAATGGCAGGAAAAATATTGTCATCAAATATAGTTGGTCAAAACCCAGCAAAATTGTTAAATTATTGATGTTTTTCTGAGGAACTCAGCTGTAAATGGGATCTGTTAACATGATACGGTAGAAATTTCCAAGACATAGATATAATTTAATTTGTTCACTAAAATTTTCAATGTAAATGTCGGCACAGGAGTAAGTGATGCAGGCACAGCCCTCTGGCACTGACGGGATGTATTTTTCTTCCCTGCTGTAAAACCACAGCTCCAAGTTGTTTTCAAGGGTCTGTTCCATAAGGAAAGGCAAGCAGGAAAGCTGAAAACACACAGTAAATTGATTTAGACCAATTTTTATTCTTTCAAGCAATAGCAAGTAACCTCTAATCTCTTTGTTTTTCTGACCTGTCCCTGACTTCTGCTGTTTATTTGCTTTTTCATGTCCCTGGGTTTGTGTCATGCCTAAAGAAAGAGATGGACTGTTCTTTTGTTCCTGGTCAGTTTTAATTTGTTTTCCACGACCTGTATGTGAAAACGGCAGAGGTGTGAGGTTTGAAACGCTAAGGGAAGCTGAAAAACAGTTCTTGAATAAGACTCTTTTTAGGTATTGTAGCAGAAGAGGATTTCTCAACTAATTACCCAGCCTTTCAGCCAAAGACAGGAACAAAGGAAGAGCCAAGCTGCTATAAGATAATCATTCTGTTTATCAGCGCTCTACAAACACCACTTGTAAAGCAATGATAAGCCCTTTGCACTCAGATAATGCAGCTGATCCAGGCATATCTCAGAGGCCCTGTGCAGATCTCACAATTCAAGAGGGGCTCTTGCCTACATTCAGGTGAGAAATGGTGTTCCAGATGGCCCAGTGAATATTTCAGAGGCTGGCAATGAAATCAGAGGCATTTGGGGCAACCAAGAATAGTTCCTGTAGACTGAGAAATGAAGGAGGGTAATAACAGGACATTGCTGCTTGGAACACATAGAGAGGGACAGGATAACTATAAGGAAAATTTGGTTTAGACAGAGTTTTGTTTCTTAAGTAGCGAGAGGGTTAAGAAGATGATGCTGTTTGGGTTTTGCCCATTAAATCCTGCTGTGAAGCTGCTTTTGTTTTCTTTTATCATAATTTCTTTTTGTTTTCTTTCATTCAAAGGCACCCTTCCTAAAACAATGTTCCCATCCCTTTTGGGGAAGGTTTGCCAAAGTCATGCACCTCTTTATGCCTTGCACTTTGTGAATATTTCATCTTTCATAAGCCGTGCCAAAGACTCTCATCATGAAAACAAGGTTCTAAATAATTCTGGGATAAATGAGGGCTGTTTTTCTCTTTTCCAGTATTAAGTGTTTATAAACTTCAAAGTAATAATAACCTTGAAAAAAATTACAGAACTTAATGCTTTGAAAAATCAATGCTTTAATTCAGAAGTCCTGCCGTGAAGTGTCTGGCAATCTGGCAATCTGGCAATCACATTGTTTTGATTTTTTTTTTTTTTTTTTTTTTTTTAAAACACATCACCTCCCCATCTTATGCAAGAAGTTTGTAGATACCCACAAGACTCAGTGCCCTCAGGAGTAGCCTGGCATCTCTTCCATGAAAAAGATTAGAGTTCTCAGAAGAGTCTCATTTAATGTGTGTTACTATGAACTTCCACTGAGAGAGGGCATGTCTCAAATCCGAGAAAGTATTCCTTTTTAATTTGTTTTCTCATGGTCAGTATTTACTTTCCATGTTGGTGACATAGTGCTGCTGCTGCTGATCCCATGGGAGATGTCTGCCCAGATAGACTGTAGCCAAAGGGGATGTTCAGGGGCAGGGCTGTTGTCCCTGTCCTGTGGGTCATTGCCCTGATTCATGGCCCCTCGGTCCAGGTACAGCCCATGGGGGGATTGTACATCAGGACAAACATCTGTGCCTGGCGCAGGCCCAAGGAAGAGGAGAGGTCAGGGACCAGCAGTGGAAACACGTGAGAGAAAAGCCAAGGGGATGAGGGATGTGAAGAGGCGGCCTGAACTGAGAGTCCCCTGCTCAGCGTGTGACACTGATAGGTCTTCTTTTCAGAGGGCTTTGTGTGATTATCATTGGTCTTCAGGAAATTAAGGGGCCAATTTCACCTTCTCTACTGGTTCTTCAAGGCTTGGTAGGGGTTTCAGAGCGCAAGCACCCCCGTGATTTAGTGATTTACTTTGTTACACATCAGGCTAATGCAGGCCATCATCTGGGAATGTGATGGAAATGGCTTTCACTCAGTATCGTGTGAGAAAACTCCTGGAGTGTCAGCAAAGCCCCCTCCTTCCTGACGAGTGAATTTATGTGTTCCCGTCTTTCTAATTTGTGCAGACACAGAAATCCCCCAGACCAGCCTTAGTTTTTCAAGCCGTTGAGAGAAAATCCCTGCTTTCCTCCAGCACTGGAAAACTCTGCGGGCACAAGCAGGTGCCCTTGGTATCTGCCTTGAGCCTGCACTCTGTGCCCTTCCCTCTGTGCCACAGGAGAAATCCCTCTGTGCAGCAGCCACGCCCAGTGCCAGTGTCAGACAGCTCCAGCCAAATCATTTCTGACTCGAGCCCCTAAAGAAAACGCACATCTGTAATGTATTTATGGCTCTGCTTGCTCGTTTGTCCTCCCTGTGGTCTCTTTTAATGAAGGGTATGAAAAATTAAACGCCTTCATAGGCTCCAGCAAGCTAAACAGACGTAGTGAGTGAATACTCTGTTCCTGAAGCACTGTTCTGCCAGTTACTGCTTGACAAATTTATGTGGGTACATGGAATGGGCTCTGTAATGAGCTTCCTGCACAGTCAGGGCCAAACTGTGCCAGGAGCAGGGCTCATGTGAGTCCCACGCTGGGACTGAGGGCAGTTTTATAGCCCTGAAATGGGCAGTGCTGTTTGTGAAGCAGTGAGTGAATTTACAGTACAAAACTCCAGAATTACATTTTTTTTTAATTACGCAGCAGCAAAATAGTCCAGAGAGGGGATGTGGACCCAAACACCCCTGATGGTGTATGGAGCAATGGAAGGGAAAGGTTGGAACTGCTGTTCTATATGCTGTGTCTTTAAAAAATGTGAATCTCCCACAAGTTGGAGGCTGCCTGTTCAGTCATTTCAAAGTGGATATAACTAACACACTGCACAATTTACATAAGACTTATCTTTGGTTAAATTCTTTTAAAAGGATACCATCAATTTAAAGATTACTTTTCCCTGGGTCATTAAAGTTAGGCACATACTAATTTATTAAAGGGTAATGTATTATACCTAGGAAGTGATAGTATCTGCCAGAAATTCCAGGGAGGCTGTAGAGGTCTTGCTGTGATGAGCCAAGCTGATAGCAGCTGCGTTAATGGAGCTGCCTGTTCCTCACCCGGGGGTGCAGTGCGGTGGCAATAATCCTTTGGGAAGGTGGCGTGGAGAGACGCAGCAGTGGAGCCTACAGCAGGAAAAAACAGAAACACATCAAATCTTATTTACCAGGCAACGCTGCAGCACATCACAGGAGCGGGCCCCTAATGCCGCTTAGCATGTGCCAAGTGCTGTCCAGCCATGTGCAAATAAAAGCTTTCACAATCACAAAAATGTGCAAAAAGCCTGGGTGGATGCCCCAACAAGCAACCGGCCTGCCAGGAGACCTGCGGAAGGTTTGCTGCGTACATAACCCTTTCCTAAGTTATCTGTGTGTACAATTTTGCAGCTAAAATGACCCCGTGGGGATACAAAGGGGCTCAGATGGCCTGTGGTGGAGGGAGTGTGGTGATGTTCCCAGCCCATGTGATATCAGCAAGAGAAATGCGTGAGCAGCAATTTCAGAAGTCAAACGTGAAGGCTACACAAACTCCGTGAACGAGGGGATGAGCCACTGAGGGTAAAAACTTGGCTGGGGAGAGAGATGCTTCAGTGTAACAAGCACTGGAGGAACAATGCTCTGGGAAGCACAGCATCAGCAAAGGGACAAGGTGACAGATGTGAGCTGGAGCAAGTCTGATCCCTCAGCCTCACTCAGCAGGCTGGGATTATCCCTGCAGGTCACCGAGAAACTCAGAGTAACCTGTTTGCTAGAAAGATGAGGGGGGGAAAAAATCTCAGTGGGAATCAAAGCTGAATTGCAGAGGTTGCTGCAGCAAACCAGGCCAGAAACCCCATGGCTAAGAGTGGGGAGGAAAGAGCAAAGGCAGCGTGAGAGGCCCTGGAAGTTGGTCTGGGCTTGGACTTGGCCTCTGTCAGCAGGATTGTGTAAGCAGGGAATCTCCTGCCAGTGCCTCGCTCAGGGCTGGGGCTGGGAGTGGAGGCTGGCAGGGATGCAGGGACGGCATCACAGTGTGGGACGAGTTTCTCTCATGGACAGGAAATGTGCACAACGATTTCCCTCCTGTGAATGCCAAACTAGGCTACAGGGACAGGGCAGAGGAAAGGAGTATAAAACCCCCATGCTTTATGCTGAAATTATTTTGTTAATCATTGCAATTCTAAGCCAGTCCCAGGATTTAAGAATAACACCCTCAAAGTTCAGCATTAAGTGTCCTACCTGATGTCTCCTGTTTTGAGATCACAAATCATTTCCAGATTTTTGGCTCCTAACAGGCACCATCAGCAAAAACCCTTTCCCCAAACATTCTCTGTTTTTAACCCCTGAGAGGGCCTGGGAAACTCAAATGTGATCTGCTTTCCCCTAAATCACAAGGAGGCATCGCTGAGAACTGAGGGCTGGAATGTCATGAGGCAGGAAAGGCTTGTTCCAGAGGTCTGAGCAAAGGCAGTTTCATGCAAGATCTACTCAGGGCTCCATCATCCCACACCACAGGGACACAAAGCCTCCTCCTACCCTGCTCAGGAGCAGCAGGAGCAGGGAGGCAGGATTTGGGCAGCTTGCCCAGGAACACAGTGACAGACCCTGACTCAGAGCATGAACAACCTTGCCCTTCCTGTGGATGTTTCCTTGAAAGGAGTGACTTAGCCTTAAGCAAAACTGGAACACCAAGAAATCGTTGGAATTGAGGAATCACTTGTTTTCCTTTTGCACAGTTTCAGGTTTTTTATTTTCTTTTTCTTTTTTAAGGATGACCATCATGCTCATTTTCTGGTTTGAGCAACTTCTAATGTGAGGAAGACATACAGAAAAGTTAATACATATAATTTCTGAATTGTAAGACAGCTTTCAAAGGAACTGAGTGTTTTTTTCAGTGCTACTGTCAAGAAATCTTCAAATTTTGAAACTAAAATCTCTTTTCCTCATTTTTAAAAAGACCTGCCTTCACTGGGAAGTTTTGATCTGAGCACAGAATCTGAATTGTGTGTTGGGAACTGAAGTGAGATGGATTTGTGGCTTAAGCAAGGAACTTTGCCTCTTCCCTAGTTTTCCTATTTGAACTATTGTTTCTCTTCCAGCAGAGCTTTATAAACATCCAAGGAAAAAGAACTTGGAGAAATGTGCTGCTGTTATACAACTGCTAATCATTACTATTCTTCTATTGTATTTGGTGACGTAAGAAAGCCCGAGCCAGATGCCTTGAGATCTGAGGAAATGTCTGCAAGGCATCTTTGTGGTAACACATGGGTGCAGATTCCATTCATCATTTCCTTGACAGTTTAACTAACTACTCCCAAGCCAAAAAAGATCCCCGAAATCCCTCCCAGAAATATTAGCTGAAGGACAGGAGCAAGTTACTATAAAAGCTCAGGCAGCCTGTGTGGAAATGCCAAGGTTCAGGGACTGTCAGGAAAGGGGCTGCAGAACCCAGTAATCAAAAAATGCTGCCTTGCTATACACAGGCCTAAGTTCAATACACAGGGATTTGCACCTCCACTGGACAAGGGAAAAAAAAAAAAAAATCAGAGCTCTGCACATTGTACACAGTTGGAACCATTCATCCAGAAACTCTGGTTTGAACTTTCTGAAGTACCTATGGGATTTAGAACAAATCACAAATCCCAGTTAACTTCAGTAGAACTGGGGCCCTCGCACACTTGAATAATTGAAAGCTCCAGTCAGAATCACTAGAAACATGTTTTTCAACCTTTTACAATTTGCAGCACCTTAAACCTTTCTTTTTCCAGTGGAAGTGTCAGTTCCTCTATAGTGATTTAATACTGCAGAAAATAGGTTTGCTTTTCTTAGTTACCCTCTGCAGACCCCTTAAAAACACTCTATGAACACACAGATTGCAGGTTAAAAACTGTAACTTTGACATATCTCAAAATATTTATTGTTTTCTCTAGAGCCCTTTGTCTTGGCGTCATTCAAACAATTGTACAAAAGTCAAGTCTAGTTCTTGTGGTTAGATAAAGCTGAAAAGCATCAACTTTAAATGTTTAGAATTTAAATTTCTGGGGTAAATTTCTGGCACTTTTTAAAGTGCCAATTGCATAATGTTTTGAGCTCTATCTTACAACTTTTGAATGTTTAGTGTTGGTTATGATGTATTCCTGATAATACACACCTTGTGTTGGTCCTCTATGCATTGTATAAGCTCCATGTTAAAATCAATATTTTATATTGACATATGGGGGCAAGGAGACACTCTCCACGCTGGTTTCATGCTAAATACCTTGGAAAACCTGGGGAAGCACTCTGTCCAGGAGCATCAGAACATGACATTATTACATTATAGAGTGACCTGTGCAGATTGAAGTGCGGATCCACACTGTCTTCAGGGACATTATAGAAAACCTGAACTCTACTCTGTATTGACACGTACAAGAATCACAACCTGAGGAGAGCACAGAGAGCCAGGACACAGCTTTAAGGGTTGTATTCCTCTTGGCACCAGAAGGAACCATGGCCATGAGCAATTTGCTTTGTTTTATGGCTTTTGCCTAGGTGTGTTGTTTGTCTTCTAGTAAGCTTCTTGACTCACTAATCATCTGTTCAGAGGAGCTTTCTGAGCTGTGACTGGGGAAAAGATGAATGTGTCCAGTTCTGGAATTATGCAGGGAAATGCTACTCTGCATATTATAGCTGCAGCATGATATATTAGCCTATAAAACACAGCATGGGAAAGGCTTTGGGCAGGCAAGGGGCTGCTGAGAAAAATGGGAAGGAGTGACTTGGTGAGCTGTGTGATGAAGGGAGGCAGTGCAGGTTAAGTGTGTTAGCCTTGGTGAGATCTAGCAGTTAATGAGAGACGATGGAGGAAGGGATTTGGGGTGAAAAATGTGTGCCTTGATGTGGTGGTAAGAGAAAGAGGCACTGCAGGACTGTAAAGAGCAGCAGCTGGAAGTGATGATGAGCTGTGTGATGCAAAGAGACAGAGCACCACAATAATCTCTTCCAAGTTGTGGGATATCCCACCTGGATACAATGGGAACTGAAAATCACAGGCCAAGGGTTGTCCCTACACCAGGGCCAGCCTGATCACAACTGGGGCACTGTCACCATCACCACATGATGCAGCCATGCCTGAGGCCAGGGCAGTAACAGGATTTCAATGACTTGGGAAAGCAGCAAGGCCATTTCTGACACAGAATGACATGTGAGGAGGTGGGAAACAAATGAGGGGCAGTGTATAGGTGTTTAATTCAACTACATCCAGCCCAAAGGTAATAAAAAAACTTGAGGTTTTTCTGTGTATCTGGTCAGTTTTGTCCCTCAGCCCCAAACTCACCAAGGGCTGACCTGAAGAACCTGACCTGGCTGTTTTTCTGAAGGTTTGGGTGACTGTTTTGTTTGGTTTGATGTGTTCTGGTCTGTGGGCAAGAAGACAAGCTTGCAGATATGTTTTGACATTAGAAAGGAATCATTAATTGTTACCATTTGAAAAAAACAGATTTCTCCAAGGTTAAATATCTGTAATATTAACAAAATGAAACAGAGACTTTTGGTTCTGAATCACAGGTTAAAATCAACTCCAAATGAGGAAGGATCCAACATTGCTCCTTCTTGGAAAGTGCTAGGTAGCCTATATGAAGTTACCTGGGCTTGCTCAGATAAGGTCTGCCCTTTGATTTTCACCATTTTGGTCAGTTCTGAAAATGATTGGATTGTTGTGGTCCACAGCCATGCTGAGGCATTCACAGCTGAAATATAGCAGCGTAAGCAGAACTGCAGGAACCTGAGCACTGTTTCATCTGTTCATTTCTTTCCATGGCTGGTCCCATGGCTTAGTTCAAACAGCCTTTCATGGCTGCTAAATGAAGGGAAATCTTCGGGACATGCAGCCAACATGGCAGATTTGGGGTCCAATTTGCTTTTAAACCTTTGGGTATTGCTTATAGGGAGGTATGGGACAACAGTGTGACTGAGCATTAACACTATAAAAGATCACTTCTACTCTAAAAAGACAATTTTTTTAAGTGCCAGGAAAAGCTACACAGTCACTGAAACCTTTCTCTGGTCCCTTGTTCTCTGAGCCCCTCTGAACGTGTCTTTACTTCCATGACCTTGTACTTTTTTTTGCTGTAGAAAAGCAATGGCCTCATTAAATAAACCTGACCAAACAGGTACCTGTTGCACACTCGTTGTCTGTGTGCTGAGGGTCACAAGGACAGAAATAAAAAAACCATTACTCTGGTGACCCTTGTGATATGCATACGGAACATGAAGCAAGATTATCTGTATTGAGAACAGAAGTTTTCTGAGTTACAAGTACCTATTTTTTACACTGGATTAGCATCTCCTCTGCCCTTTCAAGTCTTGCTAACAGAATGTCAGCAGCAGGTGAGTGACCCCCTCTCCTGCTGAAGCAATTCTGCTCCTTGGGCTTATGTCATTATCAATAATGACTGTGAACTTGCCACTGGTGAGGCAGGACACACTTTGGAGCAGGTATTTGCTGACAGCAGAAAAGCAGTGAACTCCTGATTTCCCCTCCAGGCTCCAGAGAGGGATGTGTTCTAGTGACCAGTTTTCTGCCTGCCTATTTGAAGCACGGTCTTTCTAGCTTCCCCTTTTCATTCTTGGGATGTTATTCAGCCAACTGTTGTCTGTGAGTTCTCCCATCACCTTAGGTGGGTTTTTCAAACCACAGGGAGGTCCCAGGGGCCACATCCTGACCCTCACGTCATGCCCAGCTTCCCTCTCCCCACTCCAGACAACCTTTGTAAAACACAAGTCTCCATTCTCTGCCTCAGGTAGTGTCTCACAACCTAATCTCCTTTTCTTGTTCCTTACCTTGCTCCTCACACTGCTGTACAGTTCTGGTAGCTTTCTTCTTCATGTGGTTCAGGAGGAGAGAAATCCTGGGAAAGCAGAAGGGAAGAAGGGCTTGCTGTTTGCTTTGGTGTCCCTTCCACAGGCTAGAGGAGCAGAAATCACAGAATCATAGAATGGTTTGAGTTGGAAGGGAATTTAAAAATCATCTTGTTCCAACCTCCTGCCTTTTATCCCTTGGACCTACCTCTGAGTGCTGGCACAGAGCTCATCCCTTCTGTGAGATTAGTGAGGTGTGTGAAAGCGCCTTGTAAGAGTGAGAAGTGATACTGAGGGGGCTGAGACAACCCAGCCAGGAGAAGGAGCCAGGCAAGGACCTTTCCATTCTCTTTTCCCAGAGCCCTTCAACAAACTCAGCGGGTCAGAGTGATGTGGTCTTTGGGTCTGGCCAAATGGTGCTTGCAGTTTTTCAAAGCCTCCTAATGTTGTTAAATTGGGGCAAGCTTTCACAAAGGCAAATTTCATGTTCCTTTTCCAAAGGCTAAGGGCGTTAAAGCCTCTCTGAAAAAGGTTACCAGAGTATTTTGACAAGGCAAAATACAACCTAGCCCTGGTCTTAGAGATAAGAGAAATGTCTGGCTAAGATTTTCCCATGTAGTTCAAGTTTAGGTAAATATTCCCCATGGAAATTTTAGCTAAAATATCTAATGTTTGGTAAATGTACTTGAACAATCTTAACAATAGAGCTGTCAGCCCCACCTACAAGAAGGGTTTGCACCGTTTTGGCAGAAAGACCTAGGATTGAATGGCAATAAGGCAAAGCTGGGAAAATAATGTTGTTAACTATTTCCCATTGAGTCATCAACAGGTTTTTAATAACTTTATAATAACAATGTTTTTTTAGAACACTTGGGATGCTTTTCTTCAGAAAGCAGCATTATAATGAGGGAGGAGTGGAAATGCACGCGCTTTTCATCTGCAGGGAACACAAAGAGACTACGTAATGTAAAGCAGGCCTTAAAAGAGACAAATAAGCATGTTAGAGAAAAATACTGGAATAATAAATCTGGAGAATAATGTTTCAAGTGCGGACAGAAATGCTTCCATATCTTCTGAAGTATATGAGCCAGGCAGAGGAAACTGCTCCCAGAGTCATAGCAGGGCTGATAGATCAGCTCCTGTGCCTGAGACTGATAAACAGGTTTTGTGCAAATCTCTTTTAGACCGTTTCCCTTTTCTTCTGATAAATATTTAAAAAGAGATTTGTCTCACCGAGATGACTTTAGTATGAGAAAGAGAGCAGGGAGTTTAATATGGATGGATCTGAAAGAGATTTATGAACTTTTTGGTTTGGTTTGGTTTTACTTTATTTTATACAGCAGGCAGCTGTACTTACAAACTCCCACAGTGAGTCTTTGCTGCTGCTGCGGTTACAAGCCACTCACAGGAAGAAGTCTGTCTGAATGACTTCTGGTACCTTTATGGTCTTCCAGTTTCTCTCTTTTTCTCCTATAGCCTCTGCCTGTCTTCAGAGCCCTGGAAAGATGACAGCCCCAGCCCCACCCTGCTGGTGGAAAGTTCTTGGAAACCATCAATCAGAAGGGGTTGCCTTTAGCAACCAACAACAAATCTGCCCGAGTTCACCGCGGGGATGGAGAGTACGTAGTTATTACTGTGTTGATGTTCAGCTGAGAATTCTGGCATCAGGAAGACTTAACCTGTGGGAGCTTTCAGAGGGCAAGTATTAAGTAATGTCTGCAGGGTGTGATGGGAGGCTTCTCCAGCCTGGCTGCACCCCAGTCACTGTCACTGAGAGCAGGAAGAGATCCTGAGCCAGTTTGGAAAGAAAGGACCATAAGGTGCCTTTCTCAGTTGCTAAAAACACCATCAGGCAGCCTTGCAGTCCGTCAGCAAGGCTTGAAAAATCCACAGGGGTAGAAATGTCCCAGTCAGCCTTTCTAATAGCCTGAATTATAGTATATTTTAATGTTCTGCTGACTTGTTATGTAAAACCTTAAACACCTTGTCAGGGGAAGATATGTATGTCTACTATAAGACATAGGTGTGTGTGCTCTCTCTATATTTTTGTATTGAAAACCCATATCTGCCTGTGCATATCTTACCCAGGTACCCCACAGGTGTGCAGTGCTGTCTCCAGGCTCACCTAGGAATGCCTCCCATCCCTTCCCAGCACAGAGGAATGAGACAGCATGAGCTGCAAGGTTATGGAACACAGCGATGCACAAACAGAATTACAGTCATTTGTAAGCCTTATCCAGGGACCAGGTTCTGCCTTCCACAGAGAGGGGCTTACAGAAGTGCAGCAGCCTCTGAGGGTGGGTGTCAGCACAGGGATTATGGATTGTGACCCTCCCAACCCAAAAAGTTTCCCTAGGTCAGGACAGTGTGGGTTTCAGCAGCTGCTCCTGTGCTAACATCTGTGCCCTTGGGAACATGAGGTGGAGAGGAAAAGGAGGGAGAACAAGAACGTCCACTTGAAAATCAGCTCAGGTTTCAAGGGGAAAAAAGCCAAAGAGGAGGATTTCCTTATTCTTCTCCTCCCGTAAACCCCAGATGTGGGGAAGGAGCCTGATGTGGTGTTGGAGCAAGGCAGAGCTGTTGTTGTGCAGATCCCAGCATCTCTGCTCATCCTGCCTTTGGGGAAGTTCAGTAATTTCAACACCATCTCTGGGATTTTCCAGAGAGCACAATCTCCCAGTTTTCATTCAGCCTTTTCTCACAGTGCTCTTTTGAAAGAATTGAGGCATTTTCAGAGAAGTCAGAGGGCATCTCTGGCTTGGCTTGACATTTACACTAGTATGTTTTTATCAGAAGACAGGGGAATGGCTTTCAGTGCTGGTAAACCTGAACACAGTGAATATTGTTTTCTCCTCGAGAGTTTTAGAGCTCACTTCCTCAGACCTATTCACAATCTAAAAATAACTCCTTTTTCAGCAATTCATTAACAAACCCCTATTGCAGTGCACTGTACCTTGTTATTGATGTTCTTAGTGATATAAATAACTGTCTGACCACTTCTGCTGGACAATCAAATGCCAGAGCATATATTTATTTCATGATAGAGCAATCAATTTTTAATTTTCCCCCTCTCTTTTTGCAGCTGTCTAAAAGCTGCAGGGATGCCTGCAGTCAGAGGAACTGCTGCCTTCCAGAACAGGTTCTGTTCCCTGAGTATCTGGTCTATCCTTTGGTAGGTCTGGGCACTTGAACACAGCAGGGGCCACAAAAGCAAAAGTCTTCTTTAGGAAGAAACTAAAATAAAATACCCGGTTTTGCAATCTTTGGACTTCCTGGTGGTAGAGTGGTGGATTTTTACTTTAAATTAGATTCGCTATGAAGTGAATGCATGCAGTACATTTCCCAACAGATAAAGGGAGAAATATTAAACAATATTATTCTTGATAGCTATAATGAATATTTTCTTCATCAAGCCCAGACTTTCATTCTGCTGGCCTCGGTGAGAATACACTCCTTGCTTTGAAGAGTTTAAAACTGAAAAATACCAGAGAGTCTTCAAAGTCAGGCACAGTCCTCTTTTCACAGACCGATAAATTTGACCTGCAGAAGTCCTGTGTCCTTCTGCACAAGATCACTCCTTTTGCCATAGTTTCTTTTAAAAATAAGCTGAACTTTGCTAATTAGCAGCTCTGTACACATGATCTTTTCTTTGGCAGGTGTATTCCTTAATGTGCCAGTTAAAATAATTCAGTTACCTTTGGCCCTCTCAGTTTATTTAGAGACCTCAAAGTACCTCAGCAGGCACACAGCAATAACTGATAAGGAAATGAAATTATAAACAATCCTAATTTGTATTATGCTGGGTACACCAAAAAGCTGCTTTTCCGTAATCTGCTTATTGCCTTTGTAATCCTCACAACAAGACCTCTGAAAATCTCCCTAGAGCATAAAGATAGAAAAGAATCAAATGGGGAAGGGGCAAAGGGAAACACGTTTAATAATTGAGGAAAATCTCATTTGAGCAAAGGCTAATTAATGAGCACATGGAGCTTCATCTGGTTCTCTGTAAAGGCTCCAAATGTGACTGGAAGGGAGGAAAACAGTGGAGCCTGTCAGATTATCTAGATTATCCATCTAGACTAGACCTAGGCAAAACCTGAGCCTAGGATGGAGGGGCTTTGCTGTAAAAGGTATACAAGAAAGCTGAAGCAGCTTTAAACCTCCAATCCAATTCAGCAAATACCAATTTCCCATTTGATTGCCCTAGTGCTGAGAATTCATCTGCTTCCAGCAGAAGTAAGTGTGGCTTTACGTCATGTGGGGGTCCCTAAAATAGAACCTCTCTATGGGGACAACTCTCTTGCCATGCTATGGGTAAACTCAGTCATTTCAGCTGTTTTTACGTAGCTTTGAGCTACACCAATCTCTGTGAGTTTACACTGCTATGTTTGGGACAGCCCAGATTCTTTGCTGGTTCCTCCCATATTTCTGTGCCACTCATCCCTTGGGACAGAGACTGGAAAATAGTTCCCGTTAGCCCTCTGAGTGCCAGTGTAGTAGGTGAACACACAATGCACAAACAAATGCTAGACTTACAGGGAAATGTAACCATACCTGTGACTTGCACTCAGATAGATTTAAATGCATTCTGAATTGATTCTTTTTCATTTTGGGGTGCATTCCTTGCTCAGTACTATTTGCTTCCTGTAGTAAATCTGCACCCAACAGAGATGAAGGAAAGAAAACCAACCACAGGAGACAACCAACAGCACAGCGGTGAATGAGGCCAGTTCTAGGGAGAAATAAGTTCTGGGAAGTTTAATGCTCCTGGGCAGGCTCTGGGGATTTTATGGACCCTGCTGACCTGGCAGACCCTGTAGCAGATCCCTGGTGGCAGTGCTGGCATTGGTTATGCTTCCTCCCCTTGAAAGAGTTTGCAAGTAAAGGCCCTGTGATGAAAGCAGCATCTTTTTTTAGTGCTCTCTCCCTGAAAGTAGAATGCAATTTCTTCAGCTTTGTAATTCAAAAATATTTTAATTCTGTAATGGCATTTATTCTTCAGGCTGTGAATTGACCATAAATAGTTCTCAGCAAGAATTTGCTGCTGGGACTGTGGTATTTATTAGAGACAAGTCAGATAAAGTACCTCAGGCTAGACTGCAGCCCTTTTGGTCTCTGTTCATGGCAGTGAGGAGGCTGGGAGGACATGAGGAGATGTCCCCACCCCAAAACACATCACATGCTTTCCACACTGCTTCCTCAATGCCTTGGCAGCATGGCAGGGCTGGGAGAAGGAGAGGGAAGGACTTGGGCACAGCACAGACTGTAGACCTGCAACCCAGGAAAGCTTTGGGGATGTAGGAGCACACGCCCCAATGAAGTTCAGCATATTGCACAACCCCAGAATAAATGCATAAAATAATCACAATCACTGCTTCAAGGCACCCATATTTACAGGCGTCTAAAAATAAGTGACTAAAGAAAACTGCCTTGAGTTGAGACAGTGTTCAACATTGTCATGCACACACCATGGATAAAAGTGTCTTCAGTTCTTGGAATCCAGTTGTCAAAGAGTTCTTTGCAGCATTTTAAAGTTAATAATATTCTTTACCCTCAAAGCAGGCATACTTGACTTTGCTGTACAATCATTTTGACACCTGCATGCACTAACTCATCTTTACCCAGTCCTACCAGTGAGATCCATGGGGTGGGAGCAGCCTTTGGTCACATGAATAATTGCCTGAGTTTGATGTGGTACGTGTCAGCACCTTGCACATCAAGAAAGGCACAGATCTCAGGGGAATCTGCCCTCTCTGATTTGAGTTTCCCATATACTTTATTAGTTTAAACATTTACAGTGAACATGACCTCACAGAAGAAGCCATGGCACAGTGGATGAGAAAACAGCTGAACTGTTTGTCCTCAGGGACCAAATCCTCAGACACTTTGCAGGCAGGTATTGGCTTGAAGACTGATGCAGCAGTATAAAAGTTTCCCTGTACAGGATAATTTTATTGAAAGAAAAGCAGCCCAAGAGCCAACTCATCCACCAGTATTGTTGCCATTTTTTGTTACTAGGAGAAAATATATCCCAGTGATTGCCAGTGTGAGTGTCTAGTGCTTATTAAAAATAAATCCCATTCTTTCTGGTCTAGTCGAGAACTTTCTGAAATTCTTTTGCTGCAGAAGGGTGACTGATGTGGGATGCAGAATACTCCTATTTTTAGTCCTGTAACTATACTTGCCAATCTTTGAAGAACATTGACACAAACCAGAAACAGCTGGATCTTCCGTCAGCAAAATGGGAAAGTAGGTGGTGCGTAGTCATTGAATTAAGGAGCTTCACTGCTGCCCATAATCACTGATTGCATATTATCCAATGGCAGAAGAAGAGATATTGTTAACATCTGACAGTTTCAATTTCAAGTATTTTTAGGAGACGCATCAATTGAGGCACTGATTAGACAGAAGTGGACCAAAACCATCAGTTGATTGCTTTTAGATGTTACAATCTATTTTTAAAATGAATGAAAACAAGTCTATAAATTTATTCAGCTGCAATTTTCGTCTGCTCATGTGTTGTGATCTTGCTCTGTTTTGCAAACACCAAAGAGAACTGATTTATGTCAAATGACCAACCCCCCTTTTCTCCCCTGTATAAATAGTTTCTGTAGCTGATATCCACTGGAAAGGAGAAATATCTTTTATTTCTGTTCTGTGTGTAGATACAGTTTAGAGCAATTAGCTGCATTTAGGATACTTCACATTATTGTCTATTCTCCTGACAGGTCAGGAAAAGTAACCCAGCAAGCTCTGTTTTGAAAGAGACATTATGAACATGTCCAAAGCAGTGTCTACAGCTGGGTTCAAGGGCTGCATTTCCAAGGTCTTTCTCTGGGAAGGAAATGATGATTGATATTAATGCCTGTACACATTAATGAAAATGGGTATTTTCTTGACTGCCTATTCAAACACCTTGAACCTTGACACCCTTTCCAGTCAGTGTCCCCAAGGCTCACAGCAGACATTTATTTGATGGCCTCTCATCTCCACTGTTGTTTGGAAAGTCCATTTGGAAATAATAGCTCTATTTCCAACCACAGAAAGCCAAGGCAACATTATCAAAATCGTTTACCCTGGGTAATCCAAATGAAAGCCCTGAGAGGAAGAATATGTAACCACCACATCCATTAGAACTATTTCGGAAAAGTGCTAGGAAATAAATTTGTTTGTGTTCTGAAGGTCCCTTTTTCTCTCCTTCCCAAAGCTGCTGATATATTTTCAGTGCTGCTGGGTTTTCAAACATGCAAACACTGGATGTTCTTAGTGTTATGTAGTTGTAGCTACTGCTGGGCTGTTCCATTCAGCAAGGCTACTTTGGTGTGTTGGAACAGGGAAATGGTTTAAAACATGATGTTGGTTTGGTTTTAATGGTCTTTTAAGATAACCCCAGGTACCTCACTCTTTTCAGAGTGCCTGAGACTGTGCCTGAAACTGAGGCTAGTGAGAACTGTATTTGAACAAATACTTAACAAACAGGGGACTGACATGGTTTCCTTGACCATCACGAAGAAAGATTTTTAGGTAACAGAGGCTCTCCATTTGATTTAATGTCTGTGTCACTGGCTCAAGCTAAATAGTAATTTAACTTTGACACAGCTCAGTTTAAACTTGTCTGTGTAAGTGGGAGAAAAACAGTTCAATGGGGACACACATTGACCTTGACTCCACCTGAGTGACCTGTGAAAGACAGGATGCTGTCAGCTGGACCACAACTTCAGCATAGCTGTTCTATCAAGAGAGAGCTGATCCATAACAGAATTTGGCTCTCAAATGCTGCCTTTCAGCCAAAGTGTTTCTCTATGACCAATAAGATTTGTTAGGGTTAGTCAAAGACTTACTTTCCTATTGTTGTTTATTCTTTATTCCACAAAACTAAATTAAGGTTTTAGGGAAAGGAGATAATTTTATTTTTCCCTTGGACTTCACTGAAAAGCTTTGGATTTTCATTGCCAAAAATGAGAAATAATAATAATAATAAAAAAAATCTGGCTTGTGTGATTTTTTATTACAAACAGCCCAAACATTTATACATAAATAGGCATTTTCTTGCGAACAGCATCTGTTCTATCCAAGGTTTCTTTTAGGCCTTGTAAGTTTTCACAACAGCTCTAATTCTTCTTTCTGCCACATCAAGAGGACATCTGGGGCTCAGACAAGTGAGGTCTGGTGGCAGAGCTCCAAAGTGTCCTGTTCCCTGATATCCATTCTCATGACTGAACCTCTGCAGGAAGGATGACATTCATCAGTGCTCCCAAGACAGCTCCAATATTGGGAATATTCTTTATCCCTGGAATAGAGAACCAGCCTGATAATGGTATATCTGCTGAAAAATGCTGATGCTCTTTGGTTTTAAACATCCTCTGGAAAGACTCTGCTGCAGGCCAAGCTGTTGAGACTGTGAGGAATATCATTTATTATTAATCATGTGTCTTTCTTCTGCTGCTGTCTACTGAACACTTCCTTTAAGAAGGGATGCAGAGGAGAGGGAAATGTAAATTATTTTACTGAGGCCTTCCTGTCCCCCATCAGAAAAATGGCACTTGGCAGAGTTCTTTTAAACGAACAGTTACTGGGCATTCTAAGTAGCAGTTGGGCTTAAATGGAACACATCATGCTTCAGTACCTGTTTAAACATTAGACTCTATCTGCCTGTTGTATAAATTTCCTCTTTGGGGGGCACCAGGAAGGGTCTATTTTCATACTCTCTCCTGCTGCTTTACCCACTCTGGGTTTTCCATAGAAGTGTGGTTTGCACTTTGAGGTGATTTATTGCTGTGGCTTCCTCAGCCTCATTTGAATCAGGATTTAAATAATTGGATTTCCAATCTTTTCTTCCTATTTGCACTGCTGTTATATGCAAACAGCTTTTGTAGGACATAGGGCCTGTCATAGCTAGGAAATAACATATTTTGAATATGATAATCTCTAATTTAGCTAATAGTGTTAATTTACAAGGATTACAGGTTTTGGATTGTTGCTGGTTAGTGAAAACATCTGGGGAAAGATGAGTGCTCAAAAAAAACTGAGACAGCTGTTCTTACTGTGTGTATTTTTAGTGTGACTTGCCAGCAAGCTGTGCCAGCTCATTATTGTACATAATATGATATATACATGGTAATATATATACCTTAATACTTTTTGCCTCAGGAATATTGACTAAAGACTTCCCTTTCTCTATGACTGGTAATCTCTACATATATTTTCTGCAAGTTCCAAGGATTGTTATTACACCTCTTCCTAATTTACTGAGCCAATGTAAGCTTCAAGTGCCTGTACCAGGTTCTGGATGAATTTCACTAAAAGTTGCAAGGATAAATTTAATTTGATATGATCAGTGGGAGACCAGGTGCCACAGCAGAAAATGTATTGCAGGGATTTGCACGAGTATATGGGAGTCATGAAAACATTCTCTTTGTCCAGATTTGAGGCTGGTTTTACCTGAGGAAGCGTGACTTTAGAAGGAATGGGAGGAACAAGGTTCCATCACGTTGTTAGGAACTGGGCAGGTGCTTGGCTCTCAGAAAAGAAGTCACAGGCCAGAGGTGGGTTCAGGGTGCCCTGTTGGAACATGAGCAGAGGAGGCAGGTCAGGTAGGGCTGGCACTGCTCCTGCAAGAAAAGACAGTAATGGTCCAAGCAGAATTTCCTGGAGCAATTGTCTGGCTGCAACAGTCACTTCCACCAGAAAACACCAAGCTGCTTTCAGGAAAGTGTGCCTCAGTCCCTTAACTCTTTCAGAAAATGGCTTCTTTAGCTAATTCAAGCTTCCTGTTGGGTTTAGACTCTGACGTTTGGGCATGTTCCCTTTTCTCTTAGGGAATGTATGCAAAGGTATCCACGAACTTTATCATCTCTCTGTGCATTCTCAGCCTATTTAAAGGGACTGGAGAAAAGAAAAAGGAAAGATAACAATTTAGTAATCCTGGAGGTGTACTGAGAGACTAATTTGGACTGCAGTCATCCATCCATCCTCTCCTGCTATTGAATTAACTCACTGTGTGCACCCAGTGCATATAGCAAATAATGAGAGCTCATGCTGAATTCACAAACAATTGCAGAGAAGCCTCCAGGTTGCTCTCAGTGCCAATATACATCATGCCAGGGGATGTTCTGTGGTGTAATTGTACATCACAGGTCTTCCCTGTAGGATCACAGTGCCTGGCTCTACTCTGTTTCCTTTAAAAATACAATCCATGGATTCATGCTTTTGTAGCAGAACAGGCAGTCCTCCCTGGGTCTTGGAAATGCAAGAGCTGGAACTGAGCACTGGTGTAAGAGACACACAACCTCCAAAAATAATTTTCCTGTACATTTGGGCTCTCTCTATTGCAATGATAAGATCCTAACCTTTTTTTTCCCCTGAGGAGTTGTGAGCCCTGGGAGCACCTGAATAGCACAGGAAATACAGAACTTGGTGTGCCCTTGAGCCTGGGCTCAATCTTTGCAGCTGGTTCTGTGAGGAGAGGCTGGGTAAGAGCAGGGACTTGTGAGCCTTGAGCAATGCCTGCAGTTATTTTGAAGTTTAATGTACTTCTCAATACACTTTGGGAATGATACTGATGCATGGACATGGCCTGGAAGTGAGGATTGGGAAAATGAAAGATATCAGTGAGTTTATACTATGTTGTTCATCACCTAACAAGCAGAACAGCCTAAGAAGTGCCTGTAACTTGTACAGGGCCAAGCATGGTGTCAGGTTCTTTCAGGTAAGAATAACCAGGAGAGCATGCTGATAACATGATATGCTAGACTGGATTGGTTTTATTTTTTGTGGTTTTGTTTGTTTGTTTGGTGTTTTGGGGTTTTTTGGTTTGGTTTGGTTTTGTTTTTTGCTTGTTTTGTTTTGTTTTATTTTTTTAAGTTTAGGGGCGTGTTTTGTTTGTTTATTTTGGTTTGGTTTGGTTTGGTTTTTTTTCTCTTTCTTTTCAATGGCAATAGATTATCTATTTATTGCCTTGTCTGGAAGGCACTTATAATGATCAGTGTCAATATTTATGATGAAATAAAGCACTTTAAAATGTGTTTTCGCTGAGACTATTTTTCACCTGGCATTAATTCACTGAGTGTATAGTACAAGTCAGAAGTGTTAGCCAAGTATAAACTTAGGCCCCAGTGTAGGGCTAAGGATGTTTAATGTATCTTGACAGTCATTAAGTAGTTGGTAAAGGACTAGCAATGAATTCATTATTCTCCTTATGAATCAATTCCTATTTATAGCAAACTATCAAAAAATTCCATATTATAATATGGAGATTGAGATCATACATAATGTTTCTTTCACCAGAGGCAGCCATGAAAGGACTGGTGAGACTAGAACAAATTACAGTTAATGATAGACTCTTTCTCAGAGAATTAAACACTTTAATTGGTCAATCAGGTTGGGCATTTGAGAAAGGAAGACTTGCAATTATGTGAAAGCCTGGCTGCTGTGCTTTGGCAGCCTTATGGGCCTCTGGCAGTTTTTCATCAGGATTTAGATTTGTCATCATGTTCTAATCCTCACAGCTACACCTTGCCAAGAATGAGAGCTGCTTCATGACCTCGTGAGGTTTTGGGGTTCCTTTAGAGAAATGAAGCTGGTAGATCAGGATTTTGGTATTGATGCGCTGTTGTCTTGGGGTACAATTCATTCTTGACTTCCATGTATCAACTGGAGTGTCTTTTGAAGGCTTAAGTGATGTATGATACTCAGGCACTTCTTAAGAGTGAATTTCACCTTCTCTGCAAGTAGAAGAGGCAGTGGCATCAGTTTCTTGTGAGTTTTGCTGCAGCATTGAAGTCAGGGATGTCAGGGTGGCAGCACTTGCTAGCAGAGCTTGAAGACAGGTTTTGTTCGATATTCTTATTTTTCAGGTGTGAGTAAGGGTTCATCTTGCATCTAATTCTCAAGAGATCACTGAACATTAGCTGAAGACCCAGTATGTGCAACAAAATTCTTTACATGTGTTCCTGGGGAAAATCTTTCTTTACTGTGTTTCAGCTGGCCTTCAGTTAAACACCAAGGTAGTGTTCTGCCTTGCAAGTTTAGTTTGTCATTTGTTCAGAGAAGGGTTTCTCTCTCAATATGTGTTTTACCAATCTGCTCTCTACACTGCCCTGGTTCTCTAGGCTTTGAGGTGCTAATGTTGTGTTGTGACTGCTTTTAACAGGCTGTGTTACAGCATCTGTAACAAAGCACCATTGTGCAGGTTTCTGGGTGTCCCACATGGATCAATGAGCTGGAGCAGCTGTTCTACATCAGAGAAAGCTCTGCCTTCTCTCCTCTGGAGAGTTTCATATTAGAAGTTGAGGTAGGATTTTGTTCAAAGCAAAACAAGACTCTACCTTGCAGCAGAGAGCAGTTCTTGCTTGATGATTGTGGGGAACATGATGTGCTTTAGGCCTGGCTGGTTACTGCTAGCAATGATTGCACGACACCAGTGAAAGTTCATATTGCAGGCTTCGTGCTGTGCTCATTCAGAGAGCTTAATAAGTGAGCTTTTGAAGCACAAGGGGGACATAGCTTTTCCCCACATGGGAAGGAAGAACAGGAGAGGGTTTCTTTGAGGACATCACAGAAGCCTCTCTGCTGAGCTAAGCAGTCTCATCCTTCCTGGGGGTCACAGCCCAGTCTGCAGCTTTGGATTAAGGGGCGTAGAGCTGTTTTGGGCCAAGCTTGGAAGGCTGCAGAAAAGTGATGCAGTGGAATATAAAACTTTGCAGCTTGGATGGCTTAGATGTCAGAAGAAAGAGGAACTGGACCTTACACCCCACCAGTCACACAGACTTGCTATGGCATGGCTGGGGCCAAGGCGTTGTGAAGGCAGCAAGTGTTGTCCTGGTAACTTAACTTTGCTACTTTATCCTCTGGGATTGATGAGTAGTCACACATCCTCACTTTCCCCAGGCAGATGAGTCCTTCATCCAGCACTCAAACCATTTAGAAAATGAAGTGTTTGGGGGTCCTGACAAAAAGCAGTCACCCGTGGCCAGCAGAGAAAAGCCATCAGCAGCCATGACAAAACCCATTCCAAAGCAGCTTTGTTCTCTGCTGCCTTTTACAGAGGACAACCCATGGTTTCCTTCAGACTGTAATTTCTTTCCTCCCCCTAAAGAGAAGCCTTCTTTCAGCTAAGCAGAGCAATGTTGAGGGCAGGTCCTCCCCAAACCATGCCAGGATTGTGAGGAGAGGGCATGCCCTGAGGTGACAAATGGCATGGCTGCAGTCAGAGCTGGAGCAGCAGCTCTCAGGGAGGGAGGGGACTTCTTGCAGGGGAGAAACGTGTGTCCCTGCATGAGAGAAATCCCAGCCCATCCCTGGATAAAGCTGGACTTTGTGACTACACATGGTGGAGGAGCAATGAAGGCATCACCACTTCTCTCAGGGATGCTGGCAGGAAATCTTTGGAGGCTGAGGGACTGAAGGGGAGCCTCCATGCTGCTGGGGTTTGCCAGGAAAAGAGCATAGGAAGCAAAATTAGGACATCATGATGCCTTGAAGAAGGTAAGAAACCAACCTTGTCAGTGCTGAAACGGAACAAGAACCACTGGCCAGCTGAAGAGCCCTTACCCAGACCCTGAGTCAGCCATGCTGCCCTTGGAATCCAGCTGGGAGTCTGGTTGCCAATCAGTCTGGGTCTCCTGAAGAAGGAACCCACCTCCACTTCCCTCTTCCCAGAGGGCAGTTACAGCTGCACTGTGTCCCTGGAGCCCTCTTTGCCAGAGGGAAATGCAGGCAGCAGCCTGGCAGTGCAAACAAGCAGCAGGCAGCAGGGCTGTGCCATTGCTCTCCCAGCAATGCTGCCCCATGCAAACCTCTGCTTTGCTCCAGCCTTAAATTCCAGTCCTTTTGGGAGCTCAGGTTTGGTTAGGTACAAGAGCTTGTTGGAATTCGCCATGGCTTAGTTGCTGAACGCATTACAAATATTATGAAATTAAATGTAAATGCTTTGGGAACACAAATGCCAGCCAGTGCTTTTATCTCTCCTGCATTGCTTAGGCATACAAGAGAGGGGAACCAGCTCATGGTGGGGTTCTCAGGAGACCCCAAGCTTTTAGTGTTCTGGCATTTAATATCCATAACTACACTTCTCATATTCAGCTGATAAATTGGTCCTGCACCAAGGGAGCCCATGTTTATTCAAAATATCCCAGCCTTGCTCATTATTGTGACAAATCCATGCTCCAGGCTTGCTGCCAGCTTGAAAGACTGGGTTCCCGATCAGCAAACTTTGACGACAACCAATTCAGTATAACTTGCTATATTAGCAGATGAAGTGGGAATGAGCCCCAGGGAGATGAAAAGCCAGCAGAACTTCTGTTAACAATTAGGCAAAACTGCTGCCTTCATATTGCATTTGCATGAGCAAAAGCTTTTTGATGCACTGGGCCTTCACCTTCTGTCCTTCCTCTACAAGAGGTGCATGCCACCTAACAACTCTGACCTTTTGGCTTTGCCTGTTAGGAATGTGTCACTGCTGTACCTTAGGATATGTTTGAGAACTCCTCATTTTTTCCCCCTGTAAAGCACAAATACTTCAGTGGGCTTTAAAAAGCAAATTATTTCTTGATCTGTTCTATCTTCAGAAAGTACAGGAGTATCCACAAGGTCACGCTGGTCTCAGTTTCATACTGTGCTAGAAAATGGAGGGGTGTCCAGGTGAATTGTTTTCAGAGGTCTCACATGTTTTGAACTTGTTCTCCTCATTGTATTTGTCTCTCCTCATCCCTTTTTGCTGTTAGTTCACTGTTTTTCCTGCTCAGCTGGAAGCAGTTCCCCACAGATGTCTACTGCCATGCAATGATCCTGGTAAAGAAAAGGTAATATTGTCTTCTTCCCCACTGTGGCAAGCAGGAAGTTTGGCAGATGATGTTTCCTGACAGGAAGCTGATGCAGGGCACAGGAATCTCTGTTATCTCAAAAAAAAAATCACCAAGCAATGCAATATAACATGAAACTACTTTGGTGCAATTGGCTCCAATTGTTATTCATAGCGTGGTCTCACATTTGCATTGTTATCTAGGAATGAAATTGTCACATCTCTGTCCCATGGAAGATTTGTGATTGCCTTGCAAGCGGAAGAGTCAATTTAAATTTGAGGCCCCAGTTAATAATGTACAAGATAATCAGTTTCACATGGTTGTTCTCAGAGATATTAAGGAAAATATCAAAGAAATACAAATACCATGTGACATGATTAGTGTCATACAGAAAGATTTGGGATCAGCACAGTGTCTTTGGTATCTACCTGGTAATTATTACTATGATTCCCTCGTTTAATTACATTTATACCTGCAAGATTACAAGATAATTATACTTGAATTTATTGCAGGAAACTAGAAATTGCATGGTTTGTTAACGGCAGACAAGTAGAGTGTAATTGGCAAACACGACATGGTTATTTGTGCAACATCTGAGAGCATGTATTAGTACTTCAAAGATCCAAGATTGTTGTGTGAGAGGCAAGCATGAACCCCGGCCAGTTTAGCACCTGGTAATAGGAAAGCAAAACACCAAGGAAAAAACCGCATTGTAAAGCAACCTGGCAGTTCTCCAGGGCTGGAAGCAAAATCTTAAAAAATAGGGTTTAGAAATGTAGCAATTTTCTACAGCCTCTTTCCCTTTCTATTTGTGACTTTTTTTGTATTTTCTGGGCTGGGATGCCAACAAGCGTTTTTATCTTTTGCATACATTGTAGGCTTGACTGAAAAGTATCTTTGTGATTGCAGCTAGCTGACCTTTGATGACCTGAGCAGTTTCCATGTCAAACAGAGGGATGTAAATCTGGCCACCTTATTCTTTGAGTTCAGGGGAAGATAACACATTCTGATGGGTAGGGCCCAGGGCAGAACATAACAACACACTTGCATGGGTTTCTTTGCCCTGGTCCTGGAGGTGTTGCCTTTTGCCTCCTGCAGACACATGCAGATGCTCTCTCTCTCTCTCTGCTGAGACCCTGCCTAGTACACTGCCTCCCCAAGCTCAGTTAAGCCTTCTGGGCACAGGCAAAGCCTGGAAAGGTTAATAAAGATGCAGTGGGAGCCCAGTCAGTGATGGGGATGTTTTTCCTCAGTTAATTGGCAGTAGCAGTGAACCGTGTACCCCAGGGCTGCATCCTTCAGACACAGATCAGGCAGGTTTTGCTCCAGAGTCAGGGGGCAGTTGGGCTGAGTGACATGAAGGATTCAGCTCAGCTCCTGTAGAATCAACAGTACTGGTATGGTACAAAAATGTCACTCATTTGAGACTTCAGCCATCACCTGGGCTGGGGCACCAGCACTTTTGTCTAGGAATTGTACCTACTGTGCTTTTCTAGGTAAATATGAAATTCTCACACCTTGGCTTTTTGTTCCTTGCACACTTTTTTAAAAAATTAAAAATAGAAAAGCAAAAACCTCTTGAAACTCATAAGGTTTTCCCTTGCCAGCAAGTTATCTAGAGTTGCCTTCAGGTTAGCTTAATGCCCTGGGGCTTCAAGAACATCAAGCAGGATGTTGAAGTATCCAATTGTATCCAGTATCAGCATAACCCTGGGCATTTCTACACATCCTGAGCTTTCTGTAGATACCAGGTGTGAATATTCCCTGGTGCTTGTGTGCAATAACAGCATTTTTACTGTGTGATGGCACTCTGCAGCATTTGGAAAGAATTGTTTTCACAATGGCAATGTTTCAAGTCACCTAGAAACCTTGGAAGAGTTTAAAATATGTTTAAGCTTTGTGGCTAGGGACTGAGGGGATGAGCAGTTATACCTCCTACTGAGAGTACTTAAGGGTAGGGGTACCAGGAAAATGAAGCATTTAGTTTGTTACACAGACAGTGTTAAGAATAACAGAAATCAAGAATTCTGAATTCTTTGTGGTACAGGAACAAGGCTAGAAACAAATTCTCCTACAGAAGAGCTCAGTGGAAAATAAATTATGATTATCTATTACAAAGCAGAATTTTTTTTTTTCCCAAAAGTGTTTGAAGAAACCAGATGACTTCTGAGAAAAATGTCTCCTTGTTTGAAAACATTTTCTTTTCTCCTTCAGGAAAAGAAGGATAATAAAGATTTAAACAAACTCTACCAAGTGAACTTTACTTGCCTCCGTAGCACCTTCAGCATCTGAGTCATTCCTTTGGTTAGATATTCTTTATAGCAATGGGCTGCTTTATGTGACACAGCTGTCTTTTCGCAGTGCATTCAACCATGCCACTGAAATTGGGAAAGATCTTCGGCCAAAATCTGTGATCCTCAGGCTAATATTTTACACAGCTTTTTTTTTTTTTTTTTTTTTTTTTTTTCCTTAATTCCTAAAGTTTCCATTCGTTAAAATTAAAATAGCAGCAGTTTTTAATCTTCAGGGACAACGTGTAACTTGTTTATTCTGTGACTGTCTTTCTGCTGCTCCCCAAAAGAAGAACTCGAGTCTGGTAAGAGAGGACAGTCCTTGCTGAATTGAGGTTCGGTGTAAGTACGTTTCTTCAGAAATTCAGACCAGGGCTGCCCCCCCCTGCAGCAAGTAGTTTGCTTGCCAGAAATTGAGCCAGGAAGTCAAAAGGCTCCTCCAGAGTCACAGTAGGGACCCTGCCCAGCAGTGCAGGTTTCAGAGAGCAGGAAAACAATGGCCCGGGATCTTTTCAGAGCAAAGGAGCAGCGACTAAAGAGGGTCCTAAAAAAATAACGATTTTCCTCTCAGCCAAGTAAGTGCTTCCAGCGGATTTGTTAACAAAGAAGGGAGGATCTAAGTCTCTTTGCACCCACTTTGTTTTCTTTTTGTCTCTTTGCACGGTCAAATTGGCGCAGTTTTAACACAACAGCAGAGTGCTGCCCTTGCAGCACATCTATTTCGTAAATCATCGAAACACATCTATTTTGTAAATCATCGAAACTGACCCGCAGGCTAACAGACCTGCACAAGGCTCACCGAGGGGTGGGCTGGAAAGCCTTGCTGAGTGACATCCTGCTTTCACCGGCACGGGATGCCAAAGGCACTAGGAGAAGCAGGGATGCAGGATGGTGACAGAGAGCTGCTTGCCCTGCTCCCTGCCACCATGAAAGATTCAAACTGGGGTATCTAAGATATAAAGCAACACTGGTCACACCAATTTTCAATGCCTGCTCCACTCCCAATTCCTAATGCTAGTAACTTGTGCTTTCACATTATTAATTGGATTTGATTCCTAAAAAAAAAGAAGGAAAAAAAAAAAAAAAAACCAAAAAAACAAAACAAAACAAAAAAAAACCCAACCCAAACCCCCAAACCACACACACATACAAACCCATCATCAGTTTATTTCTCCCCTCCCCAAACATCAAGTGCAAGAAAGAGCTTTTCCAGCCACTGAAATTACAGGATCATGTATTGTAATTTCCAGCACAAGGTGAAAATTCAAAGAGATAACTGCTTATGGGTCCAAGAAGTAACCTTGCCCTTAAAACAGGCATCTTCAGTGCCTTCTGGTCATGCTGTTGTTGCCTAAGAGCTCTAAGAGCTGAATTTCCTTCAAAAGCAGATGAGCACAGACTAATGGAACTAAAGTGCTGCAGTAATGCTAGAGTGCTTAAATGGCTACACTTGTAAATATTGAGGTATAAGACACTCCCCAGAGCGCAGGATTTCAATTCATAATTTTGTCAGCTGCATCTCTGCACTACAGGGTCTCACTAAGCCACCTTTGGTGCTGACTGGCCCAAATTCAGCTGTTGTACCTAATTGCTGAACAGCCACACCTGTTGAGGCACCTGGTAGGTTAAATTTTCTTCCCTTGAACGTGGTCAGGCAGTGTTGCCTTTGAGGGAGAGAGAGTTAGGAGTTTTAGCTGGTCCTGGAGACTGGTTGGGCTGTGAAGGTGCAATTATTTTGGTTTTTTTAATGTCTTCTCAGTGAGTATTTCACACTTTAATGACACTGGTGATATAAGTTATGGAATTATTTTGCTGAATGTAAAGTTGCTCTTACTTTATGCACTTATTTGCAGAGGTGTGTTTGTGTAGTGAGTAGGTGCTGTTGTCTCATGTCAGAGGGCAGGTGCTGACACTTCTGAATTTTGATCACAGGTGACTTGTCATGGGTTCTTTATAAGAAGGCTATATAAATAAGCTTTAAATAGGTATCTTTTGAATAGGCATAGTTCAAGATGATATAACATTTATATGTAGAATTCAGCTTTGCTTAGGGTGTGTATACTCTTACTGCAAGAAAGAAGAAAATTGTCAGGGCTGGGGAAAGTGGTGTTCTCTAGATCTAGTCCCTTTCATCCAAGGCCACTTCTCTAACTGTTTTTCTGGAGTTCTCAAAGAGCTAAGGAAGCCATGGCTCAGTGGCTGCCCTAGGCATGCAGCTCTGCCTCTGTGTGAATTTAAACAAGCTCTTTTACTCTGTACATTGCTGTCTGAAAGGAAGAAACTGAAGCCTCCATTCTGATGCTTTGATGTTCCTTCACTGCTAAAATATGCCCTGAAAGAGGCTTAGCACTTTCTTTTTTTCAGGAGTGGGTTGTTTGTGGCTCTGTTTCTTTTGATAAATCAAGTGGCCCAATAAGAACTGACTTGCAGTACTAAATAGCTGTTGCTTAGGACCTGAAATCCACAGTATGTGTATTTTGGGCTACTCTTAGCCTCATCCAGCAGGCTGAATATCTATTAGCAAATGGAGCTGATCATTCTGTTCAGCTGTACTTGAAAGGAATCTTCTCTGTGTGCTCTCAGCCGCTCTGTGTTATCAGCTAATGACACAGTGAGGGGGACGATGAGAAACCTGCTTTTTTGGGGAGAATACCTTCTGTTCTGACCACATCTAATAGAAGTTGACCTTTATGTCCAGCATGCAGTATTACTTCCCTGGAGCCCATCTGCTGATGGGGGTAAAATAATACTGGCATTAGAACTGGTAAAAGGTAAAAATCCCTCTTTCACTCACTGACTCAAAATGTATCCAGGCCCCTGTATTTATAGTGGGTTTGACTGTGGTGGTTGCTAAGGGAAGATCAAGTGTTCACTCTGAGGAAAATGAAAAAGTAAATTGTTTGAACAACCTGAAGTACAGGCAGGAAAATCCAATGTATTATCGTAGTGAATTCAGTCATTTAGTTTGGAAGGTGATGTGATGCTTAATTAATTAGTGTTTGCTAAGTGCTTTAAAATTCTGTGAAGAAGTTACCTGAGATTTGTAGAGCTTGCTAATGGCCTTATGCTGTAAGCTTTCAGGGCTAGATCGTTATTTAAACTGAGTGCCAGAGCTGTTTCATTAAAGGGTCTGTCAGCACTTAGATTATTGAAAAGTGTTTTAATGTTAATCCTTGTTCCTGGTGAGCAGGGTGGCAATGTAACCTCCTGGACTGATGACTTCCCACCCCTTGGGACTGAGAGGTGTTTAAGCTCTTGTTAGTCCTGGAACTGCCTTTATCAGTCTGGTAAATGAGAAACTTCTTCAAAAATGAGATTTTTGGTTGTGATCAGTTAACTTACTACAGCTGAGGCACAGGAGCTGAAGGTGGAGAGACAATGAGAGAGGATGAAGAGAGTATTGTTTTTTGTTTGTTTGTTTTTAAGAAAATACACACAAGAATGAAATCCTGAGGTCGAGGAGAAATGAAAGGGTCCTTGGAACGTCACTAATTCAAGCTGCAATTACTGTGACAAAAGTTGTGTACTTGGAGCTGTTTCAGTTGGAATGAGTATTACCAGGTTCAGGTTTTCCACACTTCTTCCTCAAATCTCAGGGTTAACTTTTCTATTTCGTCTGCTTTGGTTTTTTTGATGAAACCACTAAAATAACAATTTGGCAAGAGAAACCTTTCCTGTGCATGAATTCAAAAAGAACAAGCAAAGCATAAATTAGCATTTGTATTAGGGAGACACTCTAGAGAATGGCTCAAAGTCACAAGACAAAAAGCTCTGTGTGTGTTTTGGTGGTCACCTTGCTGATCCATAAGACACTCTTGACACTGACAATGAAAGCCCAACAAAAGGAGAAGGAGTGGTTCTATCTTTAGGTTTCTGACTTTGCCCTCCAGAGACCTGAGTATCTCCCTCCATCCTGTTATCCTTGGGCAAGCAAGAACAGCTTTAGAGCACAGCTGGGATAGGAAAAGCCAATTGTGAGGCCATGAGTTCTCATTAGTAGGTGAATATTGATGACTTCTGCAAGAAATGAAGGTCGTGGAAAGCCGTGTTGACCTGAGTCCTCACACAAGTGTTTTGCAAGCTGTTTTTACAACACCATCGATATCTTGGGAGCAACAATGGCTTTGCTTTCCCCTTGTGGCAGGGACTGACTTCACCAGGGGACAATGTGAACTCTTGTGCCCCGAACTTAGGATATCTGTTTTTTGCCTAAAACTGAGCTATTCCTTGACTTGGATGCTGGCAAACTGTAATATTAAGATATTTCAATACTCTGATGGTAATGGTGGTCACTTTGGTTCTTTGTGTAGACAGACAAGAGGCTGATGAGAAGAAAATGTAAATATTTCTTCAGATCATCTTGTGTCAGGGGAGGCTTTTAATTTTAAAATAAGTTCATTTGCCTTTTAAGCTTACTCTGGCACAGCCTATGCACTGTTTCCTTTTATTTATTTTCACTTTTGTAGCCATTCACTTAAGGAGACTCTCTACGGGAACAGTGCAGGAGTCATGTCAGTAACTGCTTAGGGGCTTTTGGGGGGTTTTTTGTGTGTGCTTTGTTTTGTGTTTGAGAGCACTAAAATTGCACAAGGTGAGATGAGAGCTGAACTTGTTGATTAGGAAGCCTGGTGTTTTCTACTAATGGGCAGATAAGAATTCTGTTTCTGTATGCAAAGGTGCTGATGCAGTGAGGAGGCTCCAACCTCCCCTCAGAGGCACAGGACCTATGCCAAAAGCAGGAGCATTGATTTTAACTTAATGATCTGAACGGGAACAGCAAAGGCAGTAATCAGCGTTTGCTGGGTTTAATACCTTGAACAAACACAGGGATATTAAAAGTACATAGAATAAAGACTACTGGAGTCTTCCTTCAGAAAGGGGATGCAAGATGAGTCTCAGTGTTCCTCTGTGTTGTCACTATAAACAGCCCTGGGAAGTCACTAGTTCAGCTTTTCTGAACCCAGGACACCTTCATTCTGCTCTTCCACATCCTCTGTGGTGAAACCCAGTGCTCATCAGTAACTGGTTTGACTCCAGGTACCTTCAGGAGTAGGGACCACGAGAACATGACTTCAAGCTGTGTGCAGAGTGAAAAAGTAGCACATCTGAAAGAAAGAGCTGATTGTTACCACTAATGTTGCAAGCTGCTAGAGAGAATGGGATTGTTTTTTTGCAATGTACTGCATGTGAAAGTGGAACACAGAAAAATGGGGGGAGGGTGGTTGGGGTTCAATGGTTTGGGTTTTTTTGTGGTTGTTTCTTTTTCCCCCTCTTCTGTTGTGGACTTGGGTAGGAGCTGGCTCTGGCAGGGTCAGAGGGTTTCTTTCATCACTAGTACAGGCCTGTTTCTGTAAGGTGTTCCACTTCTGTGTGACTCTTTCCCCCCCCTCCCCCCCCCCCCCCCCCCTTTTGGCATTTCCACAATACAACACAAAAGCAGAAGCACCATTTTGTCCCTGGAGTCTGTCATTCTCCATAGAGGCAGAAGTATAGTTCTGAGAAGACAAATGCTGCTGCTTATGACCTGTTCAGGTGTTTTATCCTTTCCCAGTGGAAGCATTCAGAGGAGTCAGGCTGGGGACTGCCTGCCACCTTGGAATGGGTGTCAACAAGGATGTGGTTACCTGGTGGGAGGCACTCCAAATCCAAGGTGCTTGCTCTCTGTGGAGGAGGATAAAGCCTTTCAAAAGGAGCAATGAGAAAAATGGAAGGTTCTCGGTGACAGACACAAAATGACTGAAGAGGATGAGTAGCCTGGTGTGCTGGGACAGTGGCCATTAGCAGCAAGCCCAGTGGAGCACTGGCAAAGCAAACAGCAGGGCATGGCTGCTTTAACCATCCCTGCTGTCCTGAGGAGCAAAAACCTCTGGATGGCTGCCAGGAGAAAGTTTTGGCACCTGCAGCAGGTTAACATGGAATCCTGGCTGTTTGCAGCTGGAGGTGGGGGGTGAGCAGGGTAGGGTGGGATTTGCTTGTTTTCTGTCTTTTCATGGGTTGGTTTTCTTGGCGGTTCCTGTGCATGTATAAACATTTCCTCCCTGTGTTCCCCTGCCTTTGTTGTTTCCCCTGGTGAATTGATGTTGCTGCTGTTATTGAATGATGATGGGGTTTTTTCCTCTTTATTTTCAAACATGAAGTGAGGTGAATTAATGTGTGGGTGGAAAATGCCACAGGCAAGAAGTGTTTCCCTTGGCATGAAGGGGAAGTTCTTAGCCAATCTCCCTGAAGTCCTGTGCTGCTGGCTGAGCTGTTCTTGTACTGAGCAGAGATGGACACAGATAAAAACATATTGTGTGCTGTGCATGAGGGCTACGGTCAGAGCTGAAGTTTGATTTCTTTAACAGGTATTTATTGCCTCTGTTGGCCCCTCATTCTGTAATGGCAGAACTTAGAGCTCTAGATCTGGATGCTGGGAGGTGTACTGGATCCAAACCTCACAGACTTGGCTGCAGCATTAACCCAGGTCGCTTTGATGAGGAGTTTGCTCGCTCTTCTGCCTCCTTTTCCCCACAGCAGCTCTTGATGCATTAAGTAGGCTGCTGGAACCAGAGCCATGTGCATGATGTAACTGCCCAGCACATGTTGAAGAGCTCTGGGAATCTCATCAGCCAGAGAGTCTGAGCATGCCCTCTCCAGTGCTGAGTGCTGTTTTCCCCCTAGCCCTTCCTTGCAGAGGTGGGATTAGCTTCTGACAGTACACAGAGCATTTGGGCTGCCTCTGAAATCCCTGCTGGTGCTTGCTCTCACTCCAGAAGTGTTTCCATCTGAAGCATAAACTGTTACCTGCAGTTTAGCCCCAGCTCAAGCTCTAAGGCAGCAGGAAAGAGCAATGATTCACCTCAGCCAGCTACTCCATATGATTCGTATCATATGTATTTGTGTGTCATGATTATGAGCACAGTTGCTTTTCAGTGGAGTAGAGTTTCCACTCTTCAGCAACAATAAATATAGCATAGATTTTTTTCCATGTAAAACAAATAACCAGTGCTTGTTATTAAAAGATAATTCTTGGAGTGTTAATATCTGGTATTGTTCCATAAACAAAGATGTTTTACATGAATGAAAGGTTATCTAAGAACTCCCAATTTTTTCCTCCATATTTTTTTTGTTTTTATAATTCAATCCTATATCTATTTTGGTGGTTGGTTCTTTTTTTTCTCCTCACATTTCCACAATCTGTTGTGAAAAGAAGATTGTGTAGTTTGCACCTCTGTGCAGAGGTGATGGGTGACGTGAGAAAATTCTTAAAAAAGTAATGGAATATTAAGGCTGTATGTGTGTGGCAAGCCATCCTTTAACAAGAAAAGAAAGGTGCGCAGGACAGGGCTATGAGGAATAAAAGCATTTTTAGAGACTGGGGTGAAAGCCTACTCCTGACTTGTATGTGATTAGTTGAAAGGTATGGTCTGAAGAGTTTTATGTAATTTTCATGTATCTATACTTACTCCTTGGGAAGCAGTAGGTTGCAACTGAAACATTTTTTCTTTTGTTGCCTTGAGAAGTATAGTAAATTTACTGGTAGGGTTTTTTTTTCCCTCCTGCTTTCTACTCTTTTGCCCACAGGAGTTTGTAATTCAGTCTAATGAGGAACATAGGTATGTTACAGGTTCCTCTCTTAAAACCAGGCCTAGCAATATGATAATTGGTTCCTTTCAGCAGATGCATGGCTCCAGAACATGAGTGGTTTTGGGGGTTTTTTGTGGTAATAAATACTATATGACCATGTTCCCTAACAGTCTGTCCCTAACACTCTCTCCACTTATCTCTTGAAATACTAAAGATGCCAGCATGACAATGGGGCTTGTGTGCTCAGAAGCTCTTTCCTTCCACCTAGAAGGAAACCTTGGGCACCTGAGTGATGCAAATCCAGATTTAATGGCTGAAGCTCAGAAAACCTGAGAAGCCAAGAGAGCAGGAGCAAAATTAATTGAAAGTTGGGCTGTAGCAGCCTACCATCAAACTCTGAGCCTCTAATGTGTAACATGTGTTCCTGCTTTCATTTGTCTGCTTTACAAGAGTTAATACACAGTGTTTTCAGGGTTCACAAGGGGGCTTTTCTCCCCCTAGGCTATTAGCTACAGTAACGGCTTATTTAGAAAATTAGGCTTTCTCCCAGCTGGGGGAAAATGTGTCCCTGAAGGGGAGGAAAGGGGGAGGAAGAGGAGAAACTGCGTATTTTGCTTAAGCAACTTAACAATACAGTGCCAGAGGAAATGAATCAGAAGAGAGTGATTTCTGCAAGCGTGTATTTTTTTTGCTTTATGAAAACAAAGAGATTTAAATCCTGGTCTCCTGAGAGCCAATAGGGCCCATGTTTAACTTAGGATGGTAATATGGGGTCCTGGTTCTGTTGCTATGGGCAGAGGAAGGCATTTCCAGAAGAACAAAGGGTTGTTAGCTTGGCTTCTATCTTTTACAACCTTCTAGGGGCACTTCCCATGATTGTTTTTTTTGTTTAGGGTTTTTTGTGTTGTTGTTTTAGTTACTTTTTTCCATAAGAAATAACCTCCTTCTTCCTTACCTCACACCTGAAAACACATGGCTCTCTTCTAATGTCATCTTCCACAGAAAATTAGGTCATCTGCACCTCACACAGTGTGGTCTTGTATTGGTGACACTTGGCACAATCCCCTGGTTCCTTCCTGTTGCAGGCTTATCCCAGCTCAGGGGAGCCTTAACACAGCCCTAAGCTGTGCCCCACCATGGAGCTCTAAGGGACCATCTGGCAGGCATGGACTTTGGAGGACTGTAAATAGACCCCTGCTTTTCTTGGACTTGCCCTTTGTGAGGAGATTTCCTTTCTCTCTGTCTCCTCCATTAGCGTGGTTTGTTCCTTTGGAGAGGGCAAAATGGGAGGATGTGCTTCCAGCCTCGGACCCAGGGAGGCTTGGAGCAGTCTGCCTATGGATGCACAGTCTGTAGTTTATTAATATCCAGTTGTGGGCAGATTGTTGGTGTGGTTTTGTCTGTGTGCATTTCCAAACCATCCTGGCCCTTTCTAAGGGTGGTTTCCTGGAACAAGTCCTCTGTGGGCTTTGAGTGGCTAATTCATGGTTGCTATCCTTAGACTAAGATTGCTGGGTGAGAGGAGCATTTAATCTTGGCCTTTCACATTGATTGACAGCTGTTTCACACCTCTGGTGGTTTTTCACAGTGCTTTCAGTATGTGCTGATGCTGAACTGGAAATATTGCTGTTTTCTCTGTCCATTAGGGCATATGAATAATTGACTCTGCAGATACTGTGAAACATCAGCTCCTCTTTCTTCCTCCACTCTAAAAGCCCATATTCCATGTAGGCTGGTACGTTCTGGTGGGCTTTTGGTCTGTCTTGTGTTGCCCAGCTCATTTAACCATAAGTGCTGGCAGCAGTCAGGCAGTGAAGTTCTGCTCTGAATTTCCATAGCCTGTGCCCTCCCTGCCTCTTTGTGCAGCATTTCCTGGCTCCTGACTGCAGGTGCTTGAAAGCAGCAGTGAAGTGTTTTGAAGCAAGTCTGACCTCTTCTTCCATGTTGGGAAGGAGCAGCATTTTCCCTGCTGTGGCAAGGCAGGATGTGCATCCATACACAGCATGCAAGTAGGTTGGCAGGGGAAGATGTTTTGGATGCTCTACATGGCATTGTCATTTGGGTCACAACAAAAATTCTTGTGGTTTTTGACTTGACCTGATGTAATGGAGCAGCCCAACAGGGCCTGGACATGGTTGTGACTAAGGGTGATGCCAACAGGGGCTGTGCAAGACCCTCTGTCCCCAGAGCCCAGGGTTGCAGTGTCTGGTGACAACAGGTTGTCCTCTTCTCCCAGGCAACCAGTGACAGGACAAGAGAACATGGCCCCAAACTGAACCAGAGCAGGTTGAGGTTGGACTTCAGGAGGGATTTCTGCACTGGAAGAGCTATCAGGCTTTGGAACTGGCTTCTCAGGGAGGTGGAGTCACCACCCCTGGAGGTGCCCAAGAAATGATGTGACACTCAGTGCCATGGTGTAATTGACCAGGTGGAAATTATTCAAAGGATGGACTCATTGATCCTGGAGGTCTTTCTTTTCCAACCTTAATGGTTCTGTGGCAATGGTAGGATCCACTGGCAGACCTAAATAAGGTGAGAAGGTGGACCAGGTCTGGGAGAGTCCCACTGTGACCAGCAGGAGACCTGACTGGAGATGGAGCTCCCTTGAGTGTTGGTAAAAGAATTATCCAATGTACAACATCAGGAATGACCTCATCTGCTACACAGGCCTGGGGCCTTTTGGGGACCTAGGATGGGTCTGCACACAGGTGTGCCTACATGTGGCCTGGGTAAGGGCTGCAGTCCTGGGGCTGAGCTGGGCCCATGGACAGGGGGTCATCGTTCTGGGCCCCAGGTGAGGCTGGCAAGGCCATTAAAGCCACAGGTGTCCTCAGGACTCATAGAACCAGAGCTCTGTTAAAACATCTCAGGATTGAGGGAGGTGTTGCTTTTCTGAAAAAGCACTGACTAGTCAACATGCTAGTTTGCAGTTTCCTTGTCCAAGGGAAAGAATAATTATAATTTTCTTGCTATTCAACAGCCTTTTTGAGAAAAGGCACAAAAAATGCGTTGGTCAGAAATCAGTGAAAATAATATTCCAGTGAAGTGTGTGTATGAGAAATGAAACAAAAGAATGATGTGAGTAATTGGTTGGTCCTTTTTATAGGATGGATGAAAATGCATCTTCAAAAATACACAAACTGGAGGAGTCTGAGAAGGTCCAGGAGGGTATTTTATCATTCCAAGCTGTGTGTTCCTTGTCCTATTCTTGTCATATGCTCATGGATTTCTCTTCAGATCCCTCTGTGAGCAGTTGATTAACAAAGCATCAATTCTTCTATCAAATAAGTGATGCCTCTGAATGCTAATAGATACAACTTCATTTGAAATATTATTTTGTCTCAAAAGAGCCATAATAGTTAAATCTAATGAGAGCTACTGACAAATGATTAGTGCTGTTTTTTGAACTGCTGCCCAAAAATATCTGTATAGTCTTCTGGTTTTAGCGTAGCAAACATATAGGGGATCAAAATAGGACATTTTCAGGAGGAGCTGTCATTAGGGCTGCCTGTATGAAGAGGTGTGTTACTGGAATTAGACCACCATTATGAACTCTTTTTAGTCCAGTCTTATAAGATCTTTTGGGGATAGTGAGGAGGGGAATAAATAATATATTAAATTGCAAAGATCTACATCCTTGCTCTAACCTATTCCGCAGCTGAACGCTAGGGATGTCTGGCCAAGATATGGGAAAGGGCTTTCAAACACACTTTCTCACAGGTATTTTTAATGTCTCTTTGAAAAAATTGTGCTGGATGTCACCAAGGGTTGCTTCCTGCTGTCAGTTTTATTGTTTCAGCCATGATTAGAAATGCTGAAATACCATCCAAGAGGTTTCTCAGCCCTGTTTCTAGTTCAACCACACTTGGGAAACTCTGCACATCTACTAGGGTGTTCCTGAAACTTCTAGCCCCAACTGGCAGATGCAAGAAGTCTGCATGAGATGAGTTATTTTACAACTTGTGGTACATCAATCTTGGAGGATCCATGAACTCTTTCTGAGAGGCCATAAAATATAATTATGATCAGGCTTAAGTGCCCTAAACAGATTTGCACTTCCATTGGGAAGAAGTATAATGATCTAAAAATGCAAAAAAAAAAAAGCCTTGACTGAATGTCTTAAATAACTCTGACTACAAGGAACTCGTCATCTTAAGGTTTTTCCTCAGTCACAATTTGCATATGGGGACAGTAGTAGGACTAAATTTTGGGTTTTGCCCTGTACCCCTGGGCTGATTTTCTAATTATGATAGTTCTTCCCTCAGACAGACATTACTTTTGCTTTTTTCCTCTCTGCCTGGGCACTGAGGTTAATTTCAGCTGCTCTATAAAGCCTGTTGAAATTAGCCAGTAAGTCCTAAAGCTATTGGAGGTGAGAGGGAGTGTGTGTGTGCCCATCCTAGTGTGGATATGTTAATAAGCTGCTTAAGCTCCATTTCCTTAGGGAACAAAAGTAACAACCTGAGCAAATCAGACTAAAAGTTTTTTAAAAAATTGAATAGCTGTACAAACAGACATTGGATCAATTAAGCAGCCTACAATGCTCCCCTCAAGTCATTGCCATGTTTTAAGAACTTTTAAGTCATAAGTGTGTAATGATATGTGATCTTTTCACAGATCATAGAATCCTTATGATTATTTGAAGGATTATTTATTAGAGGGTGGATGGTTGGGAGTAGATCAGAGCCCTCTAATGCTAATAGGGTTAGAACTTATTTGCCATGTCAAGTTATGATTTGTGTGGTTCCCAAGTCATTCATCCAGTGGTGTTTGGGTGGGTTTTTTGGACAGTGTATTGTCCAAATCTACAAACCTTTGTCCAATCTGTCATGGACTGAGATCTGCCACAACCATTATTGCAAACTCTGCTTCTAATGTCCAGACTTACCATCATGTGGAGTAAAATTGTTTCCAAGCAAATGTGGTTTTTGCCAACAGACCCATTGAACTGGGTCATTTCAGCAAATTTTTTTCCTTTCAGGTATGACTATAGATGAAAACTGTATTTGACTCAATTATATAAAATCATCTGTTAAATTACTTATACTTGAATAGTTACTAGTTGGGGGTTTTTTTCTCCAAGAGGACTATCAGTGTTTCTCTTTTTCTAGTAACATGTAACTGATGGGATTGTAGCTTAATTCCCTGCCTTAGCCATGAAGGGGGATCCCAGGGTGCAAAGCTCTGACATGGGTAAAATGAATTCCTCACTGGGGATAGTCTGCAAGGCATATGCTCCCAAGTTGGTTAAATGCCTCAAATAAAATCTCCCTTTCTATTTGATTCGGGGGGAACTGCCTCAGCTCTCTTTGCAGGGGCTCTGATGATGTGCGTCAGTGGGGAAATTTGAGGAGGTAAATGACCATAGTTCATCAGCAGCTCCTCTTCTACATCATGTTTCTGATCAGCGGGTATGCCTCTCCTGATGAGCTGCAAATGTGTACTTAATATTATATTAGCTATTAAATCCCAAAGTAAACAGTTTCCCTGGTAAGTTCAGAACATTTAAAACATTACTCTCTATTTAAAAAAAAGGAAATAATTTTTTTTCAATGTAAAAGAATCCTTATTAAAACATTTACAGATACTTTTGTGATGCCGTGTTGTTTTCCAAAAACAGTGATCAACTGTGAGGGATATGTTTGTCTGTCGTCATTCTCCACCCCCTGTAGCCTCCAATTTCTCTTCTAGAGGAGAAAGTGTTTCTCCTGTTCCAGGATCTGGAGAAGGCACAGACTTTTAATGCTCTGTTAAAAGCATGATTTGGAGCCTGGGGACCTAAAGCAAATGTGGAGGCTGTTGGGGCACTGTGGTCTCCTTGCAGTGGGGTGAAGGGTGTTGTCATGTGAATAACCCATCTCCTGCCTGTGGAACACCAAGAGGAGAGAACCCTCAGTGCTTCCAGTAGCTGCCAGCCTGCTTAAACCCCTCATCAGGAGGGAATGAACACCTCTTCTTGTGTGCCATCCTTCTTGTCCTCTCTGAAACAGCATAAGAGGTTTTTTCTGCCAGGGCTGTTGACTGTTGGGTTTGTAAAATCTGGATTTGGACTTTGATGAATCTCAGCAGGCTTAATTCTTCAGTCCAGACAATGACACTGGTGTCCCTGTGGTAATGACATGAGCTGTTGTGGAAGTGACAGTGCACTTACAGTAGGGGATGAGGGGCCTGATCCCACTTTAACAGGGAGAAGCTTCCCTGTTGACCTCACCTTGGGGTGAATTAGGCTCACAAGAAAATGTTAGTTCCTCTGGAGCAGCAGTCAGCTGTTTTAGTGCTACAGGAGGGGTTAATTATAAACAAATGGTGTTTACCCAAATTCCAGGCTGGCAGCAAGTTCTCATATCCCTTACAGGAACAGAATGTGTGCTTACCAAATGAGTGTTGTGAGCAAGTGTAGATGACAAGTTGTCAAATGGATCTTTGCTGCCTAAGAGGAGGACAAATGGTGAAAGGGAGAATAATAGATGTATGTTTGTGCCTTGAGAATGTGCAAGCACTCAATGAGCAGTGGTTGTGGTGTTCTGAGCACCCTGGGGCACTGCCCTGTGCTGTTTGATCTGATCATGGTGTGCAGCCTAAGTGGTGGGTTCTGACCCCCAAGCAGATGCTTAGAGGACTGCCATAAGCTTTATTAGAGCCTTGGGTGCTTTTAGGGGAGTAGAAAGAAGGATAGCCCTGATGGTGCTGCTAAACCTGAGCTGGTATGTCTCAAGTGGTGGGTCTTGACTTCTGATGGGCTCTGAAAGGTTTTGAAGAGGCTCAGGTACAGTGCTGCCTGCAGTGACTCTGTAGTGTTCCTGCTCCAGTGTGAGGTCACTGACCTCTTGGTCAGGTTTTTTAAAAAATGTGAAAGGGATATTTGTGGAGTTTTGAGCTTCTTTCTGACTTGGGTTATTTGTTGATTTTGGAAGCTGTAAACAGTAAGCATTGGGTAACAATCACAAAGCTGGAGCTGTGTTTGTGTGGAGGGAGAAAGGAAAAAGCATCTACTTCTTCAGCCAGCACTGTGCCACTGAACCACATGGCTGCTGTAGGCCATGTGATTCAGGCCTCTGGAATCACCTGGTCTATAGTAGTTGCTTTTTTTCCCCAGGTGAAAGGGATGAGAACAGGCTTTAATTACTTGCTGAAAATGTTTAAACTGGCATCTACGTGCATTTAATGGTAGGAACTTGGTGCCTGTGGGGTTGGGAGAGGGTCAGCTTTTGCATTTGGTGTTTGAAGCTGGTTCTTCTCTCTGCCACCCCAGGCTGATGCCCACGAGGGCTGTGTAAAAGCTGCTGAGCCAGAGGTGGGTTGCCATGTTTGAAGAGAAATGATGGTCAGCCCTACTTGTTCATTTGACATCACAGGAAGGAATAGATCCTTGTGGGTGTTGTTTTTGGAAACAAACCTGATGAGAAACTAATACTCAATGGAAAGAATCATTTAGCTATGTAAAGTGGGAAAATTACAAACCATATCAAGCAGTGTAAGAAGATAAAAATGCTTCCCAGGACACTTGTGCATTTGAGTGAAAGGAAATCACTGGCTGATTAATTCTGTCTCAAGAGAGGAGGGGGTTATTTCTAAGAATTTGGTAATGTGATGCAGCAGTAATTACACCTGTGAAGTGGTACAGGAATGCTGTGTGTTAAGGTCTTTAAATTAAAAGATGATTATGCGATTCAGAGACTTTTATAAAGCTGTTACTAATAGGTTAGTTTAACTACTGACCCATTAGACTTTCTAATAAATACTCATTAATAGTTCTATGAATCAATTAGTGGTTAAGACTAAGCAACACACCAGGAAGTATGTTATTTCTAAACCTAATAATATAGTTGAAAAGAAAAATTATTCTACTCCTGTCTGCCATTATCTTGCACTGGAGTTACTCCTCATCACAAATAAAATAACTCCTGACTTGTTAATGTGAAGGGAGCCAGGCAGTAGATTTAGGTCTGTAGTATCTCTGTGGGTGGTATGTTTATGGTAAAGGGTGCAGAGTGGCAAATGCTGTTGTGTAACGGGTGGCACGAAGGTGCAGCCCATAACTCACCCCTCATTAAAGTGAGGGAGAGCTGTGTAAGCAATAAGTGATGCTTTGTCTCTCATTTCTGGCACGCTTGTAATGTGTTTTGGAAGTTACAGGCTGGCAGACTGAGACTTGTCTGCAGTCAGATGATAAATACCATGCAGCCTCTGAGGCCTGAGTGGAGCCTCCTTCCACTGATGCATTTCAATTCACCTCCCTGAGAGCCTCACAGAATAGGTCTGAATAAAAGGAACAATGAGAGAAACTGAATTCAAACAAGAATGTACACGCAGTGTTTGCAGGTGTGATCATTTCTGCCATGTAAAGCAGCACTGAGTCTACTCTTCCTTGTGACAAGGGTTTTTGGAGCAGATTTCAGCCCACCCTATAAGTGCTGTAGGCTGGGGATTCCCCAGAGAGTCCTTATTCACCTTTCCCATTGCATGTGTACAGGTTGCTGCACTGAAGGTGGGTTTAGCACTGGTGAGAGATGGTTTGGCAGCTCTGAGGATGTGTTAAATCCACAGCCAGGCAGAAGCATCAGCAGCTCCCAATGCTCCAGCTCAGTCCTGCTGTGCAGGGTGGCCTCCTGTGGGACCAGGCTGCTGCCAACTTGGGCTTAATCCCTGGCCTTGCCGAGCAAAACCACTGGTGGGTACCACTTGTAAGGGCTTTTTTGGATGTGTATCAACAAGCCTGAGTACCAGCTGCCCCAGGACAGCTGCTGAGGGTGAGGAGTTGCTGCTGGGCAGAGCTGTGTTGGTAAAGCTGCCAGAGAAAATCCCTGAGCATCCAGGTTCTTCTGGGCCACAACAACTGAACTAAACTGAGAGAGGAGCAAAAAAGCATGGGATTCTCTCTAGAGATTTACTCAAAGAGAAGCTCTGCTACTGCCTGACTTCTGCTAGGTGGCTCTGAAGATGCTCTGTGCTGGGGACAGTAGCACCAAGGAGGGTTTGTGGCAGAGCTGTGGCTATTCAGTGTCTCAGGTGTCTGGGAAGCATGTGAAGTGGGAGAACAGAAAAATGTGAGACAAATTCAAGGTAAAGAAATCCACCCCTGAGGTTGTGATTTAAAGAGCCTTCCATCTCTGCCTTTGATGCAAGGGAGATTGAGTGCCCATGAGACAAGCAGCAGAATTCTCTTGGGATTTTCCCCAACCTCATTCCCAGCTGGTTTGACTTTTTCTGTCATAACAGTGTTACTGGTAGCATGGAAAAATCACAGGTCTGTTTCTAAAAGTGATGCACCTCCTCAAGCCCAGTATCCTGTGCTAGTGGCTATAAGCAGACCAGACCTATTTTCAATATAAAAGCATGGGGACACTTTTCATGCTTTTTTTGGGTGTATTTCTTTTGCTCTGGATACAGTTTTTAAACTTCCCTTATGCTCTGCTATTACTGTGGTAAGCTAGGTTTCCTTCTTTCTGAAGGGGAAGGTACCTGAATGTCAAACACTCATGAGAGATGGAGGGAAAGGGCAGAAATTTTGAATAAAAATACTTACTTGGAGTTTGGAATGGAGCAAGCTTAAAGGCAGGGAAGAAACCCTTGAATTTGACTTTTAATTTCATAATATTGCTGAATTAAGAGCAAGATGAAAAGGCTTTAGCATTGAAGGAGTTCTTTTCCATAGTCAATTTGCTCCATTCAACAACAGTCTGTCTTTGCATTCACTTTAACAGAGGTCAAGTAAAGAAAGAAGTGCAGAAATTATTGAAATGCACTCCACTGAGGAATAAAAAGTGATTTTTTTTTTTCTTTCCACTGTAGTCAAGACAGAGATAAGTAATTATTTGTTAGACCTAGGATCTGACATAGAAACATTTAGGGGGAAAAAGAAATCATATGTTTTTCTTGAATTTGCCATCTTTTATGCTTCTGGTACCTCTAGACAATAGCAAGGAGAAGAAAAAGTAGCAGGGTCATATTCCTGTGTTTCATCATCCAAGCAGGTGGCTGAAGGCTCAGTTTTGGCAGGAGCTGTTAACCTTTTTCCCCTTTGCTTTTAATTTTTCCCTGCTAGTCAGAAAATCTAAAAATGCAGCTGTTTCTTGTCTTTATTGCCTGCTGGTTACTGTTCAGCTCTAGTTTGCCTCCCTGTATTTGTGATGAGGCACCTGCCACCATCAGTACAGGGGTGACTGAGGTAAGATGTGATTTTTGCTTTCTGTGCCAGAACAAGTTAGCACACATTGAGCAGAACATCTGGTTGGAAAATACCTGTTTGCTGAAACACAAACTCTGTGTGTTGCATGGTGCTTTTGTAAGGATTTCTGACCATGGAGAGATGGGCAGAGAGAGTACATGGACCATAAATCTTCCAGAGATGCTGGACAAATGCTTAATGATTCAGATGAAATTAAATCTTGGAACTCTCTCCTGGTGTTGCCAAGAAGCAGATGCTCAGCAAAGGCCAAAGCAAGAATTCCCTTGATTACTTTCCTTCTTTCTGCTTTGGCCCTTCCTGAGGCAGAAGTTGTTTCTGGGTCACTGTGTTTGAAAACCACTTATGGATGGATTCATTATTTTTGCATTTGTCCAGTTTTTTCTTGAAATCTGTTGTGTGTGATTTTTGTTTATGAGGCTATAGAACTAATAATTCTGTTTTGGAGAGGTGTTGAAGGCCAGTGTTGCTTGGTGCTAGGGGATAATCCCAGCTGACTTTGACAAAGTTACTGGCATGCTCAATATTTGGAAGATAAATCATCTCCTGAGTTGGAAGCACTGATTTTTTACCCACCCTGATTGAGATAAATGAAGGATGTGTTTACAGCAACATGTTACCCCAAATATTACCAACAGGGAGCTCTAAGAAGAAGACATAATACTTTGTGTTTACACTAATCTATTCCTAGATAGCCCATAAGAATTCTGGGTAAGACTTGGGTTCTTTCTTGTTCTGAGTACTTAAACCCACACTCTGTATCAGTGACTTGTAGCTCTGCTGTTCAGAAGACAATATAATTCAATGTATTCCTTTACCAGTATTATTCAGGAGGATTATGGTCTTGTCTTTCCCCTTAATTTTGTCCAATTGCTCCTTCAGAGACAATGTATAAGAAAAAGTGACTTATCCCTTCCTTTCTTCTACAACATAGAGCTTTTACATCCTCTGGGAGGCTGTTTTGCACTCCAATGGGTTTGTTATTGCAAGTCAGTAATTCCTTTTCATTTTTTTCTCCTCATCATCCTTCACTGGAGCATCTTATTCTGATCCAGTTGGGTTTGTCCAAGTGTCAGGCTAGATGAACTTAAAATTGTGATTATCTTAGGTAACATTGGTGTAGGAGACAGGAGTTGGATTCCTGTTTTCTTAAAGTGAGGCAACTTCCTTCAGGAAAAAAACACAACTCTTGTGTGACCAGCATCTCTCTGTTGTGATGGAAAAGGTTTTCCATAATTGGCTAGACCTTGGACCTTCTTGATCAGCCCTTACCAGCTGCTTCAGTGAGAAAAAGCAGAGACCCTCTGTGTGGCACTGAAGGAATGAACCTCCTCAGGAGATCTCCTCAATGTTAGCTGGAGATGGACTCTGTACTGAGATGTGAGGATCTAAGCCCTTCTATACTTAACAGGGTGTTTATTTTGCTGTCGGGTTGTTCTATCTTCATTGTCACCTGCAATAGTGTGCTCTGGAGGTGAGTGTGAAACAGATTTTAAGTAGTCTGCCTTTTTCTGTCTCAGTGGATGCCCTCATTTGCAAAGATGCTCTTTTCTTAGGCAACAAAAGCAGACAGATCTTTTATATCACTGTTTTAAAGTGAGTTTTCCATTCTCTTACCTTCCTTTGCATCTTGGCCTTTGACTTGACAATATTGGCAGTACTTTGAGTGTTTCTGTTGTAAAGATTTAGGTACTAAGCTACTCTCCAAATGTTTAAAGTGCATTAGTGGAAGATGTAAATCCAGTTGATGGTGACTGTCCAGACCATAGTAAGCCATTAATTAACCTCAGTGAATGTATGAGGTGGTTTCCTAAAGATGGGGAGAGCTTGCAACACATCCTGTAGGTTATCAAACATCCTCAGACTAAAGAGGAGAATCCGGAGGGGCAAAGAAAGGCAGTGCTTGCTTTGGAATTGCTTCTTGGTAAGAAACTGAAAGCACTTGAGTTAGGGATGAATGGCCCAGCCTGGACACCAGGAGATGTCAGTGGGTATTCTGGCAGTGCCAGTGAAGTCTGTGGTGAGGTTTTTCTGTGCAGGGTTAAAGTGGGATGTTCTGCCTGTAGTAGTAAAGATCAGATCTCCTGGAGTGCCTCAGGGCTCTCTGCTTCCTTGCTGGGCAGTGTGCATGTGCCCATTGTTTCATGGGGAATATATTTTCTTATCTTCTCTGTGCTGGCAAAGGGTCAAAAATGCTGTGTAAGCAGAACTATACATATATTTGGGGATCTCTTAGAGTTGGGAAGAAAGAAGACGCTCATATGTGCATGAGAATTAATGATTTGTTTGCTTTAAAAATAGATATTTTGTTTTTTGACTAATTCTAAGGGAAACTTGCTTTATTTCTGTCCCAGCTCACCCTGGGCTGGCATATACTTCATATGTGACAATTTTGTTTAATTCCCCACCTTTACTGTTTCCCTACTAGTTGTGGCCATGAGGAACCCCAAATGTAGAGCTTCATGTGAAACAGACATAAAGTAAAGGAGAGCAAGTAAATGTTAAGCAAAAAGTCCAGGAATTCCAAGTCCTGCAGCACAACCAACACGGTGTCAGCATGAGTGCTGCCAAAACCACATGGCAATACCAGGGCTGGGAGGTGTTGGCTGTTAAAACCCATTCTTCTGGTGAGGAACATGTGGGCAGTAAGCTGCTTAACTCCTGGTGCCTGCTCACTCTGAAGCCACTCTCTGTTCTTGGCCCTTTCTTCAGAGCTTGTGAGTCACTTCCCCTCTCCTCTGAAGAGAAGTTCTTTGGAAAACAGCATCCCAGGGCACCGTGCTTGTTGACTTTCGTGGACTTTGAGAACTGAATCACTCCACATACCTGCAGCCAGATATGCCTCTTAACTGCTAACTCTGTAGATTCTCCCTGGGTGTGGAAAGTCAGGCTGGTTTTGTTCTTACTGAGGTCTCGTTGAGAATGCAGACTAGTCCCACAGAGGATGTGTTCCTCTGTGTGGCTGCCCTTGCTGCTGTGGCACATGTGGGCTGTGCACAGCAGCATCTCCCTCTACCACACTTGTGACAAGGACAAAGAGGGCTTTGCAGCCACCTTTTGCTACAACGTGTAGGTTGTCTGGACTGCTTGGAGGGAAGGATTAGCCATGATGATGTTCAAGCAGAAAGGAAGGGCAGTGTCACCCCCCTCTTTGTGTTTTCATCTTGCTTTGCCCATTCCCAGTAGAAGAGGGACTTGCCCAGGAGGAGTTTTGGAGTTGAAAGGCTCTGTGCCAACTCTTAGCCTGGGACTGAGAACTCCTGAGGTCAATTCAAGTTCTCTAAAAATTGCAATGAAGGGTCAGACATGTGAGGTTTTTTCCCCTCTACCCACCCCTTTTTCTCCTCCTTTAAGGTCGGAAAGGCCCCCAGGGCTGTGCTTGCTCCTATCCATAGACCCTTAGTGAGGATGTCTGTGAAATGCCTAATGCTCCCTGCATTCCCTGGGCTGTGAAGTTGCCTTGCTTCTATAGCAACCAGTGATGTTATCAGCACAGGACCAGGCAGATGTGCGAAGTGTTGTGTGGCCTGTCCCTAACCCAGGAAACTCCTCTGCTGTACTGGGAGTGCTTTGAGTGTCAGCAGTGTGGTCTTGGCCAGCTTGGAGCTTATCCACTGACTTTATTGATGTGTCCACTAGAAGTCTATTAGAGTTGTCTGTGTTTTATGTCCTTTGTTTTATGTCCTTTGTGCTTGCCTGATATGCTGATAGTGCTCAGGAGCTTTTTGTGTAATAACCACCAAGAGAGTATTGAAAATATCCCTCTGGGGGGGGGGGGGGGGGATAGAGAATTTTGAGAGCGTGTTTCCCTGGGACAAGATAATTTATATGTGCTTGCCAGTACTCTCTGCAGCTAAATGGCTTCTTGGTCTGATTCACCAGTATATTAAAGCTGTTCTTTAGCACTCTCAGAGTGCAAAATGGTTTTATAGCAAATCAAGTAATCACTGGAGAGTATCTCCTGGTGTTGGAGGACCTTATGCCTGGGATGGTTGTCATGGTAGCTCCAGCTGTCAGCATCAGAGGTAAACCCAGTGAGAGATGCAGCATCAATTTCTTCTTAGGATCACTTTCTTCTTGGGTTTTTTTGGTTGTTTTGGGTCTATCAGTTACCCTGACTTTTAGTAGGGACAGATATAGAGCTCAGGTAGACTCTGTAATCAAAAATCTTGTTTAGAAAACATGGGGGTTTTCTAATAATTTTTTTTTCCTGTGGACTGTTTCTTGAATTAACTGTAGAATTGGGCTAGTTGTTTCAAATTTACTGTATAGGTTTCCATTTTAAATTGCAATAACTAATCATTAAAACTAAATTATCGCTCCAGGTTTGAAAGCAATTGGGTTGTATGTATATTTTCACTTCTCTAAATGTGTGTGTATTTATTTTTATATAGAGAAGTATTAATTTTCATAATGACTGTACTAAGCCTGAGAGCAATTCTGGTGAGGGGGATTAAATTTGATTTGCAGGCTTGAGCTCAGTCAGTACTGCATGGAAACAGAACCCAGGTGTTCCTCTTCATTCTGCTCTGTTTCAACAACACTGCTGCTTTTAACTGTGAATTCTTAAATGCATTGTCTAGTTGATGTGATTAGCATTTGTGCACAGTGAGTTTACATCATGCAAAGCAATCAGAGGTAATGTGTAACAGGTCATGGCAGAGCTGAGGCCATTGCAGTATTGGAAGAGTCTTGATGTGCATCTTGCATGTAGCAGAAGATCCACTGTGGAGGGCTTTTTATTTCTTTTAAGCAGCAGTATAAGCAGCTTTATTCCTATAACTTAGCTTTTTTTCCCCAGACTGCACACCACAGACGTTCCCACTTCCAATAAATCCACCAGACTATCACTTAGAATACTGTTTATTAGTTTCTAAAATCAGTCAGTAACAGCATTCTCCTGCTCATAAAGTCTAGTAAATTACTCTTTTTAGACAGAAAAGATCTTAAATTTTGACCAGGATGCATGACTGGAAAAGGCTTAGTAAATTAAAATCTGTGACAAGCACCAAAGCTTTATTTGTAATGGAGAGAAAATTGTTCTGTAGATGCTTCTCTCCATGCCTTAATTTTGAGCTCTGCAGTATTTATTGGCTATGACATTGAAGAATAATCACACCTTCCACTCTGCCTGCGCTTTCAAATGCGAGGATGAAGGTGGTGTGTGAGCACCACAGTTATTACAGCCAGCTCCTCCAGGAGAGGTAATGCTGTGTGGTCCTTTGGCTCAAACCATTAATTTAAGGTGCAGCCTGTTGCATGCTCTGCAGTGATCATGTGTCCCTGCTGGGATGCACAGCCAGGAATGGCTTTACCAAGCAGGATCAGGCTTTGGGCTGGGTTGGCTGTTGCCATAACTCCCTTGGCTGCTTATCTTTTCTCAAACGTGTCATTTGATTTGAAGTTTCTTTTCGTGCCTATTCTGTTTTTTTTTTTTCCTTTCTCAAGACTGCAGACAAAAGCAAGTCTCAGTATTTTTGTTGCTATTGATGTTGATATTTGTAGTTTTTATTTTGACTTACCTTCGTGGTTAGATAGTCCCCAAAACCATAGAACTACCAGCAAAAATATTTCTAACATCTAGAAAGCAACATTCAAAAAATGTAGAGCATTTTCTGTTTCTGGGGAAAGGCTAACTTTCTCAAACAGCCCTCAATGCTTTTTCCCTCCCCTGCTCCTAAGAGTGAGTCCTGAGGAAATGCTGGTTTGACTGCGTGCTAAATCTCTCACTATATTTTAATTCATTTGAAGCTTCATTTACTGCTTTAATACAAGCCTAGGTCCTACCGGGACCAGCAGTTCCTTGGTATTTTTAGTGTGGTTTCTATTGATACAATGACTGGCCATGTCTTGTCCTCTTGAAGCCACCAATGCTGCCATTGTCCTTTTACATGAGGAGCAGGAATGAGAGTTGAGGGGGCAGAAGAGGTTTCTAAACCATCTGCTGTGGCCCCTGGGAACACACAGGAGCTTGCATGGCTCAAAAAACGATTTCAGAGCTGATTGTCCTCTACTTCCCCAATGTGCCTGTGGCTTCTTAGAAGCAGTTAAGACATAGTAGAATAAATTCATCCCCAGTCCCCTTGACACCTCTTTCCACCATTCCATCTCTTTTCTGGTGGGTAGAGAAGAGAAACATGAAGTGGTGGGGCTGTAGGACAGTTGATAATAGGGCCCATTTTATTTACACTTCCAAAAGTACAGCTGGACTTGCTCCTGAATTTGTTTCTGGAGCTGCTGGAATGGTGTTCCTTGAATTTGTTCCTGCAGTTCCAGCCATGGCTCTGGCTCTGTTGTTTTCCAGGTGGTCCTTTTTCCTCCAATTGAAGCAAACCCCAAGTTTCTCGTGCTCAAAATGGCAATCCTGACTGTCCAAACCTTCAGATTCTAGCCCTGTTCCATCTGAAGAATTCAACACCTGGAGGCCATTTCCCACCTGGTTTTGCCACCTGATGCTGCTTTTTGAGGTCAGGTGTTTTTGTATGCACACAGAGCCCAGAGTTGTTGTTTTCCAGATTCTCTATTTCTTGGGTCATTGTCCAATTACACTAATTAGCACAGGACCAAACTGATACAACGTGGCAGAGATGTTCCTTGGAAAGGAGTTAAGGAGGCCATGATTTAGTGGTGGCCTTGGCAGTGTTCGGTTGATGGCTGGCCTCAGTGGTCTTGGAGGTATTTTCCAACCTAAACACTTCTAGGATTCTGTAAGAAATCTACTCTGACTTAAAGATTTCTGAGGTGTAATGTTTATGTTATTGGGAGGGAAAGGCAGAGCCTGGCTTATCTCCTTCTCTTAATTCTCTCTTCTTAAGACTGACATTGCCTTCATTCATCATCACTGCATGGGTTGAATAATAAATGAAGGGGTTTTTAATTGCCAGCATATTAATAAGATTATTTACTTGTATACCTGCATAAAGAAAAGTTAGCAGTATTGGCTTGAGGGGTTTTTTGGTGCATTGCATGGTACATAGACTGAATATTATGGGTTTGGTTAGTCTTATAAAAAGTAGTTTTCCAGTTATCTGTGTATCCACACACCTAGAGTTGGAAAAAAGCCTTAGAATTAATAATTACCTGTTCAAATATTTGTAGCAGGCAAACATCCCAGGCAACTCCTTCAGCAGTACTGCTGACTGGAATTGAAAAAATGCATTCTTCTTAGGTTGCCATTTACCTCCCAAGGATTTGCTTGGGACTGTTCCTCCCTTCCCTGGCACTTGTTTGCAGTCTACCTCTGCACCCCATCCCTGGGTGGCATTTGTAACTGAAGAACAATTTCTCTGGCTGATATGAGGTTTGTTTTATTGTCACCTGCCTCCTTTGCTTTAATTTCCTTTGACATTGCCCTTAATCCAGAAGAAATCTTCAAGGCTGGCAGTTGCTCTTGAAAAATTAAAGATGAAAATGCTGTAACCTGACATAATTAATACTTAGTTTGTTGCTTTACAACAAGCACAAATCACTAAGCTGCTCAAATCTTCTGTTGGTGGGAAAATGCACTGGATAAAGAAGAAGCAAGAGTGAAATAAATTTTACATGTGTAAAAGTTTAATGCATTTTAATGGAAATGTAGTAGTAATACTGTTTATCTAGGAGCTGTATCAGGAGGATTAAATTGCTGAAAGAAAGCATTTCTGATGAAATGCACTGCAGTGTTAAGGGAAATGCAAACGAATGTGTGCACACGTGTTACTCCTTAAATGCTTTCCAGGCTTGTTTTTAATGAGGCTTTTGGCTAATACAAAGAGAAATTTGTCATGGCTAAGACAGAGAAATTTGGAGCCACTTCTTCCCTCTTACCAAACTGTGGGTCTGAAATTTGCCAGCTGAGGTGTGGCTCATCATATAATAAATGTTGGCACTTGATTTCCACTCTGATAATTTTACAGCCTGCTTTGTTTCACAAGTCCCTCATGTATGTTTGTTCAGCTATTGCAGTTTGACAAGCTCCAAGTGAGGCTACACACTGACCAAGCCACACTGAAACAAGAACAAGGGGAGAACCAATGCTTGGATCAGCAAGTTGCCCGGCTGTCAGCTGGGTTTATGGCTCTGCAGAAGCGGGGTGAGATCGATAGAAGGATAAGTGAGGCTGTTGGAATGTTTGAGCCTTGGGAGCAGGTTAAACCACAGATTTTCACGCAGCTGAGGTTTTGCATGGGCACGTTTGCTTATGCGTGCCTCAGAACATAATTCACTGTGTGAGTAATGTTGCAGTGCTGTTTACTTGCAGATATTATGAAAAGATAAGCTGGCGTTCTTAGTCACATGTGGTTCTGGAAAGCTTCCAAATGCAGGACTGCTGTAACTGCCTTGCATTGCTGTACCTAGGATAACCCAGAAGGGATGTGGGGAAACTACTGTGGGTTTGGGTTCTTTTTCTTCTTTTAAAAGGAGTTGAAGTCTGATACAGTTACATGCTGTAAAGGGAGATTATGGAGCAGTTATTTAAAATGGGGGAGGCGTTCAACCTCTTCATAGCTGGAGAAGGCAAAAAGGCTTTTGTTGGAGGCAATCAGACACGCCCTGAACTTTATGACTACTGCTCCAATAAATTGCATTGTGGTGGGTTTTATACATGAATAGATTAATACATTTTTTGGTACAGCATAAACCTGTGCAAACAGTGTGTGTAACTTTTCAGCAGTTGCACATGGATGCCTATTGTTTTTATCTTTTGACACAGATGATTTACAAAATATGTTAAATTTGTCTGTGTTCCTTTAAATAATTACCCCCTCCACCTCCAAAAAACCCTGTGTTTGGTCAGATTAGTGCATGGGTGGGGCATCCTGTGTGTGGAATCAATGGAATGGTCCATAAGGATGAAATACTGTTCAGTTTAGACTCAGTTCAGGATTCTATTGTAGCTCTGTCCTTGAGGATCCATTGGTGACTGCAAGCAAAGGTTGAGCTTAACTCCATGTGCTGGACCTGGAGTCAGGATGCAGGACTGGGCCAAGCAACAAGTGGCTGTGGATTCTGCCTTACTTTGTCTCTAGAGTCAGAGTACCAATAGGCCATTAATGTCAAATGCTTAATATTGAAGTTTTCAGTGCACAGGGGAAGAGCCAAAGGCTGCTCTTCATCTGTTCAGCAATCTAAACTCTTGATACTCTTGCAGCTTGTTTAGCTAATGTGAAACATCTGTGTAGATTCCAAAACAGAGGACTATTTTCAAGACTTTTTTGAAAAGCAGCACACGTATGTTGCAAGGGAAGGTAGAGGTGCTGGTGGGAAATCTTGCCTGGTCTTAATGTTTCACTCCTGAAAGTGGTGTAGCTTAAGCACCGGAAGCAAGAGGAGTCAGCTTTGGTAAAGTAGGTAATTGCCAGTATTAAAAGGCCAGGACTGACTTAATCCTAAATTTGCTTGCCAGAAAGTTAAGAAAAAAATTGGTCTTAGTTGGATGTTTGTCTTCCTCCTGTAATCAACGCAGTGGGAGCAACCTATTCTAACTTAAAATTTTCTGGAGCTTTCTCTATCCCCTCATTAGTCATTGGAATGGTAAATTTGGTAAGTCATTTCACAGACACCTGTTGTAATGTAAGAGGAATAATTTCATTCTCTGTGGGATTTTTCCTTTGTCGGTAAAGGGAGCTTAAATGCTCAGAGGGTTCAAGGACATGTTTGACCTTGGTGTCCCTAGTCTGGTGAGGATATCCTCTGGAGGAGGTCATTGAGGATGTTGTTCTCCTTACTTAGATGTGCAAAATGCTTAAAGTGAGGTTGTGCAATACCTTCCTTCTGTTTAAATGTGGGTTAAACCCCTGATGAATTTAATTTAAAGGATACCTTTTATCTTGATCCGGACAAGATCAAAGCCAAATTACATTAGTATTTGTGGAACAAATGAGGTGATGTTTGTCTCTTTGGAGACAATAATGGAACTGAAAAACAGCTTTGGAGCCTATTGGACTAAAATTTTCTACTCAGGGTATTGAGTCCCACATGAATAATGCTGTGCTACACATAAGGTATTTTTGTAGAGTAAAGTAGAAACAAAGAGGGTGATCATTAGACGTCTTTATTTTAGACTAAGGTATGTCTGGCAACCCAGAAAAATATAGCTGGGTAAATGGCAAAAGGACTGTAACTATTTCCTCCAACTTAGTGAAAGCTTATTGCATCTGTTTGCTAAATAATAAAAAAATCCTCCTTCATCAAAAATGCCTGAAGTACTCCCAGCACCTAAAAATGGTTTTGTGCGTTTTTAAAAATGCATTTTCAGTTGAAATGTTATGCTTGTACAATCATAGGGTTTTGGCTGCCTGTGTTGACAAGTGCAGCCCTATAGCAGTGCCAGCTGCTGTGTCTCTAGGCTGCACTCTCAGGGGAAGCTGCCCCCTAAATCCCATCAAGCCTGATGTCATAATGCTTGTTGCATAGCTGGGAAATGAGACTTCCACTACTGAGAAGTGCTTAAATGTTCCAGCTAGAGTAGGCCAGAGTGCAGAGGAGCAATCTGAGCTCCCTCCATCTTGAGTGTGATGCTGAGGCACACCTGCTTTCTGAATTTCTGCTAGCAACCCCAGAAATAAAAGGTAGATCTCTGCGCTGCTCAGCTTGGATGGTGTTATAACTTAAAAAAAGCTAGGTGTGCTAATCAAAGGCTAATGCAGAGGCTATTGGGAAAAGTGTCAAGACAAAGGACTAATTCCCACTAGTTTTCTGGGTGGGAAGTATTCCCTGGGTGGGAATAAAGGGATGAATGTTCAGAGATCTCTGATGCCAGTAGTGTTTGAAAATTTGTGTGCTTGGCTTTTTCAAGGATGGCTCTGCTCTCCTTTGGTAGGGAGTATTTTCTTTTTCTGCAAGTGGAACAGTCCTTCGTCCCAGAAACTGGTGTTTGTACAAACATGGGATGGTTTGGGTTGGAAGGGATTTTTAGCATCACCCAATTTCAATCCCCTGCCACAGGCAGGGAGACCTTCCACCAGCCCAAGGTGCTCAGAGCCCCATCCAACCTGGCCTTGGGCACTGCCAGGGATGGGGCAGCCACAGCTTCTCTGGGCAACCTGTGCCAGGGCCTCAGCACCCTCACAGGGAACAATTTCTTCCTCATATCCAATCCAAACCTCCTCTCTGTCAGTGTGAAGCCATTCCCCCTTGTTCTGTCACTCCAGACCTTTGTCAACAGCCTTTCTCCATCTTCTCTGGAGGCTCCCTGCAGACACTGGAAGGCCACAATGAGGTCACCCCAAAGCCTTCTCTTATCCAGGCTGAACAATCCCAATTCCCTCAGCCTTTCCTCAGTAGAGGTGTATGAAGAACAGATATAGAAGCAGAGTTTCTTGTGTAAGGACAGCAAACTCTCCATTTCAAAGATCTTCAAACTCAGACCTTTAAAAATATCTCCCTGGCAAACACTGTACTACTCTCAGAAATACCCCTCAGATTTTATGGTCTGACAGTGGCACTTCTAGTATAATCTTTTCATTTGGAGGAGAGATTAGAGAGAATTTTTTCCTTGCCCTGCAAATCCCTGCTTCCAGGGGCATTCAGCTGCAAGGAAAGGAAGTGGGTCCTGAGAAATCCATCTGAGTCCTGTCCTGAAACCTGTGGGTACTGAAAAGTTTTGTCTTGGGAGATGAGGAACTACCTCCCTGTGGGGGTGTGTGTGTGATATTTGTTAACACAGCAAAATAAAACAGAGCTGCAAAAAATACACATTGGTGTGCAAGGTGAAGGGCACCCTGGGGCACTTAGCTAGTGTCTCTTTAAGGCAAAATAAATGAGACTTGTAGGAAACTTGACAAACTGCACTGACAAGTTTTTCTAGCGATTAGAGCATTTTTAGCTAAATGGTGCTGTAAAGAGGAAGTGAAATTTGCCCAGATACTCACTCAGTTATCTTTGAGTCTTCTGATTGCATCTTAAGGGGATTCAGTAAATGACCTAACATCATGCTTCAGATTCTCGTAAAATAATATTTTCAACTCTGAGAAGCAATAGATTGCTAAAATAATTGAATTTAAATGATGTTTTAGCTTGTTTTAGTGAATGTATAATTGAATCAGGGAAAATAATTTTATGAAGAAAAGCTTAGAGCAGAACTGCCCAAACCATCTAGTAATGACTTAAAAATCAAAGGGAAGAAGATTCTAAATCAGTATATCAGAAGTTAGATTGTTTTTGAGTTAGGATAAACTGTTCTCATGGGTAAAGGACTGCGCTAGGTTAGGATACTGTACAGTGTGTGGTGCAATAACCCAAAGATGCTCCTATGTCATGGTGTCCTCCATCACCTGGGTCAGTTTTTGAATAAAAATGTGTTGTAGGAATCACAGAAGGTGCATGTGTCTTGATGTATGGCAAGAAAACCCATCAGCTCTCTGGAATGGATTTCTCCTTCCTCTAGATTTTGCCTCTGGAGGCAATCACATTTTTTACAGTCCCAGCAAAAACATAAGGCTCCTAAAGCAAAATACAGTTTGTATGGTATAACGTAAGTATTGAAATAATAACTTGTGTGTTTGTAGCTGAGAAGATTTTGTGGCTTTTTAAACTGGACTTTCATCTCCTTTGTAGCTGGGGACTTTTTTTTAACAGGCATTTCACCTCCTTATTTAATGAAAGAGCATGAAATCCCAGTAAAACTTCTGAAATGATTTTGACTCCATAAAGTCCGGGAAATACAAAAGCAGCCTTTCTCAGGGTATCTTGTTACTCTAATCAGCCAGAAGAGGACTGGGTATTTCAGGAGTAAAAGCAGGTTGTAAGTCTTAAATCCCAGACTGGTTTTGGAGCTTTGTTTCTATTGTAGCTGAGCTAGTTTGCCTTTACTAAATATAAACTAATGTAGGTGGTTCTAAAACTTTTCTGGGTGTATTTGTGACATTTTGAAGTTTATTTGCTCTTATATTTTTATTTTGGGGTCTGAAGTCAAACAGTCCTCACAATTGCCATAAACTTTCCTTTTGGATGTGGACACTTAGTAGACCTTATCCCCACTGCTCTGGTGGGCTTGGTGTGTGTTCAATATCTCTGCTGCTCTATGTTTGTTTCCCTGCCCTAGGTTTGGCTCTTGATGGTAGAGAGAGCCTTACAGTCATTTTGTGGTCTGACAGCTCCGTGTATGTGAGGAACTGATGACTCATGTGAATTTGTTTTGTGAGTTGTCTGTGTACACTTTGACTCTTCTGTGGCATCATTCTCTGTGTGTATTTCTTCATCCTCTTATAAAGCCTGTGTGAGCAGAGCAGTAGAATCACCCTAATGGGACCAAAGGTGCTGGCAGCCCCTGGAGGCTCTGCCAGAGGCATTTCAGCTCCCATGTTTGCATTTGATGTGAACAGACCTGCACCAGGATTAGGGTGGGGAGAAAAGCAGGCTCATGGTTCCAAATGAGTACCCAGGAGCAGATGAAAAAAACAGTGGCACCCTGAAGAGAAGCTCCTCTTTGGGGGTGCCCAGGACTTTCCCAAGGGAAAGTGTCCTCTTTGAGGACTATGCTGGAGATTTCAGCCAGGCAAGTCACTGGCAGGCAGTGAAGTTGACATGGAGCTGGTTTGTGATCTGTGGGAATGCACAGACAAGCCACTTGGCATGAATGGGACCAGTCATCGCTAATGGTTTTGCCATGGTAGTCTGGATGCAGCTGAGAAATTATTTGCAAATACTTTGTTCAGTTTGGCACACTGTAACTTAGGTGTCTCCCCTTGGCTTTTCAAGGTGAGCTTCTACCCTGCCTCATCTGACTTTTCCTGAATGTGAAACTGTCCCCAAATATTATTACTAGTGTGCCAAAAGTACATTAGCTCCTTAATTATTGCTATAGGCAAGGTTTGCTCACCCCATCAAACACTTGTGAGGATGCTCTGGCCTCTTCCCTTCCCAGGGCTGTGATATTATATATTCATAATGACAAAGCAGGAGCAAGCCTCAGATGCAGATGTTCCCCTGTATCTTTGCAGGACTGCTTCCTGTACCTGCCACTCCGAATAAAGACCAGGCTTAAATGATACTCTATGAAGGAGGCACAGCAGCAAGGAATCCTGCAACATAAAGCTCTGAGTTAGCTGGCAGAACAAGTGAAATGCACAGCACATGTCCTGTGTGTCATGAGATGACAAATGCCATTCTCTTTAGGCAAGAACAAGAGGATGTGTCATGGAAATGCAGTGGCTGTGTCTTGTTGTATGTTTCTTTTTCCAGCAGCAAAATGCATCACAATAACCCAGAAATTTAGCCTGAGTTAAAAAGGGGTTTTTTAAATGCTGATTTTTTTTCTAAATTGTGCTTGGGAACTGAACTCTTCTGCTGCAGTTACAGCGACTGGTAGAAATGAGATTTCAGTGATGTGAGAGGCTGCTGTGTGCTAAGAACTGATGCAGGATAGACCTCATAGTAATGTTTGGATTGCAGAGCAAGTCAACTTAACTGTCTCTGGCTGTTGCCATCCATCTGTGTTTATAGGAATTCTACTGGTGGGGAACTAAAAATTCCAGGGGTCTAACTTTAACCTGTGAAAATTCAGCAGCTCAACCTCTCTTTGTGGCTTTCATGCCCTACTGGCAGACACAAATGCTTGGGTGGGATATTGGAACTATTCTGAATTGACAAAAAATCTTTCAGGGAGGGATTAGACTACAGCCTCAGGAATACCTTTCTTTGGTCTCTCTTCTGCAGCAGCTGTTGGTGTAGCCTTGACTTCCTTTATCTGCTACAGAGCTGAGATAATTTGTTGCATATTAAGACCAAGAAGTCTCTCTGTTTCTCTGCTCTGCTCGTTGTGGACAAGAGAGATGGGAGGACAACTCTGGGGGGACCTTGGTTACACCCTGCTTCTTGATCAGGGCATGTGGTGAAATTCTTTATGAAAGGAGGTAAAGATTTTTCTCTTTTGGAGCTGGATGGCGAAAAAGAAGACAAATCATGTGATTTTGCTAAGCCATGAGCAATGAGGACAGGGCAGGATTTTGTTCCATTTGTCTTTCTGAGCAATGATATGAATAAAGCAAGAAGTCAGTAGCTTCTTCAACAATGCTCTGCCCATCCCTGTTTGCACTCCCCCACCTTTGCTGCCTGGCAATATAATATCACTTGTACTTCCCATACTTCTGCTTTGAGTGATGTCTTGATGACCTGCTCAGAGCTGAAGAGCTTTATTTTCACATACTCTGCTCCATGGGTGGTATTCCTGTCAGCCCTAGAATATGTGACACCCATTGTTGCAGCTGTGACGTTTTTCTTCAGCGGACCAGTGTGATTTATATTTCTCCCTGAGTAAGGGATTTGGATTTTAAAATACGATAATGGGAGGAGGAATCCCAGTTTACTAAATGCATTTCATTGACACTGATTATGTGGGACTAAGTCTGTGGTGATAAATCTGCCATGGAAGTTGCTCTTGGGTTAGTGGAGCCCAGGAGACAATGCTGTGTGCAGGCTCCCAGTGCTTTCTGCTCCTTTTGTGTATTGGAGGGCAAATTTTAGGGGAGGCACAAAGAATGATGAGACTTGCTAGGAATTTTTTAATAAAGTTTTTGGCAAAAGATGGGGTCCTGTCAAAAAATATTTTTGTTTGCAGCATGTTACTTGGAGGCTGCTGATAGCATTTCCACTCCCAGAAGTGGATTACTGAAGATGGAGAGTGTTCAATTTAATGAAAAATCTTCTGATTTTCTGATGAATTGGAAGTGTCTTCCTGCATTTGCATGCACATACGTGTACTTGTGTGTAAAAGTTGCATTTCCCAGCTATAATGAATGTAGTTCTTGTCTGTTTGGTTGTCTGGAATCCTTTTTAGTGATACCTGTACACTCTCTCTTCTATAATGAAATCTGTAGTCCTGAGAAGGGCGCATGAAGAAATACAGGTTTATATTTCTAGGATACTGGAAGTAACCTAGAAAAGTATCAAAATGCTCCTTCTAGCCAAATTTCTGACTTCAAGTCATCCAGTGGCTATGCTTGTTGCTGAGAAAGATGACCTCAAATATGAGATGGGAGATCAACATTTGTTGAAAAGCAGTATCTGTAATACTTTTGGGGAGTTTGTTGTATGATTTCTGAAATCAGTGGCTACCAAATATTTTAAAATACCTTTCATTCATTTATAAAGCTTTACCTTCTACTCTGAAGAACTGACCAAGTGAGAAGTCATGAATTTCAAATCAGATTTCTGCTTGGAAGGAAAATATTTACCTGGAGTTGGAATGAGTTTGGCTACTACAGTCCTGGATTTTGTTAGCCATGGTGTGCTCCAGCCCCTTTGGAATACACTGTTCTCACTTTTATTTGTGCTGAGTAAGGTGTTTTAATCTCAACAAGGTTTGCTACTGCAGACCTTGCATGACAATTACAGAATTGAGCTCCCTCTCTAGCATGCACATACTCAAGGATATTCTGCCTTTGGGTTGAATAATTGCTCACTTTAAATGTTATATATGCATTTGTGGTGAGTGTATACATATGGGGGTGGGAGGGAAGAATGGGCAGGCAGAAGATGTAATTATTCAACTGAAGTCTTAGCCTTGCATTATAAATATGGATCATGACTTAAGGAGCCTGAGGACATAATATATTCATCTTCTGCTTGAATATCTACTTTTAATCATAGATTTGCCTGAAAAATCCTTACGGAAGATGTGCATTGACATTTAAGGTCCTTGTGATGTGTGCGTTGTCCATGTGCAGAGGCAGTGGACTCTTGCAGCAAAGGGGCTGAGGAGCAAGAGATGCTGAGTTGGAACAACGCCAGTCTCCCTTTTCCAAAGAGGAAAACTTTCAATGTACCAGAAAATGCCCACAGGTAAGGCAAGCACATGTTTAACATAAATGTCAAATCATTCAGTTGAAAGGAGGTAATTTCTGGAGGCATCAGTGTGGGCACTGGGGAGTGGGCTGGCAGCAAACACGGATTGTGTCCACAGCCCCAGCTCTGGGTGGATTGTTTAACCTCTTCTCACCCAGCTCCTCTGCTGCATCTGCCCAGCCTGGGGAGCTCCCCCCAAGAGCAAGTGTGCAGCCTTGGAAGGGCAGAAAGGAGGCAGGAGAAATGCAGGAGGTTCAGCAGCCCTGCACCTCCTACATGGCAGTGAAATAGGTGTGAATTAAGTGTAAGGAAGAGGCATTCAAATGCCTCAAATACAACGGGACCTCCTGTCCCCAGCACTGCAGAGGCAGAACTCCCAGAACACAGCCTGTGATTATCCAGAGTCTGCATAGTACGGATTTGATATTAGCCTTAAGGCTGTCCTATAATTAAAGTGGAGTGCTGGGCAAAATTAATTAACTGTTTTGCAGATCATGCACCTCTCTGTTGCATCCTTGTGATGGACAAACACAGGAATCTTACTCTGCTTAGAAGAAATTTTCTTCTCTTTACATTTTTAAATTTAATGGTAAAGATTACCATTAATATGCAATACAGTGCCTGCAAAATACCAGAGATAACTTGCTATGATATCTTATTAGACATTATGCTCCATGTTGTAGCCTGATGCCTTGTACTCAGTTATTCCCATCACTTAACACTTGAGTAATTTACTATTTAGCCCAGCTTGTGGTGTTGCACTGAAGTGGAGCACCTGAATGTGTGGCTATTTGTGGAATGAGTACTTGCCTTTGCTTTGTGAGTGCTGTGCTCTTAACTGAGATAAGGCTCTGCTCTGGCAGACATGAAATAAATCTAAATTCTCCCACTCTAGAAAGAAGAGATGATAAGGGGTGTGCTGGTTTATGGTTGCTCTGCTCGTGAGTAAACATATTTTCTCTTTTAGTTTGGTTGCAGAGTTTAGACTCTGTGGAGTAGGTGAGTGTAGGTGCTGATGTGTAAGGGAGAAGATCAACTTATGGAGCCAGAGGCCCAATAAATAATATCAGTGGTTTGATATCAAGAAACTGTTGTCTAGAAATGCTGAGTTTTGTTGACTGATATGTCATCCAAGCCTTTGCCTGTGCTGTGAGAGAAACCTCACAAGTGGCAGTAGTGTCACTGGTAGTGTCACTGCACATGTGCTGTCTTCACAGTGGCTCTGGTGTTTGTCATACATTTCAATAGCAAATAATGCACAGTATGAGTCTCTTCTCGTTTGGGTTACTCGAGGTTTTTTCAGAGCAAACTAGGGACTCTTCCCCGAAGAACCTCCTAAAATTTACAGCATAATTACTCAGTAATGCTGCAGAAGCCAAAGACTGAACTTATTGAAGAACAATTAAAAATTTCCTTCAGGGAACAGGCATATTATTAAGGTATGAAATTTGATGAGGCAACTGACCTTTACTTGTTTCCAAGAAAAGAATGAGATTTTATTTTATTCCTTCTCCCCCCATAGCTTATGGGGTCAGGCAACACAGCTATAAATGTGGGTGTGATATATTTAGTGAATTATTGCTTCAACCCTTTACTTCTAGAAACAGCAACAGTGTAAGGCCCTGCTTGGATATACAAGTAGTCTCCTGAAGGAACCCCTTCCAAGGAGCTCCATGCTGGGATGTCCTGCTGCTGACAAACTCCTGGCAAGCCTGGAGTGCTGCCATGAGCATGTTACCTGTGTTCAGCCTCCTGACAAGCTGAGGGACAGTGTGGGAGGGCAGTGCCAAGCCTGCTGCCTTCCAGCAGCATCTGTAAGTTGTCCTGCTGGCCAACAGAACCCAGGGGACCAAGAGGCCAGAGCATTTTTTGCTTTATTTCAGTATTCCCTTGGAAATGACTGTGCCAAGTCCTGTAGGCAAGGAGAACCAGCACAGCTCTTGCAGAAACACATGCACACAATTCTCTCCTACAAAAAGAAATTGCAGTTCCAGCAGGAGGGATTACAGGGCCTGCTGTGTTTGTTCATTCAGTTCCATTTGAAACACCGCCTTTTTTCCTACTTATATGTATTTAAATAAGGAGTGTTAAAACAGTTGATCTGGGAAAACAAAACACAGTGGTACAGGTTTTATCTTATTAGCACTGGAAAGAATTCTCTTCCTGCCCTGTAAAGCAGATGCTGAAGCTGTAACTAAAGTGCAGACAACTTTTGCCCCACTATGGACAGAGTCCTGCTTTCTTGGCACGGTTTGCTCTGCAGCCTGCAAGTCTTTGTGCTGTATATCTTGATAGTTCAGGATTAGTTTGGAGATAGTTCCTCTATTAGCTTGTCTGTCCAGAGCATCTGTAGATCAGAGATAAAGAAGAGACATATGTAAGCAAAATACAGAGCCAAGAGGAATGTGGCACATGGGTTATTTTTTCTTTGGCAGAGCTTCTATACACACACACAAAAATATTTCTGTGCTTACTTTCAATAAGTGAGAGATGAAGAGGACAGTGATGCCTGGTTGCTGGAGGAGGGACAGGATATCTGAGGTATAATCTCAGGCATTGCCCAGGCCCCTGCTTCAGTAACTGAGACAGCTCAAAAACTGTGAACTACACTTTGGGATCTACAGGTGCTTTATCAGAGGAAAATGGTGCTGCTGCTTGTTGCTTGGAGTTTGGGCATGTGACAGGTGATCCACTAAAACAAAAACCTCTTCCTGCAGACACGCTGGCAGCTGAGGTGTGTTTGGTGTTCCAGGTGTGTCCCTTATTGAGTGATAAGAAGCCGCTGGACACAGCTGTATTAACTGTCCATGTGGTGACTGACACTTTGGCGCAAAGCAAGACGAAAGGTATTGCACTGCAGAGTGCCAGGAGGGAATGATGAGTGTTTTGGAGGCTTTTCTTTGAGTCTGCAGATCTGATTGAGCGAGTCTGACTGCACAGTGTGCACCAGGACAAGTCCTAAAGTGTGTTGTGTCCCCAAAGCTGCTGACACGCCTGGTCATGCTGGGATTTTTCCTGTTGTGGCCAGGTGTTGGTGTGTGAGGAAGCAAGTCAGCACTACACAAGTCAGATGCTGCAAGCAGCCATCTGCTGTTGGCTTGTGAAATGTAGAGTTACTGTCAGAGAGGTTATCCAAAATAGCATCAGGAGTTTGATAGGAAATGGAGCTGGCTTTTATCCTGTGCTGTGTTAATCCCAGCAGTATTTCTCTATGCTTTCTCTTAGTAACCAGGCTACTGTCCACACAGTTATGTGTGTTGTTTGTGTAGCACCATGGGGATGCCTTTGATAAGGGCTGAGCCCAGAGCAGCCCATGGGCTCCAGTGTCATGGGGAATTTTCCACATACTATTTTTGTGGAGCTTGCTTCAAGCTCTCAGTCACTGTTCCTGTACCAGTGCTACAGAACCTTGTCAGGAGATTGTGAAAGAAAACTGTAACTTAGAGTTACAGAGTCAGAGAATGGTTTGGATTGGAAAGATCTTTAAAGTTTATCCAGTTTCAACTGTTCTCTATTCATTGTGTAATATATGTGTGTGTATAATGAGTTCATGGATGAAAAATATATGGAGACCATGATGATGGATTAAAAAGCAGCTCTCAGGCAGATGTCTGTGGGTGAGTTAGTATAGAATGGAAAGAGTGCCCATTGAGCCAGGTGGGGAAAGGTTGGTGAGTTTAAGAGTGGTACCTGGTTCTGAATTTTAAATTGAGCCAGAAAGGTGTGAATAGTCCCAGGAAGGAGTCAGAGGCATGTGTGACACAAGTTGCCATTTCTCACCTTGCCTGATGCTCAGTTTTGTAGAGCAGTGTGTCTGCTGCACTGGAGTTCTCATTCTCTGATTTCTCTGCTGCTTCTCTCAAAAACAAATGTGTCAGGAGCTGACTTTGGAGGCTTTCTCTCTGGGGACTTCACATAACCTTACTATGCATATCATGGGAAAAGAGAATATCTTCAAGTTTGTACTCAGAACAAAATACTTCTGTGCTTGAATCTGCTAAATTGAAAAAGTTTTTCTCTTTATATCCGTATTCCCCTTTTCCTCCCCTCTTGCCAGATGTCACAGAAGTGCAATCTCAAAGTAATAGGTATTTTGTGGGGCAGCAAACGTTTTCTAATTGGGCTTTGAAACGTCAAATCAAAGCATTCTCAGCATGGGTAGAATGGAAGGTTCACATTTGGGTCTAACTTTGAAATTCATACGCAGTATTAATGAAATAAGTCTAATCCTTTCAAGGTTTTAGCTTAATTTTTTGCTCTTGACTCTTGTTCAAAGGAGGGATTTTCAGATTGCCAAAGGCTGTGAGATACTTCTGCCAACTTCTTCTGTGACACAGACAATAAACAGCTTCCTGGCATGTGGGCAACGTGCACAGAAATGCTCAAGTGTGGGAGTGAGGCATCTCTGGAGATAGTCAGGGTCTCTTATCTTCCTGTGACGTGCTGTTGTCAGCAGCTTCTGCTGCTCTGTACCTGAGCTCTCAGTCTGTCACAAGTGGTTTCCTAGGATTTTGTACTCCAGTCAAGCACTGGGATGAGTATTATAGAAGCATTCTGCATTTCCTAATTTCCACTAGAAGGCTCAATACGTATACAGCTAGGGAGATTACAAGAACTTGGGTATAAACTGCTAAGAAATCTGCTGTCCTTTTTGCCTGCCAGTTACTGATGAGATCCCACAAGCACATCCCAGATTTCCAGCCTAGTTCCTAGGCAGTTTGTGTTGATGCTGTATCACAGTGTGGCTGTTTCCTCCTCATCCTCTCTGGCCCTCCTGAAATCCCTCTGGATTTATTTTTATGCGGCTCCATCAGAACAGGTAGCTTGGAATAAGGGGAGAAAAAAAAATATCCTTTTTTTTTTCCAGGTGGGTGAGTCTGCTCCCATCCTGGCACTATTGCCAAAGCTGTAAAGGAAAAAGGTCTGCACTTTAATTCTCATAGACTAATAAAACTGCAGAGAACTTGTGTGTTTTGTCACTTCTGTATTTTGTGTTATTCTTTAGCTCTGAGAGGAACTAAAAATGAAGTGATCATAGAATAGAATGATTTGGGAAGGGACCCACAAAGACCCTTCAAGTCCAGCTGCTGAAGATATTTGCTTTGCATGTAAGCACCTGGTATATAGATGTGCACTATAATAATGTGGTTTCTTTGAGAATATATGACATAAACCAGTGCTGCATACCTGGTCCCCTCCCTGATATATCCATTTCAGTGAGCTATAGGAGAACTGGACACTTCAAGGATGGCTGTGCTGTTTTCCCTTTCCACTTATATTGCAGCCTACTCATTCCTATCCTTTCTTTTCACTGCTTCTATATTTAGCTTACAGATCTATCTTGGATCATGCTGCTGAAATTGATGTAGGAATCTGGCCACTTCGGTGGCAGCTACACCTATATTTAGAAAATACTTCTGATGACTCCAGTGCCCCACTGAATTCCACTTTCCTTACAGTGATGCTTATTTAAAGAGTATAATATTAATGAGCACCAAGATTTGACGTACATATTGCAATTAAAATAATTGATTAATTAAGAGGATAATTTAATGCTTACTAACAACACTTGCTGAGCAAAAGAAGACTTATTTTCACCTCATTGGCATAGACCTAGGCTCAATTTCTGCACCTGACTATGTGTTAAATATCAAATTCTTTCTTTTTCTAAACATTATTATCAAGTAAACTAATGGTCAGAAATTTTGTGAGCCGTATGCCAAATCTTGAGACTTGCCATTGTTACTTATAGTAACCAAATAAATTCTTCCAGCCTTTACTAGCTATATATTCTTATTTAAGGTGAGAAGAAGTGATGATGAATGAGGTGAGCAGTTATCTTCATTACGGCCTTGGAACTGCTGCACATTGCTCTAGAAGAATTTAGCAATGATATATTTTTTAATAAATCAGGAGACTTTGAATGCCTTCATCATTGTGCAATGGAATTTTTTCAGCTTTCACTACAAGGAATCTTCTTAGACACACATTCTCTTTGAGGTAATGAAATAGTACTCTATGTTGTTCTTCTTAACAAATCTGGATTTTTTTTTTCTGTCTCCAGGTTCTTTTTAGCATTTCATGATATTTTGTGCTGTTTGCTCATGCACTATAATCTACTTATTGCCATGTAGGTAGGGGAGCATGATTTGCTGGCTTGCTCAAAGCATAAGAATGCACATCATCTGAGGTGTTTTAGCTTTCCACTACCAAAGGATGTTCACTCTGTCTTTCACTGAGGCTGTGATGACTCTGCCAGTCTCAATCATTATCTTGAAGGTGACCTTTCCTTTGGTGTCTATCACTCCTTTCTCATTAAGCTATTTTTACCTATTACCTTTGGAGAATTACATGAACATATTAGGGTTTCCGTTTTATTTAGAGGTAATGCTGTAATTTTCTGTAAGTTTCTGTAATTTTATTCTGCTATCCCAAGTTCCACCACAGATGAAAGATTTCACTAGTAATTTTTGATAACCTACTGTTCCAAAAAAGCCTATAAAAAAAGAAGTTATCCTCCCTTAAATATAAGGATGCAAGTAGCTATATGTAGGTTGGATGTGTGGCAGCTTTTGGGGCTGTTTTTAGTTCTGTTCTGGACAACCCATTGAAGACTGAGGGGATGAGTGTTTAAGGAGATGTGGTGAAAATGCCAGAATTAGGTTTGATCTCTCAGGTGGAAGCTCTGTCTGAAGTTGGCACTGAACCAACACAGCCACGTGATTTTGTCCAAGGTCTGGCTTCTTAAAACTACCTCTGTTTGCTTGGATTAACTTTATAGGGATCCACATGGGTGCAGAGTTCTTTTATATGGACCATCTTTAGCTGACCTTCAAGGAACTCCTTCATTAAGTCTCCCCTTATCACACACTTGATTAGCTACACTCAATTGTGAAACTGTACAGGCAAACAATCCTATTTTATAAAATATGAATAAGGAAGGAGAGGAAGGATGGACTAAATGGCAAGGAGAAGTAAGACACAACCAGAGAACTCCCTAAATCAGGCATTTTCTTCCCCAGTGCATTTTATCCTTGAAGGAAAAACAAGGATTTAGACCCAAGGGGGACTTGACTTTGCCTGAGGCAGAGTAGGAGTCAGTGTGAGCATCTGTCATGGCTTAGGAATAGTTATTCTCCAATTTAGTGCTTCCATCCTTCACAGCAAGCTGCTGCAACTAAAGGAGTAGCCTAGGTAGTGTCCAGAGAGCCTATGGAAAGGGTTAATATGGATGGGTTGCTACGTAAGGAAAGCTTCCTGGTGTTAGCTTGCCTGGGGAAGTATCAAAACACTGCTATCTCCTTCTTGGGGCTCCAGCACATCTATGTCCTTCCTTATTGCCTCCTCAGTGATCCCTCAGCTTTCTTTGTAATTAGAATGTCACGCCTTGGCTACTTTCTCCTGGATCAAAAAATGCTGAGCAATGTGGCTGTTTTGTTATAAATCCCCTTTCTGTTTCATAACTCTGTCTTCCAACTTCAAAAATAGTTTCCCCTCATTGACTTGAGCAAATATAATAAATACAAGCAGTTGAGTCATCCTGAAAGGGCATTTTCTGGGGATTTTTTTTGATGAATCATTTTAATTGGCTTCTTTGAAAACTGTGATTTTTTTTGAGCATTAAAAATTAATTAAGCGAGAGGAGGGAACACTTACGAGCAGTGTGCCTTTATGAGATTAACTGATATTTGAGAAGCAGAATTAAATATCATATGGAGCCAGGTAAAATGATGCTTCCTTCATAAAAATGTTCCCAAGTGGAAAGTATAAAGAGACTAGATCAGAAACTTTGATTAATTAAAGAGCATATAACGTGGCACAAAGCTTCTCTAAATGTACAGCTGTGTTCTGGGTGGAGGAGTATGAAAAGTCTGAACCATGAGTGACGTAAATTAGCCACGTGTACTGAAGTCTAAAAGCTGTTTTTTGTGGAGGGAGGGGAAAGATAAAATCTGCAATGCATAGTGTATATCCCCATTTAGTTATTTTCATTTTTTCCAGAAATGTGGTTAAACATGTGTAGACCAAGCAGCTCTAAAAGCTAAAGAGAGTGGGTGACCTTAGTCTTCAAATATCCCCCTGTGGCCTGAAGCTCCTTCAGTCAAAGACTTGCTTCTCATTTTATTCTTTGAGTTTACAATGTTTTCAATGACTGCCTGTGTTTACAAGAAGTGGATTAAATTAAAACCCTTCCAAGCATTTGTTGTGATTTGACAGCCTGCTGAGTAATGCGCATTGCACGTGTTTTTATTTTGTGGGACAACTTTTCCCCCACAGGTTTATGCACTTTTCTGGACAGAGATTTAATTGTGAGGCAGCTGGTCTGATTATAGACCAACTCTTTTAGTTCATCTGCAGAAGAATCAAGTTGTGCTTGGAGTTGTAGAATTACATATGGTTTAGTTCAGTGTTGGGGGAGGAAATACGTGAAGTTTTATACCATCCTGGCTGGCTAATATTTAACAATGCTTATTATGGAGTGCCTGGAGGCAGAGCTGCTTTTGCATTATGTGATTTGGGAGAGTTGTTCCCTTTGGTGGCAGCTCTGGAGTTCTGTGCAGGTTTTACCTCTAAAAGATGAAATATTGCTTAAGCTTGCAGGTGGGGAGATTAAGACAGTGATGTCTGTCCAAAAGGAAATTTAATTAGTCTCATTTAATCCACATAACTGTGGCTCAGCTTTTGTTTGCTAGGATTAAAAGAGGGGGATGTATCGGCATCCCTCTCAACAGAAATATTCATGAGGGATTTTTTTAGTGGTTTTTTTTTTCCATTAGAAGCCAGCTGGACCTTTAAAAGAAATTGTCTTCCACACACACCAAACTTCTTATTTTTATCATATTTTCCTCTTCCTTTTCCCACCACTCAATTTTTTTGCTTGTTCAGTTTTAGAAATGTAAGAAAAAGAAAGGAAACCTTTAGGTAGAGGGAAAAGAAATCCAGGGTTTATCTTCTATTGAAGGTGGTAGTACTTCAAAGCTTTATATGGAATATTATCAGAGAAACTCTTCATATAGCACTCTGCTTTGGATTGGCTCTAAATAAAATGTATGAGTCCAAATTGCCCTTTGAAGAGGTGTGACAGGAATCTTGTGGTGGCTCTTGGAAGCAAATGTGACATTTCCTTACCTCTGGGATAGAAGCACCAAGGGGTGAACATCTTGGTCCACTTTGAGAGCCAAATATTTCTTTTTCCCACCACCTGCTCATCTTTCCTGTGACCAAAAAAACAAAACAAGAGAGTTAATTTCAATATTGGTTAAAATATCACATTTGTGGCTATCAGATTAATTTGACATAAAGAAAGAGAGGGAGGGAAACAGAGTGACATTTTAAAGCATCCTTCAATTTTTCTGACTCCTCTTTCTGGTTGCCCAGGGTTGGCTTTGCTCCTTGATGGGCCTTTAGAAAGGAACTCCTCAGGATGAAGATGCAGTGCCAGAATTGGCTGGTTGGAGGGGAAAATTTCTAAATACCAATTTTTTTTTTTTTAATATGTATATAGCTGTAGAGAGCAGAATCTGATTTAAGATATGAATTATGTATTGTTATTAAACAGTAGTCAAATGATTCGATCGTGATTTAATTTTTAAATTAAATCATTTAAAAGCATGCTATTTTAAAGCACTGGGCCTTAATATAATGCTGCTTTCTGCTGCTCTTTTATCAAGAACTTTATTCACAATGCTGAATATTTTATGGTGCCAGGGGATGTTGCATTATCTCTTCTGATATTGCCAACCCGATAAAATAATGAAGAAAAAATCTCTTCTGTAATTTCTTTACTCATTTTGATGGGAAATTATCTGATAATTCATTAAATAGGAACGTATGGCTTTGAAAATGCAAATGAATTAAGTAACATTGTCATTAAAAAATAGCAGCCAAGGAATTATCTGATCTCTTAAATGATTTGCACTTAATTCAATTACTTAGGAATCTTGTTTCCTTACTGGTGGGCTGTGATCTGCACCCTGGGGGCTGATGAGTGCTGTGTCTCTGGGTTCCAGCAGGGCTGACACCCCCAAAATTTGCCCTGAGTGTCTTAATTTGTGGTTGTGAATATTGCCCTCAGTTGAATCCTTTGTGATTTTGACTAATGTGGGGTTGTGCCTCAGGCAGTGGCAAATCTGTGTGTATAAATACGGGTAGTGGTTGTTTTATGCAAGGTCTGTGAGGGCTATTCCAGCAGTGTCCAGGTCAGTAAACCACACAGGGGTCTTTTGGTCCTATCTGACCCAAATGTAGAATCCTGGAATGGTTTGCGTTGGTCAGGACTTGAAAGCCCATCCAGTTCCACGGGCAGGAACACCTTCCACCATCCCAAGTTGCTCAGAGCCCCCATCCAGCCTGGCCTTGGACACTGCCAGGCATCCAGGGGCAGCCACAGCTTCTCTGGGCAACCTGTGCCAGGGCCTCAGCACCCTCACAGTCAAGAATTTTTCCTAATATCCAATCTAAGCCTGCTCTATCTATGTGAAGTCATTCCTCATTGCCCAATCGTTCCAGGCGTTTGCAAACTGTCTCTCTCCATCTCTCTTGGAGTCTCTCTTCTTCTTTTGCCTGACTTTGGAGATTTTGGCAGGGGTAGGTCTTCCTTTACTTACTGGGATGCTCCTGAGTGAGGTGGCACATCCTGCCTGCTGCAGGAAGGGGACACCATTAGTGGGGACTCTGACTCCAGTGTCCCATTTAATGTGAGAATCCTTTGTCAGCTCCAGGCAGCTCCCTCCATGTTGAGGCAGGACGCAGCCAGGATCTAGGCAAGGCTGACCTGTGCAGCTATTCATGGTCTTCTTTAGCCCACTGCAGCCATGAGGTAGTAAAACAGCCCTTGTGCCATGTGAGCAGCTTGAATATAAAGTTGTGGGGAGAGTATAACAGGCAGGAAATTCTGCTTAGGTCACATCAGGAGCTTATTGCTGCAGTAGTCCTGAGGTAGCCTCAGGGAAGGGAGGAAGATGTTTGCTTTCTGGCTCTGTTGTTCCCAGTGCTTTTCTTCAGAGGATGAGTCCTTGGAAAAATGTAAACTAATAGCATGGTCCATGATCTAGTCCTCTTAAAAATTAAGTCGTGGTTGACACCCTTTGTATTGAGATTGCTGTGAAAGGGCTGAGTGTTTGCAATGAGCATTGTAATTCCATGAACTATGACTCATTTCCCTATACTTTATAAAGTATATATCTGCTACCTCACAGGCTGCATTTGCCAGTTTCCTGATGCTTGCTGTTTCCAGCCACTCACATTTTCATCTTGTCACCTGCTCTTGGTTATTTGGACACCTTCTTGTTAAATATTAGAAAATAAATAGCTGTTGTTGCTGCCGGCAGTGCTGGGACATTTTTGTTCAGATCCTGCCTTATATATTTCAGAAGACATGGAAATTTTCCTTACTGATTGTATGTCCTGGTTCTCCCTGGGCAGAAAGAAATAGCCAGCCTAATAAGAATTCTGTGACTAATATTCACTTAACAGTTAACTCCATCCCTAGCAACTCAATGGTTCTGTGGTAGTGATAGTTTTTGTATTTTAGACATATCAGGACACTTCTCTTTTAATGTGTCGCTCTTTGTTGAACAAGCTATACTTCCTAGGCAATCCAAGCTGCACATTTCAGAATTGGTACAAATATTTCTGATTATGGGTCCAGGCCAACACTGATTTTCTTCTTAGGCTGGGATAGAAGAATTGCTTAACAGGCAAAAAAATTTCTTTTGGAAGGATTTTTAAAAGTGAAACATTTTTGTGTGGTGAACAAAAAGCCCACTTTTTTTGAAAATTAAATGCAAATTTTGGGTTCACACTGACAAAAATATTTTTTAGTCAAGAATGAAGACCACCCCTTCCCCCCCAGACACACTTCATTGATTCTGCTATTGATCCATTCTTTCCCCCATTTTTCCCATTTCATGTCTGTACTCCAAGCTGAATTTTGTTTCTCCTCTAATACAAAGTGATGATAAAGTAGACTCAGTGTATTTCTGGATGGTCAGTGTAACTCATTAATGTGTTTTCATTTTTATACACCTTTTGGACAATGTGGAACAGATAATGAATCTGGTCCATACAACTGAATTGGAAATCCTTCTAGGCCATAAGGGTCACAAAACCCCAACATCTTCTAAGAATATGGTAGAGAAAAAGTCAAATTCTGTATGGAAATGTCCCTTTTGAGAGTGAAGCTGCTTTTTCCTTGTCACTTAAACTGCAAAGCAGAGTTGGAGATTTTTTAGATAAAGCCTTGCAGAGATAAATACTCTTTTTTTGCCTGACTGGCATCTGCTGCACAGGGAACAAATCAATGGGATGTGGGAGAAGCAGCAGGGGAAAGTTCTAGAGACCAGAAAAACTTTCTTTCTGCTCCCTTCCATATTGGAGGATACTAAAAAGGGGGAAAATCTCCCTGCAAACAGCCAAGAAGAAAAGGGACATTGTACCACTGCAACTGGTTTTTTTTTGTTTTCCTTTCCCCTAGTAAACTCTTCTTGTTTTACTCTTGTTGAGAACTTCCCATCACTCTTTTGCCACTTAAAAAAATATACCCGAAGCTTAGAGTGCTAGGGTTAGAAATTGGACTTTGTGACACCATCAAATACTTCAATCCCTTTAGCATTAACTGTTTGTAGGGTACCTGATTTACAAGGAAGGGAATGCCTGTAACATTCACCCCAGGAGCAGCAACATCTCTTTGATTCACGTCCTGGCAATTCAACTTCAGACAGTTTTTCAATTGAACTACTTCCATGTAGAATAACTTGTATTTGTTCTGATCCCTGAGCTGACCAATATGTTGAAAAGGACAGTAACATTTCAGAGAAGGTGAGGGGAAAATATGGCTGCAAATCCCAGAGTGAGTTTAAAGAAATGAGAGTATCACTCTGCTGTAGGAAATGGAAGGCATTAACGATGATAATAAATATAATAGTAATTAGCATGACCTTCATCAAACAAGGTAATTATGATGACAATTGGAGTTACTTTAAATCAAATGTAAGTTAGTTTAAACAAGTAACATTAGTCACCATTTTTGTGGCTGCTTTATCAGCAGGAGGGAAACCAGCAGCTTCAAATAGTCAATTTGGGGTAAGCATCCAATTTATATGATGAAATTCCAAATGTCTCTATGGTCTAGAAGTGAGGCTGCATCAGATACTGATAGCCAGGAGTGCAAACCTCCTGCACAGGAGGAGAGGACACAGGAATAGAAACCAAATGGTTTTGAGCATTGACTTGAACCCTCTTACTTGGTCAAGCTTCGGAATGGCTTTTATACGTGTCAAACCATTTGTTTTAAAGATTAGGTCCCTTTATACTAATGTGTCTCTTATTTCTCTTTCTTTCCTGGGTCATGGTGAATATTTTTATTGTTTCTGGGATTTTTTGGTTTGGGTTTTTGCTTTTTTGGGGCTTTTTTTTTGGTTTTGTTTATTTTTAGGAAATTCAGAGATTAAAATACATTGATAGCACTCACATGACCTGGGTGGTGGGGTAACGTGTATTTTGTTGCTAATAAAGTTAGAGCAGTAGCAATCACAGCAAAATTCAATGAAATAACTCAGTAAGCTCAACATGCACTGAAAGCATGCTCGAGTTTTTTGGAAGATTTCCCTTTGCCTGCCTAGGAAACTTTTCTACCTGAAGGTATCTCTGCAGAGAACTCCTGGCTAACCAGAAGCCCTGGTCTTGAATTCAGGGTTGCTCAACACAGGCTTGGCTTTATAGCTCCCATCACACCACTGTTGCCTTTGAGACTAATTTCTGCAAGGTCTCTGTATAAATAAAATTGTCTCCAGACAACCTCTTTGCTTTTCCTGGGATGACATGGTGACAAGGAAAAGTTGGAGTGAGGTTTCAGCTCCTTGCTTTTGGGGTTTATTTGCTTAGAAGTGCCTAGAGGAGATGGGAGGGCTCATGGCTGTGTGTTGAAAACTCCTCTCTCTCATATAGCAAGTTCTCTTTGGACCCCTACTTAAAACACTTTTCCAAGATGCTGATTCCGTGAATAGTAAAAGTGGTGGCACATGAGAGGGAGAAAGGCTGCTGGGCTGCTGAAATAATTTGTGCTTTTGGTGCAGTCTTGTAGATTCCAATGAAGAAATTCTTTCCTTAAACAACACCACTTTACATAGCAGTAACATTACCATACTGTTTTGTATCTAAGTTTTCCTCTGTGCCCCTCTGCACCTGTGGAGTGGATGGTACCCAAAAGCACCCAGCTGTCTATTGTAGGGGCCCCAGTCAGCAGGTGGTGGGACAATTATTAAATGTTGTGCTGACATCAGAAGGTGAACCTGTAGAATGAGCTTGCAGCAAGCTGCTGAAACCTGATGCCATGGAATGTGACTGTAGGAAGGAATTTGTGTCACCATTTGGATTTCCTTCTTGTAGGTACTGCAAAACTGATGGTGCTTCAGTAAAATCACAGTGGTGAAACTGAGAGGAGTTTAATCCCTCATACAGTTCATAGGCTGCCCTAGTGAGAGGGGTCACAGTGCTGGGCAGCACCCCCAGTATCCTGAGAGGAGCTCTCCTCTGGCTGCAGTGGGATACATGTGCTGGATGGGATCCTTGTGTACTGCAGAAACTGTACAGCAACTTCCAGGATGGTGCTGAGATAATTTGGAGTGAATGAGCCCTTCAAAATTAGACACAGACCTCATAAAAGGTGCTTTGCAAAACCCTGTTCTGCTGCTGTCCAAGTGCATGGGCAGAAATAGAGATGAATTTAGCCACTGGGCAAATTTTCAGGGTTTGGCTGTGATAGTTGGAGTAAGTGATTATCCTGTCTCCTTTACTGCAGAGAATTTCTATCTGAAGCGTGGGACATGTGATTTTCCTGCTCACAGAGCACAAAGCAGACACCTCACTTGGAGAGAAGTGTTTAGTCTGGGTGAGAACTGCTCTTTGTGTGCACGCATGTGATTTATTTATAATGGGTAATTCCTCCCAGCCAGATGATTCCTCCCAGTTCCCTTTCAGCCAGAGCCAGGGCAGTCTTTGTCAGTTATGTAAGGTCTGGTAAGTGTGGTGCATAAGCAGCAGCCTTTAATTTTGATCCCTGATGGAAAATGAGATGAGCTGTCCCACTTACCCCATGAAATAATAGGGTTATGTTTAGAAAGGCTGCTGCCCAGCTGGGAGGACAAAGCACTGTACACCCTGTGAAGGTGGATGTGTGAGGGAAATCATGGTGCTTGAGCAGAGCCATCTACAAAAGACACACAGCCAAGCAGGCCCCAGAAAAGAGAGGGCTGCACTTTCAAATTAGCTTTCCTCCCTTTTGTGTGTTGTTCTGCCTTTGTCCTCATCTCCAAAGGCAGAATGGGCAGGAAATCCAGGAGGGTCTCCAGAAAAGAGCGGTTCCCAGTCTATGGGAGGTTGATGTGCGGGGGCGTAGTTCCACCTAGGGGTGTTTGATTTACAACTTGCCTACTATATTTCAAGCATGTGCTTAGTAAAATTGTGTGTTTATACAAATAGGGTAGAATGGTAAATCTGACTTCAAAGATCCTCTGAAAATTAGCACTGAAAATGAGATTCTCAATAGACATTATGATAGCATTTCTGCACTTTCCCAAAGAAGACAAAGAAAGTTGGGGCTGTTCATTTTGGAGAAGAAAAGGTTGTGTGGAGGCCTCATAACAATCTTCCAGTATCTGAAAAGGCTCTTCATCAGGAACTGGAGTAAGGGGACAGAGAGATATGTGTTCAAAGTGAAAGAGAGGAAATTTTTAGATTAGATATATGGAAGAATTTCTTCCCTGTGAGAGTGCTGAGGCCCTGGCACAGGTTGCTCAGAGAAGCTGTGGCTGCCCCATCCCTGGCAGTGTCCAAGGCCAGGTTGGATGGAGCTCTGAGCAACCTGGGATAGTGTAAGGTGTCTCTGCCTGTGGCAGGGGGTTGGAACTGGATGGGCTTTAAAGTCCTTTTCAGCCCAAACTGTTCTACAATTAAATGGCATAATTGCATAATACCTTGACTTTTCCAAAAAGTAGGCATGTGAAATTAATCTTTAATCTAAACTGTGGAGTTTTTACATCCTAAGGTCTGTATAGACTTTTCTGTCAAAGAAATGGTAGCACTCTACACCCTGTTTTTATTCATCCTGTCCATAGCAATGTAAGTGATAGATCCAAGCTGAGAAAAAGTTTGGAGTGGGTGAGATTGGAGAGGAGGGTGTGTGGGTGGAGAGCTTCTCCAGCACATTTTTCATGGTGGCCCTGAGCTACTGTGCCAATTGCTCATACTCTCCTCTCCCTCAGGCAGGCAACTGAAGCTGAGGGTAAATTACATAACCCTAAACCTGAGTTGTCTTTGCACAGGCATTTATGATTTACACCCTCTTGGCCAAGTCTCCTTTTTCAAAGACTTGTGCGTTTTACAGCCTTTAATATAAATACCTGTATTCTGGACATTAGCAAGGAAATAAAATGGTTATAATGATTCTTATCCTTTATGGCACTTACTTTGTTTAGTTTGCCAAGGGCTGTAAAAGGAGGGCCTGTGTTACTTTACTGAGGAGAGGTCAGAGGTGAGAAGAGGCTGAAGTGATTTGGACTAAGGCTGTTACAGGGGCTTTCAACTGGCAACCTTTCTTTTAAACAGTTTACCATCCTTGCCCATAAACTGCCACTGGAGAGATATTGTACTGTAACAAATATGGCCTCAAATTCCCCTCAAATTTCAATAGGCTCTTTGTATATGTGCAGAATTAGTTGGAAATAAGGCAGATTTAGGAGATGGTGTGGAGCACATCTCATCCCTGTGCTGTTATGACAAGCAAAGCAACTGTTCCCAAATGTCTCTGAGGCATGGCCCTTTCTCTGCTCTCCTGAGCTGCATCCAGCTGTTGTTTAGACTTCACCAGAGTGGAGGATGAGTTTGGATGTTGCAGCCGCAATCTTTAGTAAGCCTGTTCCGTGTGAAATCATAAACTCCACAGCATGGCTGCTCCAGTTGTGAGTTCTCTCTCTCCTGCCCCCAGTCAAGAGGAAAGGTTTTATGCAAGAAGAGGGGAAGAAAAGAATATTTAACTATAATCTGACTCTGGCAAGTCACTTTCTATTTAAAACTTCACTGCAGCCAAAGAGCCCAGCCTGGCAAATGGGGCAATCTGACAGCAGAACTGGTTCAGCACATGCATGAGCATCCCAGGTGGCTTTTGCAGCTTCCCCTGGATCTGTCTCCACATCCCTCTCTCCCACATCACATTCTCCATCATCTCTGCAGGGGCATGTACTCCCTGATGTGCTTATGAAGCCTTTGATATGAATACTGGTGCTAGACTCTGTCACTCCAGTTTAAACTTGGATATGCTCTTGTTTTCTCTGTCTAATTACATTATTTATTTTCTTGAGACTTTTCCCCTCACGTTCTTTTCCATTTATTTTAAGCCAAAGGTGGCTGAAGGCTTGTTCTCTGTCTCCTAAAACACTTCCTTTTGCTTTGTCTCACGAACAAGTAATGAGTAAAGACCTTGACTGATCAGTATATAGGCTTGCACTTGATTTCCCCTATCTATGAAGGAGGAATTAAGTAAGATAACTTTTTTTGTAGTTCCACTAAAGCTGATACTTAAGAGTTCTATCCTTTTTTTCCTTTTCTGAAGTGAAGATGGGGAGAGTGATGAGCAGGATCTCTGTGTTCCCATTTTCCATTGCAGTAAGTTAAGAAGAATCTTAAAGAAGATCGGGAAATTGGTCTGACTTCTGTTTTCCAGCCCTGTCCTGGGGTGTTCCTCAGCATTGTCACCTAGAAGCATCCACACTCAGCAGGATGGTGGGAGGCAGCAGTTTATTGTGGAGACCTGTGCTGCCCAGTCCTAGGAGGGAATGTTGTCTTTCCTGTCCCTTCAGTCCCAAAATGCATTTTTTTCTGTACAGTTAGAAAAATAGTGGCAGTAATGGACTTTCCCTGGGGATGTTTTATATGCAATTATAATTAACATCGCTAATATGTTTACTCTTTCTGATAATGTATGGAAAGACACTTTGATTTTGTGCTTTTTATTCCTTGTAAATCTCTACAGTGTCAGAACTGAAAAACATTCACAGTCTGTGCTGTCTCTTGTCACACGAGCTACCCTTTGAAATGCAGCTTACTCCGTTTCTGTTGTCAGTGAATACCATGGCCCCTTTTTGTCCAGAGCCTGTTGTTCTGTTAGTCTAAGTCTTGCTGGCTATTTCTCCATTATGAAGAGAAGTTGATGGTCAGGATCTCTATTGTAAATAAACAAAAGTGGGTAAGAAACATCAACTGGCTTTCACTGAAGCAAACAAGAGACTGTTTATGCAGAGACAGGTTTGGATTTATGAAGCAAGTGCTGGATAATGTCAGAATTGTTGACAAGCAACAAATCTTGGTTTGCAATCCATGCCAGATCCCTGCTGCCCAGCTGAGCCTCAGAGGGGATGCCGCCCCTCATTATTAACACATTGGGGTTTGGGCTGTGGAGAGATTAAAAGGGCAGAGTCTTTGTTCTTGGGGACAAAACTTGCTGCTGGTGTTGTACATGAGAGGTGTTCTTGAGTACATGAGTGGTGTACATGCGCATTGCCCTCCTACTTCTTCTCTGTACCTGTGCACCTCCCTGGCCCCCAGAATCACACGGCTAGTGCAGCTTTGTCCCTCTGCTCCTCAATAAGAGCTGACCATTACATCCACTAGGGTAAAACCAGACTGTTTTGGCCTTGAATTCTTCCTCCAGTCCAGCCTCAGGCTTTGCATGTGCCAGAGTGTGCGGTTGCCTTTCACTTGGGCCAGAGCTCAATGCTTTTGCCAGTGGTTTCCATTTTTACCTGGCTCACAGTGACAATCCACAGGAATTCTTCCCGCTTGTGGAAATACAGTAGGTGTATCCTGTAGTTTGGTGGCACTTTTTGCTTTGGTTTCTTTTAGAATAGGTATGAATCTCTCTCTCACTAATAAGTGTGTTTACTTGGCATATGAAGTCTCTCATGGTCTAATTTTCTTTCATTCTACATCTATGAAAAATAAAGCTTTGTGAAGTCAGTGCTGTGGACTTAGAATTCAACGTTTTTCTGCAGCCAAGGTTTCTGCTGTGAGTCCATGAGAATATCCAATTACCTATTGATTTGTATCAGCCAGGTTTCACCACTTCTCCTCTGAGAATTTTGATTTGCCAAGAACTAGAACCACAACGTGCCTGAAATTACTTTGACAGTTACTTTTACCAACCTCTCTCAGCTTTTGGCACCCCCAGCACACACTGTTTGTCTTTAATGTGTGCAGATGTATGCTGCTGGACCAGAAGTATGACTGAGCATGCAAAGCACCCATTATAAACAGGTTCTGATTTTCTGTTCATGTGCTAGTTAAGCTATCACAGTTGCTACTGCCAGGAAATTTTCCCTTTTATGCTCCTTACATAAATACGGCAATTGCCCACATCTCTATATACATTAAAATGAGGTGGGTTTTTTTCTTTGATTAATATCAGTTCTACTGGGCCTAATCCTGGGATATGTTGAAGTCTCTAATCTTACATGTTTTACTGAAAACTGAGTGATTAACCTCTTGGCAAAGCTGTTTGGAATATCAGGGGGGATTAAGCTGTTGAAATAGGACTATAGACAGGCCTTTTGGGTCCTTGACTGGATGCCTAGCTGAGCCTTTCCCTACCTGCAATGCTCAAGGAACTCAGTATTGCTCCTTGGCTTTTTTACAGAGGTTTAACAGACTGGTGGTGCAGTATGTCCTTTCCCAGAAATATAGGCTCGAACTACACCTCCCATTTGTTCAAATGTAACCTTTCCAGGTTAGATTTCTCTTTCCAGAGAGTTAGTCAAACTGTACTCAGAGGTCTGCCTGCAGTTAGTTATCCATGACTGGAATACAGTTTAATAACTCTTTTTTCTCCTTCTTTAACACTAATTCATCCCCTTTCCCCTACTGTAGGAAGTGGGGGAAAAAAGATTTCCCAGGGCTTGGAGCAAAGTTAATCCAATAATTGTGGTAATTTATGAGTTGATGGTTGATAGCAGAAGATGTAATTATTCTTTTCCAGCCTTAGCTGGCTCCCTGTGATCAAATATGATTATATGTTATTGTTCAGTGAATCATATGCTGAGCGCAATGCACTGGCCTGATGGCACCGTGCTCCTCGGTGGCATTACATTATGAATTAGATCAGTTCCTTGATTATCCAAGATGCTAATCCCACAAACGCTTGTGAATATTTTAAAACTTACTGGCAGAATAAATCCATGTCTGAAGTTTTGTGATGCAGCTGGAGATGAAAGGATTTTGGGAGTTTTCAGTCCCTACAAGTACCTGCCTCTGCTGGTTTCACCCTGGCTTATGTTTATATTCGTCATCTTTGTACTTTGATTTTAGCCCAACCTTTTTCCAACATAAACTGCCTTTAGACAAAGCCTGTGAGTAATGTGACCTTTGCTTGTCAGCATGGGAGAGAGTGTAAATTAATTCCTAGGCTTATTTTGTACCGTAGGTTCTGGCCTGGGTGCTTTTATTGGAGCATCTTTAACATCAATAGCTAAGTAAGTCCAGGCTGGATGAATCCTCTGTGTCCTTGCAGAACCCCTGTACAACCCAGGCTACACAGAACCACTATTGCACACTCACAATCACCTTCTTGACATCGGACCTGCTGACTGATTTATACCCTGTGTGTGTTTATTGGTGCGTGCATATTTATGCATCTGTATGTTTTCATTTCAGGTGGCTGTCCCCCTTAAATCAATATTTGACTCATGCCATTAGAACAAACCTAGAAAATGCAATGCTACAGGGAAATGCTTAACCAGGCAACTTCACCAGGGACCTAGTTATCTTTTGATGTGACTACAGTAAAAACCACAAAAGTAGAAGCAGGTCTAATTTGCTTTTGTAAGATCTGTCTTAAGGAGGAAACCAAACCAAAAGCTGTCTGAGCTACAGGGCTTAAAAACTTGAGGAAAAGCATCCCTCAGCTTCAGAACAAGCGGCATATGCACAAATCTGCCTGACTTTTCCCCACTGCCCACAGTCCTGTAAGACAGACTGCCAAGTAAATGTGGTCTGGTATTTAAGGCAGAAGTGGAAGAGATAGAAAAGAGTGGTGTGGGGATCCCCAGCTGTGGGAGTCATCCCAAGGAAAGGCAATGTGGCCCTGGGTGGGAAGAGATTGTGTGAATTGCCAACTGATAGCCTACACAAGTGACGCCTACAGAGAAGGGAAAGAGAGAGAACAGTCTGGGAAGCAGGGAAAATGTGGATAGCAAGGACAACCTGTGGACCGGGATACCAAGATAAAGACATGAAGTTTAACCCATTTCTGACCTCAGACAGGTTGCTGTTTCTGCTCTCAGCATCAGAACTGATGCCAGTACACACAGACTGTTCTCTGAAATACATGGTAGTGTTGTTGTGTCCTGCAGAACTCTGCTTCAGTGACTGGCTGCACTGCCAAACACCTCCCACAGTGGAACAGATAAATCCATGCTGCCTCTACTCAGCTGTAGTGTTCCCTTGTGAAAAAACAAGTAGGTGTGTTTTGACAACTAGCTCTGTGGTTGGACTGATTTGCCTGCTTTCCCTTTACCCCATGGAGAGGGTTTGTGTGTGTTTGTGTTCAAAAATACAGTGTCGTTTGTTTGCTGTCAGCTGGAGTCCCTGCTGTGCTTCTGAAGTGCTATTCTAGGTACTATTTCATTTGCTAATGAATTGCTTAGGTTTTGATGCATATTTGAAGGGTCAGGCTGTTGGTTTGTAGGTGTTGATGTAGTGTCAAATGTTCTCTTAATCCTAATATAACCCAAAGATTTGTTTGGGGGTTGCTGCAGTGTTCGGTTTCTCAGGGCAGCCCAGCAACGATGGAAGTGTAGCCCTGTTTTCACCTACAGGATTTTCTACTGCAAGCCATGTGCAAGATGCTCTTCTAGATGCTGCCAGAGCAGTGATGCCTTAACTCTGCTTCTGATTCAAAGAGCATTAATAATCCCCACCCTTTTCCTTCCAGACATCATGCAAAGCAAACCCCCAGCACGGTGCCACGGCTGCTGTTGCTGCAGTGGCAGATGGACACTGGGGTGATCTGGCCTCCAGCCTTGCTGCTGCACTTCCCTCAGCCACAGGGTGGGGTGTCAGGAGTCTCACTACATGGGGCTTTTGGGCAGAGGTCAATGAGGAGCCAGAACTACCGTGAGATCTTCAGGATGAATCCAAAGACAAGGGCAGATGGGTTAACTGGGCTCTGAGGAACCAGGCTGTGAGGTGTTTGTGTGACTGGGGCTCTTCCCCATCAATCTGAACCAGGTTGTTTTAGAAAATGCAGTGTTACTTCTCTAGTTTTTAAAGACCTGGTTAAGAATGCACTGTGGGCTTGGGGAGAAGGTTCTGCTGGCACTGTCATAGAGGGTGACCTGTGCTCCCCAGGGTGGCACCAGTTAATTTGGGTACTGAGTCCCTGGAGAAGGTGGTCAAGTTTTTCTTGTCTCTACCATGACCAGGTTGTGTCTGGGCAAATGATGGAAGATAAGTTTGCAGTTGTTCTTAGAAGCCTACTTCAAAGAGTATAAACACTTGCAGAGCTCGGGCAAAGTCTTGGATGTGCAAGCAGGTGTTTTAATAGCGTATCCAGAGTGTTTTCCAACATTCCAACACTTTCTATAGGGACTCTGTATTGGGTTTTCCTGAGAGCTTCCTAAGTGCTGTTCCAGCAGCAAAGAGTGAGGGCCTGGAATCACCAGTTGTGTTTTGCTTTGTGTGCACATGGGTTGCTGCATATGCAGCTCATATGCCTCTGTGTGGGTAATAGAAATAAAACACTGCATTGTGGCAGTGTTCATCTAAATCCTCCTGTTCCCTTTGTCTCACACCCTAGGAAGAGAACGGGAACTTGAGGCTCCTGGGCTGATTTTTACATGGTCTATAGATTTGGTGCTGTGAACTTATTCTACTCTCAGGTGCCAATGGGTCTTGTTTTCAGCTTGAAAAGAATGCTTACAAGATTTTCTTGGTTATGTAAATAGTTTACCTTCTGTGCTGGCAAGGAGTCACAGTTTAGCCACTTGTGGTCCTGAAGAAGCTTCTGTTGTTGGTATCTGTGCTATAAAAATAGGTCCCAAACTACCTTCTGCTGTGGCTTTTGAGCTACCTTGAGATCACTTTAACTGACGATGACTAGATAAAAACATACTTTGATTAAGGTAACACTTTTCCTACTATTGGCCCTTGATCTGTATAAAAATGTATGGATCCCATCTAGTGTATTCTGTGTAAGTTAATATAGGAACTCTTATAATGGAAAATTAGAGATTCTCTTCTGAGGATTGTGCTCTACTGCCTTCTCTTGTAGGCAGCAGGATATGCTGCTGTTGCATATGACCTGTGTAAAGGAGAAGATTATATTGATTGAGATATAGATATATAGGTAGATAGATATTGGTTATATTGTCATCTATGAACACAGCAGATACTTCTAAACACCCTTGCTTCCAAGGCAGATTCCAGCATTAGGAGCCCATGCAAGAATCTGGGATAAAGCTGCATCTGAATTTCTGTGCTGGAAATGCTGCTGGGAGTGTTTCCTTATTTTCACAGGCACTTAAAAATTGGGAAAAGTTTTTTCCATTTATCACTGTGGTTTATATTGCATTATTGGAATACAATTGACCACATAATAATTTATCCTGTGCTAGCACCTCAGCCAGACTAGTTATTGATCAATACATGTTCACACCAAAGGCTGTACAAGAAGAACACAGGGAGGGAAGTCTGCACAACTTTGCTTTTTTAAAAGCCCGTCATAAGTTTCCATCCAAATATTGTATTGGGGACCAAATTGAATTGACACAGCATTAATTTAATTTATCCTCTACACAATGCAGTTATTTTTAAACACTGCTTTGTTTTTTTTTTTTTTTTTTTCAAATTTGTGAGCCTGGTGTGTAATTTTAATGCCTGGTCATGAAAGAGGCAAATACCACCTGAAATCTTGATTCTGCAAATGCCAAAGTGTGTTTGGGTTTACCAGACTTCTTGTGAGTACTAATTACCTTCCCAAGGAACTCTTATTTTTGGAGAGTGTTTCTTCAGCCTCACTGTCCCAGTTATCTTCTTGAACACATAATTGGGTGTAAGTGGTTTTTATTTAACACTGGCTTGCGTCAGGCACTTTTCTGTCAGGAGGAAGGGACAATCTGCTGATGCAGATAAGTAAAACTGGCTCAGCCTTTGCCACATTATGTAAATAACAGATTTGTGGAGTTGCCCCAAGGAAGATTATTTGTATTTAATTGGGCAGTCACTAAAGTCTGTATTCCAGAAAGATTTGACCTCAAATGCACTGAAGTAGGTGGAGGGACCTCCCTGTGTTTCTGAAAAGTCTCCAGATCCAGATTCCAGTGGTGCTGAGCTTGGATTTCTGGGAGCAAACAAAACTTTGTCTTCATCCTTCTCTGGCCCTTTAGTATTTTGTTCAGCAATCAAATCCAGCCAGTATAAGAGCTCATATAAAACAAATTTGGGAGCCTGGATTTATACAGTTTCCACACATGCTGGCAAAATGAATTTTCAATTTTCTTATGAGTTTCTGACCGCTGCTTTTCCCACTTCCCATTTCAACATTCTCCAGTTCAGGAACAAAACTCACCCAGTGGCAGCTGAAGCAATCCCAACAAACAATGGAATCATTCTAATTCTGCAAATCAAACCCTCGCATCATTTGCTTCACAAGAATCCACATCCCAAGATGTGTCTGAATTGGTAAAAATGGATAAATAACTTCAAATAGTGACATTGAGATTTCCTGTTGTGACCATTGTGCAGCTAAACCAAAATTTTGTATTTATTGAAAAATGTATTTGTTCTTATTGTACAGGCAACATTTACAGCCTCTGATAATTTGTTTGTTCTGTTTATTTTACTGTGCTTAGAAGACAACAGCAATTTGCATTCATTTGCATCTCATTTCAAAGGACAGTGATCATAAGAAAAGTTGTGGGGGGATGTGTGTGCATATGAGTTTTTCTATATAAAGATATATATGTATGTAAACAAAATTCTTTGCTTTCCTGCAACATTTGAGAGGAAATAATTGCTGCAGCTGCTGGGATTTTACCACAGTTTTCACATCCTGCAGCTCTCCCTTGTAGTCTTCTTTTTGTTTTGTGTGCCTAAAGTTTCAAAACCCTGCACAGATTCTATTTATGTACGACAAAATTATTCTGAAGGGCATCAGACTATTAAAAAAACCACCTCAATGAAACAACTGAGGCTAACATTTTAACACACACTGCTCATTGCACATAGTTCTTTATCAGAGCCATGGAGCAGGCAAGCTCAGAAATTTCCTGGAGAAAAAGAATTCCCAATTTTTGTTTTTCCAACTAGACCAACATTTTCAGTTATAAGGGAGAAAAAAAAAAGGTAATATTTTAGACAAGGAGCAGAAAATAAAAGTGTATGATTAGCAAAAAGGGGACTGGCATGGGTTGATAGATGTCCTAAATGAGTGGATTTAACAAGTGATTGTATTTTCTTAGACTTTCTCCATTGTGTGTGTTTGGTTATTAATAGTTAATGGCACACACAAGCTAAAGATAAATAGGTTTGTGGGGACCAGTTGGTCTGATTCTGAAGTGTTGGCTCGCTCATGAAATATTCATGTTTAATTTATAGACGCTTGCATCACCAAATGTATGAGTAAAAGGGATGGGTAGGAATACACAGCAGTTAGCACTCTTGCTGATGCTTGCCAAGAGAGACTTCTCCTTGCTTGAGAGGCAGGGAAGTGGCTGAGATACCCAGGATGCCATTCCACGATAGGAGGGGAAAGAGGAAAGCTTTCTTTTGAAACAGTAAACTCTGATAAACAGCAGCAATTTCAGCAACAAAATGTGTTTCTTAGGCTCTCAGGCCATGTAATTGTATTCGGTTTTCTTTTGGTGGTGTGGATTTGTGTGCTGATGTTGGTTAAAACACTCAGCACAGGCTGAAGGATAGCACAGGTGAGATGATAAAGACATTCAGCACAGGCTGAAGGATAGCATCCAGGTGTCCACCCTGTATGTGATTGTGACCCAACATAAGGGTTGGGGTGGTTCTTACGGGGTGGTCAAGGGGTATAAAGAGCAGTAGGATAAGGCTGACAGTCCAACTACCACAGATTTTCCTCTTATGAAATCATCAGAGAGAAAATGCCTGGGAAGTGTGTGGGATCAAGTTTAGCATCTGGCAGCATCCCCTTAGGTGCCCCTTTAACTCTGACTGCGCACAAAAGGAATATTAAACTCGCCCCTATTCTTTTTTCCTCTGACATAAAGGCTCAGATAGGAATAGCTGTTTGTTAATGATCCCTCTTTGGAAGGGCTCCTTGCCACTGTCAGGCAGTTTCCCATACCTGCTATGAGTTGTTAGTCAGCTGTGACTCAATTTTCAGAGCCCACTCACACCGATACCCTGCGGAGAACTCCTGGAAATCACCACGATTTGGGCTCAGTTGAGTAGGTCCCAGTGAGCCCATGGAAGTGGGATGAATTTATTTGCAGTATTTTTAGTGCTGCAAGTTTCTTTAGGCCTAAGGAAAGACTTGTACCCTGTAACAGTTCCCCTGTCTTCCCAGAGAGGTTTCTTCAGGCTTTCATACATCATACAGCTGTTCCTAGGGAGGTAGGAATGCCATATCTGTATCACTAGGTCATTTCTTATGCCTCATTTCAGGACGTTGTAGGAGGGGGTTCTGTAGAAATACCTGTGTTTTTTAAAGATGTATTTGAGCTGGGTGTTTAAGCTGCTTGAACGGATTTTATTGCATCGGTAATTTGAAGTTTTCAATGAACTATGGTGGAGTAAAAGCAGTAAAAAACACCATGATGCTTATAGGGATTTACAAAGTCACAGGGAGTTGAGAGTAGGTTACATTAGCCAGAGTATTTTGCTTTGGACCTATTTTTTTCATACTTCATGCTGGAGTTTGGCCTCATGGTCCCATCAAGGAGAGGGACAGCCTTGTCCATGAATGCATGGAGCATTAGATCTATCCCTGCAGGAGCACCCTGGGTGTTCCTGCTTGTTCAGAGGAGAAGCAAAAGGGCTGTGGTATCTGTCAGCTTCTGTTACACCCACCAGGTAGCTGCCTTTTGTCTGGGAGGTTCATTTTTGTGCACATGTGTGAATTTACAGATACACGTGCGTGTATTCCTTAGGGGAAGCATGCTTGCATTCCCATCCTCTGTGAGAACCAGCAGAGCACAGAGTCCTCCACAGCTAAACTGCTCATTCTCTGGGCCACTGGTCATCCATCTTTGTGTTTCTGCATACTTGCTTAGAGGATTTTGGCAAATAGGAAAAAATATTTTGATTTATGTACCTGTATTTTTGGAATATCGTGGAGCCTGGCTCATTAGCCAAGATACTGAGCTGAACAACGCTCAAGTCTGTTCTGTGCCCTGAGGAAGTCCTCATTATAGTGTGGATTGATAGATGTAAATACAGTGGAAAATAACTCAGTTTGGAGATAGAAAAGGAGAGCCACAGTGTAGAAAAATCTTCCAATTCCCCACATTCAACTTGAATAAATCCCACAGCTCGAAGGACCACCGATGTTATCTCGGAGCATAGTCCTGCTGCAGCCAGCAAATTATGAGGTGTGTGCTTTTAGCAGAGACATTTCAAAAAAAAATTTCTGTTGGTGGAAAAAAAAATTCTAATCCTTGCCCATTTGCTTTTCTCTTGAGTCCAATCCTCCATCAGAGCTGTCCCACACAAAACCATTCCCCCACAGCCCCCCTTTAGAGAGCAGCAGTCCCACAGCTTTCCAGGGATATATGAGAGAGAATTGCTCAGAGCTAACGCTGATAATGGGAGGGTGAGCCTACTGAACAGAGGTCTGCTGCATTTACTGTAAGAACCCAAAAAGTAACAAACCCAGGTATGCATTGAGCAAAGCCTCAAATCCCCTTTTGGTCTGAAGTTTGAACGTGGGAACTATTTTTTGGTGTTTCATGGACACACCAGCCTTTGTCCCTGATTTGTGTATTGATTAGGAGATGAAGATGGTGAAAAGTGGAAAAGTAAAAAGGATCTCTCTGCTTGGCATAATAAAAGCAATATATTTGACAAGAGGCTTAGGTTACTTTTATTAGTGTATTTAAACTACTGCTAATTTTTTAGTAATATTTGTTTGTTATTAAATTATTAAATAAATTATTACCAATATTATTTATTTATTACTAAGAAAGTAAGAAAAGAATAGTAGGGGAAAATTATATAAAGGAAAACTTGGCCAATATCTGCAACACTGTTTTGTGTTTCTTCCGAAAATGAATGATTCATGTTATTTCTGGATAATCCACTGATTTACTGGCAGTCACAAAACCTTGTACATAAGTAATAGAGCAACCCACTTGTTGCTCAGGTTTATTCACACTGATGAGGACAGGAGGTGACAGCACAAATGGGGCTACACAGGAAATCTACTTGCACTAGAGAAAAACATAATAATGAAAATCCAGTGTCTCTTTGCAAAGCTTCTTCTGATCCTCTCTGCCTTGCAGACCTCTCTGCCCAAAGTGTAGATGCACATTACAAAAGAGAGAAAAACCTCAGGTTTGTTTTTGAAACTTTACCAAAGCAGAGGTTTCATGTGGTTCTGTTTCAGAGAAAGCATCTGAAAGAGTATCAACAACAGAAGGAAGTTGCTGTTGGAGGATATTTTAAATCCTGTTTTGTTCTTAGGTTCCTCAAGTGTGTACCATGGCAATAATGTACTATCTTAGGACAAAAAGGGATTTCTTTTCCCCAAAAGACTCCTCCCAAACACTTCTTAGAACTCCATAACATCATTATTAGCTTTTAAGGAAATATAAAGCTCCCAGTCAAGCATTCCTTGCACACGTGACTCAGGTCCCTGGGGAAGAGTGGGTTTCACTTTTGTTCTGTGCTTGGTGCTCATAAAACAGAGAATTTGATGTGATTTCCTCTGTGGAGCTCTGCTTGTTGTTGCTTCATTCCTGACCTGATCTGTGCTTATTTCAGTGGTGGCATTCCCCCTTCCATAAACAGAGAAATTGTTACTATGCAGGTCCTTTAGGTGCTGTGCTGGGAGAGAAGAGGAGATGACCAGAAGGGAATTTGGGAATGTTACAAAAATTAAAACAATCCCAACCCACCCTGCTGCCTCCCTGATTTAAGAATTGAGCACCTGTACTTCAAAGAATAGAGTGCAACTGGTTTGTGAAGTCCAGGGCGACAAGAAATGAAACTTTCAAGTTATATATCCAAGATTAGAGTTTAAATGTCATTTGTAAAACACTCAATATGTTGAACAGTCCCTATGTGACGGACCAGATTGTGACACTATCCTGTAATTCTTGCTGAAAAGAGGGGAAAGCTCAGTTAAAATACAAGCATAGCCTGAACTTCAGTGCTTTTGGATGTTGCTGTGCTTAGTCACGCAATCTAATGTTCTGAGGAAAACCTTTGTGGATTTATTAATATTTTATAAATTCCCTCTATGTACAAAGTGATTGTGCATATGAATCTTCTGTATAGGAAAAATTAAGAAAATAAGAATCTAAAGGTAATTCTCAAACAATGAATGTAGAAGCATATTTTGATTTTAACAACACATGGATTAGACAATTTGGAAAAACCCAACCTCTGAGTTTGGATTTGGGTTTTTTTTGAAGGCTGAGTTTATTTCTGCTTCCATACAATGTAAAGCTGCTACAGGAGGCAGAAACCAATAATTTCTTCTTTTCTTTGGCTGCACCTGGCAAGTGCTGCAGATGAATATATCTGCAGCTATGAATTTCAGATAAAACTGCTCAGATATAATCAGCTTAAGAGGAACTATTTTCTGAAGTAAAATGTATATAATTGATGCAGTTTTAATGAGATAAAAAATATAATCACTAATCCTTTGTTTATAACTTTAAGCTTTCCTTAGAAAGTAATTAAATCCTGTGTAATTTAGGATTTAGTTAAGGTCGTGAATATGTTTGGTGTGCTATTTTTTTTTTTTTTTGGTTGTGTGCTGCATGTCGGTTTTTTTCCATTTTTTTTCGCCCCACAAACAAAAGCACAGCCCTTGAGCTGTTGTACTTCCTCTCTCGTATTTGAGTGTTTCAGGTCAGTGTAATTTTATATGACATCCCTTTGCTCTCCTCCTCCTCCTCTCAGGTTTTGATCCTTCTCAGAAGGTGGAATAGCTATAAGATTGGTTTTGCTTTGATGTGAGACATCCGACACCTTCCTGGCATCCTGGTGGTCGGCTGCGAGGCAGGGGATGGAGCTGACTGACAATTTCTTTTTGTTGTGGTGACAATCATCTTTATTTCATTTGCTTGTGTTTAAACACTGGTAAAGGCACTTAGCCCAGTAATATTCCCTGAGAGTTTGGGAATCGTGCATGGGAAATTTTCCTAGGGACATAGTTGCAGGGACACCTTCCCATCCGTGCACACAGAGGAGATGCTGGCAGCTATTTTCTATTCTTCATGTGTCCTCAGCTTTGAGCACATCAGGCTGCTGGGTATTGGAACAACATTCAGGCCTGCACACGTACATGGTTTGCTGGATTTGGTGTAAAACATCCATGACAGGGAAGCTAGGGCTGCCTAAGCAGAGCTAGACTCAGTTTTATTTTTTCCTGCCTCCATACTCTGCCTCCATACTCCTCCTTCTGTGTTTCTGAAGTATTTTTAAGCATTGCAAGTGTTTCCAGCTGTTTCCAGGCCCTGACAAAGCAGCTCAGCTGCAAGCCAGGTGTGCTGTCCCATTCAGTGCTTCTCTCCTTCCTGGGAGCCAAGTGAAGTCACTGCAGGCAGTACAGAGCTCATCAGTGATGCAGGCAGGTAGGGCTGTGGGAAAACTCTCTCAGGAATATTTTTGGATTGCAAAAGGATTATATCTGAACTTGAAGTATTTTGTGAAATTATGCCAGTGGTGCAGAAAATCAGTTATGGAGGGAAAATCCTATGCTCACCCCATCTTGATGTATTCTACTGACACATTTTCAGGATGAAATATTCTTCTTTCAAGAAAATCTTTGGAAGTACTTCTTTCTATCATCTACAAACTTCAGTCCACAAAGGGTCAAGAAAAGTCCCTCAGGGGACCATGTCTCCCCCTTTCCAATTGAAGCAATTTTGTATTTAAAATCCTAAAAATTTCTTTCTGGGTGGAATTCCCAGCCTTTTCTCACCTCTGATCTTAGACCTGCCCGTGTTAACACCCCTAGGGTGTGAACTCCAGGTACTACGAGACCAAAGTAAGGGACAGTGGTGGAATCTCATCTGCAAGAACACTTGCTAATGAACAAGTTTCAGCACTAATAGAACCAAGGTATTTTTAAGCTTTGATATCTTTTTGCAACAAGGGTTTTGTATATAACGTAAAATGTTTGTGGTTGCTCTTTTTGGGTTAGCAGGGGTTGACCAGTCTGTCTGCAAGGTAGTGCAGCAGCATTTTTTTTTTTGCATGGCTGAAAATATTAATAAAATCTTCATCCTTTACCTGGCTGTTATTTTGGGGGAAATTATAAGGTGAAGTCTATTTTTGGGACTAATAATCCCTTTTCAGATTATTCTGAGCTAAAGCCTTAGAAGTTACTGGCAGCAAAATCACACCAGTAAGACTAAAACTGGGATTAGCTACACTAGTTACAAGTCATAGCTTTTTTTTAATCTCATACATTATTTACATTAGGTTTTGCATAAATGAAAGCCATGTTGAAGAGCTTTTCTATGTATTTTACAACAAGGCTGAAGGCATAAAACACATCTATTCAAAGGAAAGGGAACACAAAAGAAAAAGTATCTTGAATGCTTCTGTAATTAGTGAGTCTCCAGGCAACTCCTGGCTGAGGGCAAAGCTAAATTAAATTATTGTTGTAGCAGACTGATACATATATATATAAATATATATTTGCCCACACACACCCCCCTCAGGAGCTATTTTTAACACATGTGAATCTACCATACCTTACATCTGACAGCTTTATTTGAATCCAGACTATTCATTGGGAATAAGCAGCTAATTAATTTATCACATGAATATCAAATATGCAATTAGTCCCAGAGCACTCAGTATTCCAGCCATTACCACCGAGGTGGCCTCCACACTGCCAACAATGACTCCGAGGAATGAGTCCCATTCAGTGCCTGACCTGCTGCAGAAAGACATAAATGGGTTTTCCATATGCTGCTTGATATTGTACTTACAATTCTTCCTTTCTTCTTTCGTCCATGCGTGTGTGCAGTTAGCTAATGGGTTCTCTTCAATCACAGCAGTGTGAAGGAAGCAAAGGAGTGTTTAGGAGATTAGAGAATGCTGTAGTCACAAAGGCCTGAGATGAACACTTCTGTGTAAAGGCAATTCTAAAGAAACACCGGGGTTGTATTTCTCTCTGTAAGGCAAGAGGTAACAGCTGAAACTGCAGACAGCAAGATCAAAGTTAGATGTTGGGTGGAAAGCTTCAAAAGGGTAAGGAAGGTTATGCATAGCAAAACAGGTGCCAAGGGGAGCTGGTATTGTCACTGTCACTTGCTGGGGAGTGAGGTGAGCAGCACCTGGGGAGCAGCTCGGGCTCAGCTGGTGGTGTCCTGGAGGGGAAGGGTGGGAGATTCAAACTCTCAGGCTCCCTTCGACCACACTGGGACTGTGTCTCTGTTTCTTCAAAAGCCTCATCACACTTGGCAGCTGCATTGCCTTCCTCAACAGCAGGCTCAGAGATCAGACAAGCTCCTAAGCTGATCAGATGAAGCTGAAGCACATTTATTTACTGTAAAGTAAACATCATTACTGCTGCCCTTGAGATGTTTTGTAATTAAGTACAATTTCCCATGCTGGCAAATCTAGTGCCATTTATAGAAATGCTAATTTCTGTTATTTCATGGCCAGCTTTGAAGGTTTAACCTTGGAGAAGATTCTGGGTGTTGAACAGTTTTAAAGATCAGTAAATGTTACTGTGATTGTAGAAAATACTTGCAAGATGATGTCCAGCTCCATTCTTAGTAGCTCTTTGGCAGTATTTTCCAGCACAACAATTAGAAATTGTTTCTGTCAGAGTGGTGCATTAGAAGACATTGTTATATAGCACTGGAGCATTTGGTCATAAGTCTTGCAATTTGTGATAGAACCTAAACTAATAAAGCATTAAAAACACAGCAAAGAAATTTCAGTACTTATTCAAGCTCTTCATCTTTGTCTGAGGACATGGTTTTACAGGGGTGATGTGAGGTTTAGTGAGGAGTGGGAATCTATCAGTGCCTTTGTTTTTATGAAGTTGTATTTCATTTCTTAATTTTGTTTAGTGTCTGAGGTTTTTGATGGATTTTTTTATAAGTTGGTAAACTAATAGCTCATAAATAAAGCAAAACATCCATTCTTTGAGTTTCAAAATGTAGGCCTTTGTGTTCCCAGCATCAAGAGGCTAGTTTAAATGTTAGTATGGAAATCAGTCCTTTAGGTTAATCACCAAATAAAGCAGAGGAGGAAATAGTGGGGTTTGGCTGAATCAGTCTGTGATGGTTATGGGGGAAGGAGTTTGTTAATAGTTAACATGAAATTCCTGAGCACTCCAGTGTTCTATAAAAAGTGTCACACTGCACACGTGGACATGCTGTAGTGTCCTGAAACCATGTGTTTTGCATTCACACATTGTGGACCTATCAGTCAGCCTCAATGGGAATTTAACAGCAACTTTTTTGTAGCTGTAATAACAGGCCTGAAAGCCAGCTCTAATCTCTCAGGGTGTTAGTTGTAAGCAAATGCCATTCTGCATAGAAATGCCTTTCCTGTATTTTTTTTTTTTCCTCTAAAGATTGAAGGAAACGCTTTATAAAAACAATTCTCTTCAAGCGCTTAAGGGACATTAATTGCTTTTAATTTCAGTGTGCGATGGTCCTTATCCAAGGGAAGTATGCTGCATGGGCTATAAACCATTTTTATATCGTAGAGGGTTTAACAGAGCATGCCTGGAGTTAGCTGAGCTGCCTCCCTGGTTCTCTGCTCGCTATTATCCTTCACCATGATTAAACACGCAGTGTTTCGCTGCCTAATCGTGAAGGGCATCCAGCAAAGATCACTGAGCTCTTCTCTGCTGCCTTCCTCTGAGCAGAGATGTGTTTGTCTGTTTGCTCAACCACCTCTGAGCAGAGCACTGCTGGGTCAGAGGGTGGTCACAGCCATAGTAAAATTGACCCTCTGCTATTCTTTCCATGTCCTGTTGCTGTTCCCACAGCAGAAAGATCAGCTCCACTGACAGCATTGTACTCAGCCACCAGGGCCTGTGCCTTTGGAACTTGCTTTTTAAGTGCCTCATGAAGCTGATGTGAAAGTCTTTCCTGCCCTCAGACACAGCAGAGGCAAATATGCTCTCTAGAAAGAGATGGCAGTGATTGTTCCCCCACCATCTCTTTCCTCTTAGTCCATGCGCAGCACCAGATTGACAGCTCTGTACATCCACATCCCCCTATCCACAGAACAGTGTTTCAGATTGTGCTGGCTTTGCTCAGAGCTGGATCTCATGTAAATCAAGGCCAACCCAGTCATCTCAGCCCTTTCTGGAAGGCCAGTCCACTTTCACATGTTCACATTCTTGCTCCCTTTTTTCCTGATCCTGCTGCTGCCTCATGGGCACCCCGAAGTTGCATCTCAGGATGGTCATGCCTGTAGGACATGAGCAGGAAGATACCCAGAGTTAGGTGAGCAACTGGGAACAGGTCTGTTAAGCTTGAAATAAAACCAACTCCCTAACCCTTTCTGTGTTGACAGTGAAGTAGCCACTCACAGTGCCTGCAGTGCTAGAAAGCTGCTGCTGGCAGCTTCCCAACACTCAGCCATGGCATTCTTTCACTCTTCTGAGCAGTGTTTACTGCTCAGGCCACAGGCTGCTTCTCCTTTTCTCTTTGGAAATCTCTTAAGATACCATGGATATTGCCAGAAATCAATAACTGTGTTCTTGAAATACTTCCTAGGCACCTTAGGGAGTGTTGAAGTGCATGCTCCTGGAGATGTTTTACATCTGCTTTCAAGGAGCTTTGGAAACCAGCACAGGGTTTAACTGTGAAGCTGTAGGTGGTTTGCCACTCCTGCCCATCCAAATGGGTATCCTGCCAGCCTCAGGAAAGCTTGCTTCTGGTGAAACATCTCTCTGAAGCATCTAATTCTCTCTGTGGAAGGGATAGACTTGATGTCTGATCAATTAGAAATCCATGTGGATAATTTTAAAGCTTCTAAGGCTACTTCTGGTCTTGACTAGAAATGAGAAGGCTGAAATGCATGTATGTATTTGGCAGTTTTACGTGGGAAAACGGATTGTTGATGTCTTTTTACAAATAGATGGAAAGTGTAGAGTGATTGTGCGCTTATCTTAAACTGCATGAGATTCTTAACAACACTGAGCTGTGACCCCATACTGAAAACATAATTTTCTTTTTGTTCCAGTCTGATTTAAGTAATTTAAATGTCTTTTGTCTTCTGTTATATAACCAACTCGACACGTGTGATTACTATTATGAAAAGACATTATCTACTCTGATAATATTGGCAAAAATGTATATAGGTCTGAGGAAGGGTAACCAGTTCTACTTATGGCCAAGGGTATGAATTCTGTTTTGCTTTACAATGTCTGTGATTAAATGATTGCTATTTGAAAAACATGATAGATTTATATTCCATCAGTAGAATTACTTTAAAAAACCCAAACCTCTCCAAAATATGTAGTAGAATTGACCCTCTGCTATTATTTTCAGTGAACTCCAATCTCATTCATAACCTCAGCACAGATTATTCTGTTAAAATTTGCAGAGACCCAAAGTATTTTTCTCACAGTTACATTTTCTAGTTGCTCTTCAGCCTGAGTAAGATCTGAAGCACTGACCAGGAGATGAAAGTCTCTCAGTCATTTTCAATCCCCTGAGCCATCTCACCATTTTCTACATTTACTTTTCAGAAATTAATTTTTAAAAAAGCAATTGTTTCTGCAAACAGCCCTTTGAATTCCATCCCGGTGGCACTTTAGAGCATTATTGCAAATTATTCAATTTATATGCATAGTCAAGCCTACATCATTATCCCCATACTCAACTAAGGCAGGAAGAGACAAAAAAAAAAAAAAAATCCCCAAACCCCACCAACACTCAGAAAAAAAGACAAGAAAAACAAAGGCAGAAAGCTGACCACTCTTCCAGGAAAATATTTTTCACTAGGCTGAAAATCCCTAAACTGCTTTCATCAAGGTGATCTTTTTTAGAAAGTCAGTGTAAGGAAAGATTCAAATGACTGCAGTAAAACTCAAAAGAGATACTGTATTATGAGCACTAATTAATGCAAATATTAATATTTTTGGCTTCAGATGAGATGATCCAGCATTCTTAAAAATTAATAGAAATTATTACAGAGACTTACTGTATATCTGAACATGTTCCAACTTAGCAGCTCATCATTATGCACAGAATAATTGTCTTCTCATTTGCATCCTGTGAATTTTAAGGCCTTTTAACTGCACGTATACAAGTTACTGTGCAGTCCAAGCTTGTGATGGGAAAGATGGAGTAACAAGGAATGGTTAGCCCTGGAAAGAGTTTGAGGAGTTGGCACTATTCCTCCTGTTTGGTGGGTTCAGTGTCCACACACCACTGGAAAAAACAAGCAAGAAGGTGATGGCAGGGCTGAGTCCCCAGCCTGCAAGTCCTCAAGATGAGCATTCAAAAACACAGGGCACATTTATCAGTGCCAACAGATGTGCAAGGATTAATGGCATCTTTTTTCAAATGGAATGAATTAGAGAAACAAATGAGTTTTCTCCAACCCTGTGCCAAACTCACTGTATGGACAAACTCCTTTTACTTAAGCAGAGAAGAAGGGGAAGGTGGATGCTTTGGGCTTGAAATACTTGAGCTCGCTGACACCTGTGAAGAGACAGAACAAAAAGACACAGAATAGGAAGATTGGAGGAGGCAGAGAATCATGGCATTGTGGAATATCCTGACTTGGAAGGAACCTTTAGGACTGTCAAGTCCAACTCCCTGAACAGCAGAGCCCCTGGAGTCACATCAGTCAATTCAATGCTTCTTGAATTCTGGAAGCTTTGGGGCAGTGACCACAGCCCTGGGGAGATCTTCAGCCATGCCCACAGAGGAGTGATTTTAGCAAGGTGCTCCCTTAACTTCTTTCCTGTTTGCAGTGTGCTGAGAAACACAGGTTTCTTCTCAGGACAGGGAACCCAGGAATGACTGTGCTTCTCTCAGCCATGAAGGACAGGTAGAAATGAAGGTTTCTGAGCTATCTGCTTGTGCTGTCTGCTCCTGGACAGTGAATAGGAAAGGTCACACAATACCAACTTCTGGAGTGGAAGAGCTGCTAAATATTTGCATCTCCTTAGAAAGGCTTGAGCCATTTCTGTGCAGCTTTTGTGAATATCCTGTGGTCTGTGAAAGCCTAGCAGAAGGAGCAGGGACAGCTGCCTGATGCTTACCTGTGGTCCAAGGGGTCAGCTGTAAATTGCTCTCTCTACACCCTGCCCTGCCTCATGGCTTAGGCTCTTTCCCAGGAGGCACTTATGAATTGCTTTTTGCTGCCTTTCTGATTTGGTTTACTTAGAGAAGCTATTAATTACAAGTTGGTAAGGTCTCAAATGAGGTCTAGACCAGCTGGTCTGAAGACACAGATAAGCTGTTGGGTGATGATGGCTCTTGGCTGCTCCTGACCTGGGTTGCATTTGGGCAGTTGCTTTGTTCTGTAATGAGCAATCCCACAAGCCATCCAGTCTCCAAAACCAGGCTTTTTAAAAATTAGAGTGTACTTCTAAGATTTAGCTCACACTGTTTACAGAGTTGATTGCCCTCAAGTTCACCTTGGGCCTAATTGGCTTACTGGCTTAATTAACAAAGTGTTTATTAATGTCTAGTGGCAATTAATTTTCAAGGGATTATTTTCTATTAAGATCATGAGTACAGTATTAACACTGTACAGCTGTGATTCTGGAGAACCAACAAGTATAGGGTTGTGGGGGCTTTTCTTTTATGTATTCAGCAATATTTATTTTATTTGGTCATATTATCTTGATTTGCCCTGCAGTTGTAATAGTTAGCATCTATATTAGACCAAGAACTGCATACTGAGATTAAGCCTTGTTTGGAACAATGGAATGATGGTTTTTACTGGACTTGAATAAAATATGATGGGCTGATGAGCAGATGAATTACTTTTATCAGAGAACGTGATATTGGAATGGTGGTGAGCCTGCATTTTGCAAATTCAAGTGCAGTATTTGGTGTTTTAATATTTATAGGTGCATGAAAGTTGGAATATAGGCACCAGAGCCTGAGACCTAGCTATAATCCATAGGCTCATTTCATAACATGATATTTAATTAATGTGTGTTTTAATGGCACAGTCTTATTGCCATGTGAATCTGGGAAAGGCCAAGGATCTCTCCTGCCCAACATCAGTAGGAGTTGCTTAGAGAAAAAACGTAAACCCAAGGCATATAAAGACAAACCACCCTGGACACAAATTCCTTGCTTTTACCTGTCTCTGGCTTTTGGGACTTTCTGGAGAAGCAGAGCCTTTGGTGGTCATTAGACATTGGCAGGTTGTTCTTTTGTGAGTGTGTCTTTTTGGAACCAGTTGATACTGTTTTGTATATCTGCATGTCCTGTGGCAGTAGGTTCCCCAATCTGTACATGGCTTGAAAATGCACTGCCTTTCCTTTCTTATAAAACATGTATGTGCTATTTTATTTTTTCAAGTGCTCCCCACTTTTTGCATTCTAAGAAGCAGTGAGTGATTAATCATCCCCTGTTTATCTCCATCCTACCTGACACAATATAGACCTCTCTGCCAGCAGCCCACAGGCCAATTTTTTCTTTCTTTCTTGAAGAATCCTTGTTGTTTCACCCTCACACTTTGCATACTTTTCCTCATCCTTGTTGCTTTCATTTTGGAGAAAAGGTGACTAGGATATATGATAAATGTGTGTAAAACTGAGAAGATGCAGATGCAAGTTTACTTTAGAGAATCTCTAAATCACACCTTGCCAGAAGGTGAGAAGAAATGCACTAGTCCTTCTTTTACCCTGTTTTTCACATTACCAAATACTGATCACTTGCAGGCAGAACCCTCAGCTGTGGATTGCTTCTAATGTACCGGTTTCATACTTTTTCTCTATTTCTTCATCTAGTGGTTCTCTAGATTGCTTTTCACATTCCTTATTCCTGGTACGCTTAGAAACGTTTATAGAAGCTTTTATATCTTTATTCAATAAAGATATAAAAGTTAAGATTACCTTTTTCCTCAACCTTATTATTATTATATATGACTTCATTCTGTTTTCCTCTTTATATAAAACTTCTGTGTTTTCAAGTGTAACATTTTTCTACTGATATCTTCTTTATTCTGCATTTTACTGTCACAGCTTTTATTGGGGAGGAGATAGAAGGCAGGTGTTTGAATGTTGCTTGCTTGGTTTTTTTTCCTAGTGTATATTTGGGATGTGTTCGTTCATGGTTTGCCAAAAGGCTTAGAAAGATCTGTCTGACACTCAGCAAAGAGCAGGCTCTTCACCCCTGTTTTGCTAGGGTGAAAACCCCCATATCTTTCTTTTCTCATGCACTGTCTGTGTGGCATTTTTGGAACAGAAATCAGAAAGTGAAAATTCCCCCCTCCTCAGAGCCACCACTCAGAGTGTGTGAGACCCACTCATGCTCCGCAGAGCTGGTGGGAGACTGACACCCTACTCAGCCTCTGTGTTGTCTTTCTGCCTCCAGGAGAGTTTCAACTCTTTAAAAAATTCTGTGGGCAAGTCACAGGGTGTTCCTGTAGCTATGTCTGCTTCTCCATGGCACTTACACCTGTACTTGTACTGAGGAACCATTCTTTATTCTATGCTCTGGTACTGAGACATCCCCAAAATAATAATAATAATATCATCAGCAGTTACATGTCAGTAAAAACAAGTGATGGTAAAAAGTGGCACCTCTAAGTTAACATGAAGTATGTTCATCACCTGTCTAGAGCAGGCATTCACATTTAATTTTGTTTTACAGTTCTGTAATAAAACCTTTGGTTTTTCTCCTTCCCCCAATAACAAGATGTAAAATAACCAAAAGCAATCACCCAAGTGTGAATGCAACAAAAAGCTCCATTCAGATTTATTAAGCAAACATGAAAAGGAAAGTTTAATATATAGCACAGTGAAATAAGGCAAATGTATTCAGCTAGCATGCAATTGTGTCTGAATTTTATAACTTGATTGGTATTGTGAGGGACACCCTGACAAGTCACTGAATTTTATATATCATCCAATTAATAACCTCTATTGCTGTATGTCTGGTATCCCAATTGGTCTCAGGCATTTAACTTGCTGTCATATGAAGTCAGGCTCATGGATCTAGTCAGTGTTGGAGAGGGAGCAGGGGTTTGTCACTCTCCTCATGTGGATTGTAGTCAGAGGTAGGGCATGTTAATTTTATGCTAATTTGTCCTTGTTGCCTCTGCACACAGCTGAAAGCCACCGCTCCCATGAGCATCTGTAAGAAACACAGACATGCACATGGACAGAAAAGAAACTCATGTTCCAGTAGTCCTGGTGGAAAACCATCTTGCTGCTGGGTGAATCCTTTTAAATGTTGTTGGGTTTTTTTTTTAACTGAGCAGAATTAACACAAAAAAAGGACAATCTGTTCCTGTAACAGACTGTTAAGGTTTTAAGGTTGCATAAGCAACAGTCACCACTTAGTTCCTTAGGAAATGAAATACGTGAGGCGTAATATCAGTACCTTGGCTTCCTTCTATTCAAGTGCCTGCATTCAGAAATGATGGCAAAGGGTGAGGACAAAATGACATTTTTAGCGCTGAATTAAGGTCTCCAGGACACAGACTGCCCCTTATTTCTACCATGGAGGGCCTCAGCAGGAAGAAACTCTGGCTTCTGTTTCAACAGAAATAAATCAGGGTAACCATATGCTGAGTGCCAGCAGCACTGCAAACGAGCATTTTGTATATGTATGTATGGTGAGGGCTAAGGCTGCCTTTCCTTGGCCTGCAGACAGAGCAGCACATGTGTGCAAACCCCTGAAAGGCACGAGGACATGGCTGCTGTCCCTGGCTGGGGCTGTGAAACATGTGACAGCTGAAAAAGCCTTTTGTCCGCCTGTCGTGCGGCAGCATGGCTTGGCAGCGCGCTGAAGGCTGCAGGGGAAGAAGCTAATTACTCCATTCCATCCTCTTTTGTGGAGTGTTTTCCCTCTCTTTCTCACAGAGCTGTCCTTTTACCGTGCTCCTCTCAACAGAGGCCAGTGACCGAGTGTGCTCTGCAAGGTGGCAGTGGGCGCTGACACGCCACCAGCCAGGCCAGGAGTCACTCACCCCCATGCAGACACTGCAGTCACCTTCCCCAGCCTCTGCACAGTCAGGTCCTGGTCCCTTTCAATGGGTTTATCCACAGGGACGTGAGCTAAATGATTCAAAGCATCAGATTGCCTTCCCTGCAACGCGGCCTCTGTGAAGGGCTTTGTGAAATCCTTGGGATGTCCCTATTTTTTGTGTGGTACACGCAAAAAAGGACATTAAAGGACAAGTTGGGCACAGGGATGCAGCACTTGCAGCTGATGCTCTTGATGCCCTCTCTGAAATGTAGGCATCTCCTGGGTTGGAAACAATGATACAAGCTTGGCTGATCCCTGATGGGGTTGTTCTGAAACAGAATAAGCAAACTCTGATTTTGGCCATAATCGCCTTAGTACAGTACAGGCAAAGAGGATGACAAACGTGGATGACATGTGCTGTGCTAATTGGATCCAAATCTGGCTAATCAGGTTCAAGTCTGTGACCATGCCCACCAGGAGCTGCAGAAGATGTTCTGCACACAGCTGTGTCCTTCGGACCTGGTCTCTTCTACTTTACAGGACAGACACAACCATGGCCATGGCCTGACCACGGCTGCAATTCTCGTTACTGCCCTTGGCTTGAAGAACAAGCAATACATGAGGCAGGATTTTCCAGAAGCAGAGCCATAGAACAGTTCTCCCTTCACAGAACTAAGTTCTGTTGGGTCTTATTGTAACTGGTTCCCTGGGCATGATTGGTTTTTCTGCATGGATGAAAGGTCTTTAGAGACAGATATGGAGGGAGTGGAGAGAGTACAAATGCAAAGCCTGTATTTGATGTGCCAGGTTCTACAAACTTCATGGGATTTAAAGAAATTAATTTTGTACCTAAAACAGTCTCTGGATTAAGTTTTGGTTTCCCTGCAGTGCAAAATATTGCAAAACTTCAATGGCTTTTATGGAAACTTCTCTGGCTGCCATCTTGGTATGGAGAATACATCAAAAAGGGCTGGTTTGTGGTTCAGCCCTTCATCGTTATGTCTTCTCCAGGCAATAGTAACAGTAGCAGCTGCTTTCACAAGTATTTCTGTAAATCTACCAGTATAACCAGGGAATTCAGGGAAATGTTACAGAATCAGGAGTGGTTTTAGGTTTTTTGTTTGTTTGTAGGTTTTTTTGTTGGTTTGTTGGTGTTTTTTACAAAGATGATTTTCATCTTTTTGAAGAAGTTGTATTTCTTTTCCCACCTGAAGTAAGCCTCTAGCTTGGTTTTTCATTTTAATTTACATGATTGCTTTCACTTACCCCAAAGAAATTTAACCACTCTGGCAGAGGCAGAAAACGATTTTGACTGGCAGAATACATGTAGTACCCAAAGCAGCACTTCTTGCTGCATTTGGACAGGAAGTACCTGACAAATGTATAAAACACTGTACTTTACCGTATCCAGGAGAGAAAGTGGTTGTTCTCCACATTTTACAGAGCAGGAGCTGAAATTAATGCTTATGTGAATATGTCCTCTTAAGACTAATGGATTTTTGTCTCAGCATCACTGAGTTTCAGCAAGTAGCTGAGGATCTTTAGACTTCAGGTTTAGATTTTGGTCTTTATTGGAGCTGAGCTTGTGCGTTTTAGGTATCATAGAGCTTTAATCTTGCATGTGTTCTGGCATTACTTACATGGAGCATTACAAATATGTATCTGAAACTGTGCAGCTAGTGAGCAGAAATCTTGATATGAAACCCAGACCTTTTGTGTGAACCTTCATTTCTGCACAATTCATTTTGTTCTTTCTACAAGCTTAGCAGTGTTGATTCAGGCAGGGCTTGTGTCCTCTAAGTATTGTGTTGATCTGTCAAGCCAGACTTGGAAAAGAGGTGGTTTTTACAAAGCTGGTGGATCCCTTTGGTCTGTTCCTACTGTCTTTTTTGTTTGGATGGGACATGCCCTCAAAGTAATGAATCTCCCTTCCCAAGTGTTAAGGGGTGAGAAATATGTGTGAGAAAATGGGAATATGCTCTGAAATGTTCTTTTCTCCTCACCACCACGCCCTACCACATCCCATTTCCTTCTTCTGGGCAAATCTACCTGGCAGGTTTTCAGCAGTCACTGCCAGCTTTGTTAAAGATGCTGGAAGATGCCAAGAAAATAATTCCAAAAACATCTTTGCTGGCCAGGGCTGTCACTGCTGCCAGTGCTGGGGTTCCTCTCTCCTGCTGATAAAAGCTCCTGGCTGATGAAATGTTGACTTAGGAGCTATCACAGTATCAGCATTTTGGGTGTAGTGGAAAGGGTGGCTCTGGCTGTCAGGATAGGAGAGGATGGATCAGAGAGTGGCTTGTACAGCAAATAAATCAGCCCTGGGCAGTGGGTATCAATAGATCAAAAGGAAGAGAAGGGCAAGGTAAAGAGATGTAGAGGTGAAATTCCCCAGAGCACCCCAGATCATTTTGCATGCCCCTAGAGGAGCAGAGATTCTAAAACAAATAAAACCGGACACATTACCAAAGTGAGCTGCCAACGTTTCTGGTATCTTAGGAAAAGTGCTTCCTCAGTGCACACTAAGGGCTGTGCTCAGACTCGCAGCATTCTGTGCTCTGCCTCCAAATGCTGAATATTTCATTTGGGATTCGATTTACTTCTTGAGGAAGCAGACTAGAAAAGCTCCCAGTGTGTTGCCTCTAGTTACTAATTTAAATTGAGATTAGATCAGGAGCATATCCAGCACAATCAAGTAAGCCTTAAAACTTTCTGCATCTGGCAGTGTCTCCTGGTGCTGGTGCTCTCTTTGAGCTGAGAAGAATGCCCGGGAGATTTTCTACACCTGGCACAGGAGTGAGGGTGGAGGTAATGTCTCTGAGGTTATGGGGAGCCATTTGCCTTTCTTCCCTCTCCACAGCAGTTATAAATCCATGGATACAGGAGAGGCTCTGAAGGACTCCAGGAAGCTGCACCAAAATCAGGTCGAGGGAGGAGATTTTGCCCCTCTGCTCTCAGCTTTGCTGAATTAAAATCCATGCATGGGAAGGCTTAGAGAAGCATGTAAAAAACCCACACCAAAATCTGAAGGACAAACTGCAGTACAGCATCACTCTCCCTAACTGCACAAAGAAGTACATTATTGAAAAATTGTGCATTTTTATTGGAGAAAAAAATCTGAGCAACGCAAGACAAAGCTAAATAACTATACAGAATCAGAAATGGGAAAGAAAAAGATTGTTTCTGTTTGCCACCGTGTAAAAGACATGTGGCATTTAAAAGCTCAAAGAACCAGCAAGATTATCTGTCCTGACAGTACAGGCACCTGGCACATGAATCTCAGAAAACCATCATGGCTTAGGAACCTCAGCCAAGTTGTTCAGAGTCTATCCAGAGGAATGCCCTGGTTCATTAACTCACAAGCCAGTGCATTAGCATGTACTTGATAGGTTTTAAGTGTTTGTCAGTTAAATAAACCTTGTGGATGAGCTTGTCAATAGATGAGGGATTTTAGCTTTACTATTTCTGCTCTGCTACTTGGATGACCTTGAACTTGCCTTCTGTTCAGGGTCCCTGGTCTTCTATTGGCATTTGTGACATCAGCTCAGGCTCACTGACAGCTGCCTCGTGTACAGGACCAACACAATATCCTCACTGAGAGCAAACATTTCTGTCTCTGGATTCACATCCTCCACAACACATACCACATTTGGTAGCTGATTTTTCCTTCCATTATTAGAAACATGAAAGTCTAAAAGTTATATTTCTCTGGCCACCTGATTATTTTACCTTGCCTTGTTCTTTCTGTCTCCTTTGCACCCACTGAGAGGTCAAGGTTTATATCCAACCACTTGCAGAAGGTAAAAGATTCCATTTACGGCTTCTGACAATTCTTTTTTCACTTACTACATTTACTTCCTAAAGTGATTGCTGTCTTTTTTTTAAGTTGTTCTTTCTATTTATTTATTATGTACATCCCAACAGCATCTTGATTTTCACAGTCCCTCTGTTCCATGTAAGTAATATGTAATTTGATGATAAAATATTATGATAAATTTTCTGTTACTTTTAAGGAGCAGAATTTTTCAACTTAATTTTTGTTTTCCTCAGTATGTCTAACAGTATTCATTTAATCTTTTCTGTTCACAGTTTACCATACAAGTAGCTAGGGCATGCATGATTCTAAATAAATTATACCATCATTTAAAAACATGTTTTCAAACTTTATGCTGTGATTTTGATGGGAAATTAAATAGTGAAACAAAGGAAGTGAAAGTGCAGAGTGGTTGCTAGTAAAATATTCCTCAGTTAATCTGTACCAATTATATTTTAGCTATTCATCTATTTTTCCTTTACAGTCAATGGGACAATTTAGTGATTGATTAATCTGAATTTTTTTTTCCCTTTCCCCTCCATTTATAAAGAGAAGAATTTGGATTAGCATCAGGTCAGATTTTTTGCTATTGTCCATGAAGGGGAATCTGAATGGCTTCTTTTAGGATAGTTGAGCAAAGTTAGGATGTGCTATGTACCATAACCTAGTTACATCATTTTTCTTTTAGGTATGAGATTTACTGGCAGGACCTGTATCCTCCTGTGGAAATTCTAGTGACAGATAGATGTGTATTGACTTTGCTCAGAGCACTCAGCATTTTACTTCACCCACCTTTACTCCTTCCTCAATGACCAAAAAAGGTGAGCTAATGTGCTTTCCCTCATGTGCTTTAATCCCAGTTTCAGCCTTCATGCCCAAAGATCTCTTATCCTAGATGATGTCAGAGCTTTCTTCAGTTCCTCTATTGTCACTCTTGTCTCCTAAGATAATATTTTTTGCTCATCCTGGGGAGCCCACTTCCCCAGCCTCCTTGTTGTACAAGTGGCACTACAGCACGAGAGGGATGATCCTGCAGCAGTCCCAATGCTCCAGTAGGAACATGGGCACAGGAGAGAGAGCCAGGGATACTCAGGATACAGGGAAAACCCAGCTGCTGGCCTGGAAGTGCTGAACCTTCCTAGGGTGAGGCCTCAGTTCAGTCAGAACCAGGTAATGTTTTACAGAGGTAGCAAAGAACAAGTCTTGCACACTTGAACCCAGCCTTTCAAATTTAATCTGCTTGCTGCAGAGTATGAAGGCACTTGAATTTTGTGGCGAGCAGTTATGATGTTCCTTTTAAAACTGACAAACGCTATATGTCTTCATAAAGCTGTATCAAAAACTTGTTACTGATCATTCTTCCAAAAAATCATGTCCTGAAGCACTTTGGTGCTTCACACTTCCAGGTGACTGGCAAGGGCTGGGAACTCATGGCCTCTGGTCTTCTGAGGTGCCTTTCAGTCTGGCTGGTTCTGTGTCTCTCCGAAAATGCTAAAACATTTAGAATTCTGCACAGCTGCAGAATGGATGTTCTGCTCCAAAAGCACAAAAATTTTTTTTTTTTAAATTTTACCCCTAATTTCCATGGAAAACATCTGAGTCCTTTGCATTTTCCTCATTCTCTAGTCATATGTCAGACTGAATTTTGGCCGCTCTTTGCTGTGGGGTTGTTCATATCCAAACCAATTGGGCTGAACATTATGTGCTAGGCTGGCAGAATGTTGACAGTGTTACCAGGGTGTGTTCCAGCACAGGGTGCTGCACCTTAGAAGAGTATTAAATGATCCTTACAACAGGCATGAAGAGGTTAAAAAAGCAGTGTCACCATCTGCACCTAAACCAAAAATTTTCCTGTTGACTTTTCATGTTTCTATTTTCCTCTGAAAAATCTGAGAAGCCCAGCTGATTTCTTAGATGCCATGAAAAGAGATTCTTGCTACAGCCGTATAATCCTGCACTTGAATTACAGTTTAAAAATAAAAAATGACAGCCTGATCAGTCTGCTTGATGTGGCTTTCAGACTGAAAGCTACAGCTTCCTCTTCAAATGTTGATAGTGAATTGTTGGAGAGGGTGAAATCTCTGCACTCATAGGGGGAGAAACTCATGTCAGTCATGCCAGAGCATCAGGAAACATTATGGGATCTGGAGGAAATCTGCCAAAAGCTGCACACTATCACTTTCTAAATCCCCAGTTACTCTTCAGTGGTGTGGTCTGGAGATCTTTAAATTCTGACTTAATTAGAAAAAAAACCCCAAAACACATAAATAAACGGTCTCAATGTGGCCACATTTTTAGCAGAAAGGGTTATTTTAGTTGTCATGAAACATTCATTCCCCTTTTGTGCATTTTTATATTAAAACACTAATGAATTTGTATGCCAAAGCAAACTGCCCTTAATTATTCATGATATATAATTCATTAGACCCCAGAGGGAAAGGGGAGGTCATGTGACCAGCATGTGTCTCATTAACATGTGTGAAATGATAATGAAATTAGCAACGGATGGACAACAAATTGGAAGCAACTTTATTGTAACCAGAGGGAAAGAATTGCTGGAATTTTTAGCTGCCTAACGTTGTTTTTGCTGAGTTTCACAAGCAGGATAACTGCAGAGAGTGTGGCAGCCTCCACACTGTCCCCAAACAGGGCTGCTGTGACAGGAAAGTGACACATCTGTGTCTGTACTGCTCTGGAGCCGAGGAAATGCCTGTGGAGCAGGTGGATTGCTTTAATTATGCAGAGGCTGGGAATGGCCTGTGGGGTTTTTTGGGTGGGAATCTCAGAACATCCAGATCATTTCAAAAACATCCAAACTTGGAGCACACCAGATTTCTGGTCAACCTGCAGCAGAGTGCTGCAAGAACCAGAAGATGTAGGATGCTCCTGAAACCAGATTTTTGCAAATGTGCCTTTTCTGGTGATTATTCAATGCTTCAGCAGCTGGAGAGGCACTGGAATGTTGGCACAGAATGTGCAACACAAGCCTCTGTGGCTGGAGCTGAGTTAGGTTTTAGGCTATCTTGTGTGCTGATCAAGTTATTATTTGATGATAATGTGGCCACAGTCATTCCACTCTCACTGCACTAATGTCTTCATCTTGAAACATGTCAAGCATGAATTTAGGGCAGGAAACATAAGGGCTGAATAAGGCTGGGAGGTTTTCTTATAGAGATAAAAATAAAAGGAAAAAAAAAACCTGAGGAAAAGCAAGCAGACCCTTACAAAACACAGACTGAGTTCACATTTTAGACCTGCTGCCACTGTGTAAAAGCAGAGGAAATGTTTATATTGCTCAGGGGAGACTTTGGAGTGTGTTTAAGGGGGATACCTTTTGTTGTGGGCTCTTGTACGTCCAAAGCAGCAATGGTACCCAGTTTTGCAGCACTGGAATTGAGACTTTCTTTTTTCCTGTCCATCACCCCAGCAGCTGTCAATCCAGGGTGCAGTTCGAGCTTTCTGGGAGTTTTCACTTGAGATCATAACGAGGCCTTGTGACTGTCAGTCTCCTTTGGAATGTGATGCTGCCCCTGAGTGCTGCCTTGTTTTCCTCGCAGGGTTTTGAGTCCAGGGGAATATGGATATGCAATTCTGTATCTGTGCTGTGTGTTCTGTTCCTTGCCTGGGTCTGGCTAACCTCCCTCAAAAAAAACATCTTCTGGAGCAGTGCAATTCAAATTATGATTCAAATTACAATCGTGAACGGGCTTTCTTAATGCACAAGAGGAAGATTGTGCATGTTTTTATTACAGATAATTTTTCAGTTATGATAAAAGAAGGATCAATCATAGTTATAAAGGAAATATCATATTACTACAGTGTAATCCTCCTTTTATAATAGCAGAGAAAATACATCTCATGAAAACTGAGTTATTAGCATTTGCCCAGTATTTAAAATGGTTGATACATTCAAGATATCACATGTATCCTTCTCTGACTTTAAAATTCCATAGAGACACATTAGTCTGCTTGGGTTCTTGTCCCAAAATATTCCATGGCCCTGCATGTCTTGGACTCTTTTCTGAAGTGGAGTGATTTTTCTCTTGTCAGTGAGAAGTTAGGAAGTAAAATAAAGAAATGGTTTTCAGCCATTTTTCCTGCCTAGTGTCATTATGGGAGGGGGGGGAGGAATAAATATTTTACACTCTTGCCTTTCCATTCTCTTTTGTTCTAAATGTGTACCCATTTTTGAACACTTATTCTTTCAGATGCAATTTATTTTTCTAGTTCTTTGTGTTGGGATGTTGCTATCCATCACTTATAGGCCGTGCTGTAAAGTACTGGCTGATGGCTGAAGAACTCAGGTCATAAACAAGGTTCTTTGATCTTTCTTCAAGGCAGAGGCTCTTTTGGAAAGCAGAACATGACTCTGCAGTCATAAAAAGGAGTTATGTTAAGCTGGATGTTATCAATGGAGTAATATAAACAGTAATGTCATTAGGAGATAGGGATATTTATCTTTTAATGAAACCAATTATCTTGTCAGTGAATTATCAGCTTTTTATGCGTGTATTATCCATTCTTCAGGATTTCTATTTCATCTTAGGACCTCTTTCATTTTCCTTTGAAGCTTCTAAATGTATATTCTTGGCAGGCTTTGCATTCCAGGTGTGACCAGAACTTGCCTTTGGGAGCTGGGTGGTGGAGAGCCAGGAAGATTGCTGGATCTGCTGACAAGGCAGATACGGTGGCCTAGGAAGGCTGGGTTTTTTCTGACCACTTGAAATGTATTAACATTATAACTTTCTGCATTTTGCTTTACATTGAAAAGTGAGTGTTAAGATGCAACAGTTTTTAATGAATGGCTATTTTTTTGAAATGTGCTCTAAAGGTGACAGATTAGCCAGGAAAAATACGGGGTTTTACTCCTTGCTCCAGCACAGGGCAGCAGGACCAAGGCATCAAGTGAGAGATCCTGAGAGCATTTATTACACTCAATACCTTCCTCCAGAAGACCTAATTTATTTATGTATCATTTGTTATTTTCCACCACCCAATGAGCTCGTGCTTCCTGTAAACTCTGGTCAAATTGTCTTTCAGCTGGGATCCATCCAAGGATCATCCAAGGACCCTCTCTTTCTCAGAACAAGTGCCCCACTGCCCCCTTCAGCTTACAAATATGTCATTTCCCACATGTGGAAGGGTGGGGGAGGGTTGATTTTGCAGTCCTTGTGGCAAAGTCTTCTGCACTGGACTGTGCTCATAGTCTCCAGTAACAACTTTCTCTCTACTTGAATGAATGGTTTTGGAGGGGAGCATTGAGCTGGTTTTTAGGGAGTTTGTGAATCTGCCCATGACTATTTCTTAGGTTCTTGTAGCAAAACACCAGAGATAGGTGAGCCCTCTTTTGTTTCATATTACTTGGGATATGATCCCATCATTTGGATTGTGTGTGCTGTGGAATCCTCTTGCATCCAATGAGGGCCCTTTGCTCAGATGTAAGCTTTATTATCCAAATAGTTCTGGATTCACTTTAGAGGAATAGGAATGCCTTCCTGACCTACCATCAAGTACTAGGAAACTAGGGCTAGTGAAGCCTTTGTCAATATTTTAATTTACTCTAGGCAATTGACTAGAGACCAGGTGGTAACTCTCTATGAAGATGGAGCTAACAGCTCCACACAAACTGTAGATCATCTTGCAACCTAAGATCCAGTATAGTCCAATAAAGTGGATACTACAGAATTAAACCCTCCTGCCTAATATGGAGTTCTAGATATGCTTCCTACTCTGTTTTAGAGCTGTCAGCTTACAACATGTCATCTCATTTAAATTCAACAACTTTTCCAGTCAGTCTCTCCTGTGTTTCCAAGGATGATAGCAGAAATTTGTGTAAGTTCTGTCTGCCTCCTGTCATTCTCCCACCACTCTTACTACACTTCCTACTTCTTTTACCTTCTAGAGAGTAGTAAGTTCTGGAGAAAAAAAATAAAAAAGGTATCACCAAAGAATAAAACCCCCCACAAATCTCACTTAGAAGCTCATTTAAAAATACTCTGCCCTGATCTATGCAATCCTTTGCAAGGATTGTCCCTGCACCATCTCCTGCTTTTTGGAAGTGTTGAGCACAGCATCCCTCAGTGCTGTCCCTCCATTTTTTGCAGCACAACCTTTCCACTGAGCTGCCACTGGACATCACCCTCTCCTGGGTGTTTCCTGACCTCTCTGTCTCCAGATGGGTTGGAGATTAGTTTCTTGTGCTGACAGTTCCCATGTCACCTATCCAAACTTTACTCCTATTAGTAAACTATTTGAATACCTTTGACAGATCAGAAAGGTGGTTTCACACTGAGCTTCCTGATAATTCCTTTTCCAGTTGGCCCTCGCTTTGCCAGACAAGCCATAAAGCTGTGGGTGAAACATTTTTGAAGCTATTACAAATAAATACTCAAGTTATGTTTTGTAAATTATGTTGTTGTCTCGATGGGCAAGGATTTTTATCACACTGAGTTCAAATTAAATTCAGTGAGAAATTCAGGAGTGCAGCTATAAATCACAGCTCTTTTCAGGGCAGGGACTGTTCTCTTTGCACAAGAGTGCAGGTGCTTCAGCAAAGGGGATAATTTTACCCACAGAATTTTTTTGAAGCTGCTGTTTCCCTGAAGGGAAAGGCTGGAAACAAAGGTGTGGGACCATGAGCTCCAGTGATCGTTCTCATCCTTAAGGCAGCAAACTGTGCTGCTTCCCATAAATCCTTGAGCCAGCTTTGCTTCTTCTGCATGTCCAGAGATTATGAGGTGAGAGTGGCAGCTCCTGCTTCCTAATCTTTTCTCCTTTTCCTTTCTCACATGGATTTCCTATGCAAAATTTGATCAGTCCCGCACAGTGGTACAGGGCAGGTGTGGAATGGAAGTGAGAGAGGAGCAAAAAGTGGGTGCTCTCATGGGGAGTGGTCTCTGTGTGGAGACAGGCAGAAATCCCCTCTGACAGAGGGAATGAGAGGTGGATTGGCAGATTTTAGGGTGAGAGGAGGAGAGATGGAAGTGAAGAGTGTGCACTTCTCATGTATCATCACCTGCATGGAGATTTCTGTGAGAGGCAATCAGTTACCATGCGAGAGAGGAAAGACAGATAACACATTCAGAAATAATTGCAGAGCCTTTTATTAGCTGTTATTCAAATTATGTTATCTTAGCCTTTGTGCCTAATTATCTGATGGTTGCTAAACAATACCCAGAGAGCTGAGAGGGGGGAAATGCAGGGCCAGCTCTGGGAGAAATTTAACATCTTACATTTAATTGGAGTGCTCTGTGGGCTTGTCCCTGGGAGGATGGGAGTATTTCCCCTTCCCCAGAGATCTGCAGGAGCTGCGCCAGCCCCAGACACCTCCCTGCACTCCAGTGCTTTGACAGAAGTGCTTTGGGTGTGAGGAGAGGGATTTCCCTTTCGACAAGGCTTTGAGGTGCAGGATGGGATGGGAAACGTCCTGATTGTCCCTCCTGGTTGGAGGGAATGGGGAAATGTGTGGGGCCTGAAGGCCACCCCTGGCCCTTCTCTCCCCTGGGAAATCTCCTGGAGCCTGGCAGCTCTCCGTGGTGGTGAGTCTCAGCTGGCTTGTGGCTCTCCTGAAGGCACAGCTCAGGCTTAACTCCAGCTCTGGGAGGGCAGCAGGTGACCTGGCTTTCAGGGGGAACAGGCACAGAGGCAGAACCTCAGTCTGGGTGCTGGGTGTCCTTTTTGGTCAGCACTGCTAGAGATTTGCACAAACTCAGTTGCAGCTCAGCGTAGCACAAGCCCTGCCTGTAGAGAGGAGTTGTTTCCATGGCTGTGAGTCTCCCAGACCCTGCCCAGCTGCTGTCAGTGAGTTTTTCTCTCTTGCCAGTGAGATCATTGCTCTGAGAGTGCTGCTTTGCTGTATCTTGGCCGAAAATGGAGGTTAGGACCTGTGACAACTCACCCTTAAGGGGAAGGAAGCACCATGTCAGTATGTGGGGGAAAAACCCTCAAGACTGAAAACAAGAGTGAAATCCTGACCCTGCTGTAAACAGCAGGAGGTTCTAGTACTGGCTCCAGAGCACTTTGGGTTATACCTATTACACAAGACAATATCAGCTCACCTTTGCTTTTCCTTTCTGCAGACAGTTTCAATCTCAGTCTACTCCTCCAGGCACCGTCTAGCCTCAAGTACACACCTTTCCTTTTAATTACTGATCTGCTCAGCTTTCCCCTGGCTTGGGGTTGTGGGCTGCTTCAATAAATAAGATGAAAATGTTTTGGCGAGATTGGAATTAATTCAAAGCACAGACCAAAGCAAAACCAAATGCAATTTAACTAAAATAGTTGTGGAGAAAGTGCTGTGAAATGACATGATTGCTGCTGTCTCTTGCTAATACTGGTGAACTCTTGTGCTCTTCATTTTTCTTTCTCATACTTTAAGCTTTTCTTCAGTGTTTGTTTTCAGTTCCCTATCTGTTCTGCATTTGTTTCCAATATTTGGCTCTAATATTTGTTTTCCAATATTGTCAATGGTTTCCATTTTGAGAATCAGATGTCAGGGAAACAAGATGCCTGGAATATGGCAACCACAGAGTGTTTTAGCAGTACCCTCCCCTCTCACCCTTGCACTGACAGCCACTCCATCACTTCAGACTCTCCCCTGGTGCCACCCTCTTCTTCCTCAGGGAGTGGAAACCAGCTGCTCATGGTCCAAGACAGTCTTGCTCTTTTCCTTGCTCTTCCTCTTCTTCCACCCCTCCTTTTGTGGGGGAAAAGTTGCTTTCTGCAAGTTGCAAGTCTGCTTGCTTGGATTTAATCACCAAATGGAGGAGACATGACTCCCTGATATGTTCTTCTGGTGTGTCTTTCCTCCTGCAGTACCATCTCAGTCACATGCAGGTAAAAAAACCTACATTTTCCTTCTCCTCAGCCCTTTCCACTCAACCTGAACTGCGCAGAGGAGATGAGAGAACAGGGAAAGTTACCTCGGTTTCTGAAAACACTGAATCATATTTCAAATAAACATAAGATTTTAAAGTTTGGTAAGCAGGTTTAGACAGGACAACTGCACAGAATTCTGGTACAGCCTGAGAGCTCCAACCAACCGTATGAATATCTCAGGAAAAATCCTAGAGCGCTGATGATTAAATCTCACATGGTTGCCAATCTTTGAATGGACAGCTGTGGTCATGCTCAGCGTCTCTTTCCTGAATATCCACGAAGAAAACCAAAACTAAAATATATCACCACAAAAACACTCTAAGCACAGCAACAAACCTTCTTTTTTGACTAAGTGAAAAGCCTCCTGAATTTTCAGCATTGAATGGATACTTGTGTAGGGCACGTAAGTAAGGAGAAGCACAGGGGCAGGAGAAGGGAAAGAAGCCTGGACATGTGAGCAGTAGTTTTCAGTTTGGTCAACTGTGCATGTATTTTCAAGATCACATTACCTTTTTTTTTTATTACTTAAAAAAGGATTGGCGCATATAATTGAAACTATTTCTACTGTAATTTTGGAAGTATAATGTATCCTGCAAGTCAGAGAAGTCACAGAAGGGCGAGAGAGATTAGTTATTTTATGTCTTTGCTGTCTATTAGTCTTTTCAGCTCCTGTGCCCTATGAGAACCTGGCAGATCCTCAGCTGTAGAGACTTTCTGGCCTTGTCTATGTGGACAGATGTATAAATTCAGCCTCTTTATATCCTGAGGGGCCAGACACTCCCCAGTGCTGTCTGGAAGCCTTTGCTGTAGGTAACATTCAGCATTACCTCTGCACCCCTCGTTTTTCTTGTTTCAGGCTAGGTTGAAAATGTCCCATTTTGAGATATGTTCAGTGCTTTCCACAGCAGTCACAAACCTCCGCTCTGATTTGGGTTTAGGTTTCCCTCTCACAGGCGAGGCAGAGTGAGGGGAGCAGAGGGAACAAGCAGAAATGTGAATGCATTTGATATTTGACATTTATCACAGAGCTTTATATTGAGCTGAATATTGATCTGTTGGGTGGGTGCTTGTTTTGCACCTCCTGCCTGGGAAGCAGTGCTCTTGGCTGAGGGAGGAGGACTTGCACTGGATGCTTCTGTCATGCATGAATGTTAGTTCTTTTTTCAGCATGTTACCATGGCATCCTACCTCAGGTCATTTAATAAGGGAAAAGAGGGTGTAAAAGGGACATGTGTATAGGTTATTAACCTCTTCAGGAGAGCGGTGGGAAAGGACTAACAGAAGGAGGGGGTCACTGTTGGATTCTTGGTACTTCCATTGCCATTTTTGAGGGTACAAATGAAGTGCCTCTTCCTAGCTACCATCATACTGCCATCACCACAGGTAGCCAGGCCCTCTGCCCCTTGAAAGATGGCAAGTAAAGCCCTGAGATCATGGAGTGAGAGGAAACTGGGCTTTACATCACACTAATGCCTTCATCCTTTAGATTACCTGGGTGGGTTTTTTTCTTTGCATCATTCTCTCTAAAACAATCCCTTGTCTTCCTAGAGAAGCTGCTTCTCTCTGTGATTGCCAAAGGCAGTCACATTTCTACAACAGCCTGGTTTGCAGGAGGTTTAGCTTGAACTGCCTTCTGGCCTTATGTAAGGGAGGCAACAATAGAATCTTCATAGTTGGGCTGAACTAGGAAAGTACTTAAAATAGCAGTAAAATCTCTCAGTGTGCACTTTAATTATTAAATTTTGTCCCTCTGCAGAGCAGAGTAATTTCTTTTTGGGATAATTGCCTTTTCAAAGCAATTTTTGCATTAAAGATTCACTGGCTTTTCAGAAGATGCTCCTAAATGCTCCTTATTAAAAATTTATCTTGAGTCTTGTCTTTCCTTGTTCTGCTTTTTACATTTTCTTACTCACAAAACAGTAGCCTTCACTCTCTTCTAGCTTGATCTGTGTTGCACACACTTGTACGTAAAAGCAAAAAATAATGCATCTCACTTCTTCAGCTCTGGTGTCCTGTAAATCCAGGGTGGTTCAGGGATAGGTCAGTTTGACACCTGTTGCCTCACTGCCCAGACTCCCACCCTGCAAGGCTTCCCTTCTAAATCACATGTGACTTCACTCTATCCCTTTTTGTTTGTGGTATCTCAAAGAAAAAGAGAAATATTATGGAAGGACTCTAATAAAATTTCCCAGTTTATGCTTGAAAGTGTATCAGCAGCTCAATATTTTCTGAATCTAGAGATGGAATTGCCATCTCTTGAAGTAAGTCTTGGTCTGTCTCTGCCACCTTTCATTGACTGCTGCTGATCTCACCAGTGAATTTTTTGCGCATCCCAGAGGAAGGAGGAGTTTTGTGAAGGAATTTCACAGAGACCACCAACACACAAACAAAGAAACAAAGCTGCTCTCCATATCCACTGGGGAACTCCCTTAGAATAATCCTGGTGATTCCCTGTAAGGTATTGGCCCATGTTTGAGCGACAGTTTTCAGGGGGCAGAGTTTAGTCAGAAGAGCATTTTATACTGACCCACGCTGGCTGAAAGATATTAGAATTACTTTCTTTGTGCATCAGTAATGCCACATTAGGGCACCTGAAGGTTTCTTCTTATCCCTCTATCTAAGTAATTCAGAATTAATGGAATTTTAATAGCCAGAATTTGTCTTAAAGGAAAACATAAAGATGACATTGAATTAAGGGAACTTGAATTCATCTCCCATCTGATAACTCCTTTTGGCAGCTTCTCCTGGTGCTCATCCTTTGATTTAAAGGGAGTTACTCCAGATTTTTAATAGTACAAACTATTCATCTCATCAATAAACCTCGAAAGTTTAGAATTTTTCCCCCCCATTTCCTCACCAGCTCCTCTACTTAAGAGGATAACTGTGGCCTTCAGAAAAAAAGCAAGCTTTCAAGAGTAGGGTCTCAGACAGGGAGTTTAGACTGGGAGATAATGTTAAAATTCAGTTGCAACACACAGCCAGGTTTTAAGATACAGATTCAGTTTTGATTTTACTGAACCTTCATATGCTTGTACTCATGTCAGCTAAAATTGGGGGAAAAAATTACTGAGACAAACTGATCTTGTGAAATTTTCCCTGCCCTTTCCAGACTGAAAATAAGATTTTAGAAAATTAGTCTGCATATCACGGAACCTGATCTGAAGCCCTGGTGCAGATCTGAGTTTTAGGTGATGATCTCCCACCCCAGAAAGAGAAAAAGACAGGTTCTGTGGAGCTGCGGTTCAGGTCTCTCTCTCCCTTCAGTGGGCTGCATTCTGTGCTCTGCAGGCTGTCTTGCCCAGAACAGCTGTGGCTGTCATCCACTAGCACAGTGTTAAAATGAAGACTGATTGTCTTTCCATCCGTGCAGTTAGCTGCTGTCAGTCTCACATGTGGCAAGCAATTGGTGCAGGGTTTTTGTCCTGGAGTTAGCTGGTTTAACCTTGAATTTAGTGAGTAAATATATAAAACAGCAACTGGAATTTGGTAGTGACCAAGGAATGTTATTTGCAAAACTCTGTCTCAGCTTCCAGCTGGCACTTCTTGAGGGGCAGCAGCACAATTGAGATTGGCAGGAAGTGGATTTCATGGTCTGAATTCTAGCAGAGGGGCCAACTACCTGCACAGTGTGTGAGTTATGAATCTTGCCGTTCTCAGTAGCAAAGAGCTTTCTTTTCACACTTATCTCTGGTGCTTGTCAGCATTTGAACTAATTACAGTCTCTTTTTAGAAGGGTATGGCTTTATGTAGTCATAACAGAACTCTATAAACCAAGCAGCAATCTTCTCTCGTGACTGCTTTGGATTGCACTGACATCTTCACCTTCTTTACACCTTGCTGGGTTTTGCCCCAAGCTTCCATGGTCATTTTTACAGCCCCTTTTGTCTGCAGCTCATGGCAAAAGAACATGCAGATGCAGAAGGAAGCTGTTGTTGTGACATTTAAATAGCTACAGGAGTGAACAAACACCAGGTTTAGTACTCCTGGACTCGGGAGACATCAGCCTTTCACCTTTTGGCTTCCAGCTCTGTGGTTTGTGATCACTTCTGCAAACAATTTGGCATTAAAAACTCTCTTATTTTGTGCTTCTCCATGAGGAAAGCTTGGGCCTGTTGTCAGCACATGGCTTTTCTTCCCCTTGGAGGAAGGGAGGGAGTGGTTTTCAGAAGCAGAGTTATGAAAATGTCATTTCTTGTCCTGCCCTTGTCCCAGAGCAATTTTGTGAGCCTGGGGCTGCTCTGGAGTCCTCAGCTTTGCCTGAGACTGTGCTGCTCCCTCCAAGCTCCATCATCCACTGGCACAGCTGAGGCCCCAGGAGTGTGGGACATGCCTGATGGGCTGTGGGAACAGGACACCCCAAGGTTATTCTAGTGCCCAGGCTGTTCACATAGCAGGAAAGGCAACAGACTCAGCCTGTGAAGCAGCTCTTGGCTTCTGGGGAAAAAACCCATATCCTTTGGTGTCCTGTTTGTCCATGATTTGTGCTGTGGTACCTCAAGGAGGCCCCATCCTCCCTCGGGAATGTCCGTAGCCGGCAGTTTTCGCTCCGTCACATTCTGTGGATGTGCTGAGGTGACAAGGATCCCACTGTACTTTCAGCTCTGCTGCCTCTGGCTGCCAGCACACGCTGCACCCCTACAAGTGATTTCCTGTCCAAGGGGTGTGCAGGCCGATTTAATTGCTAATAGAACTGATCTGATAACACAGAGCACACAGCTATGTGGTGTTAAGACATGGGAGAAAGGGGCTAGGAGCATAGTAAAAATAGACTCTGAAGAGGTTTTGTAATGTAATGCATCTGGACAGTGTAGGTTAGAGTGTGTGGACTAAACATTTTTCCAACTTTTGTTTTTCGTAATATTTTCCTTTGTATTTTTTAGAGGCCCATAATCTTCTGTTCCTGTCATCAGGACTTTGTTGTGCTCCATTTGCTGTCTTGCATTTAGGTTCATTTGCATTCTAAGGGTTTCCAAGTACTTTAAAAATGGTCATTAAGTATATCTTGGCATGTCTTTGAAAAGTATTATTAATTGTATGCTTCAAATTTTACATATCTCCGTGGGATATCTTCACCACACAATACTGGGGTTGGATGCTTTTCTTCCATTCTCTTTTCCTCCCTGAGATTTACAGATCCAGACTCTGCAAGTGTATTGTATTGTAAGCCTAAACTGTTCTCTTTATCCCTGGGATGTCTTAAAGAAACTGACAGATGAGTTATGAGTTAAAATTTAGGTCTGGCTTTAAAAAGAGGTACTAAACCCACCAGTGTATTATTATGCTGTGGGATCATTTCAAGAGCCCCTTTTATTGCCAAAAAGAGTGAGTCTCTTCTGGTCTCTGTACAGTGGGAATCAGAGGTAGTAGAAATAGCAAACAGTTGTCACTGATAAAAATAAAGGAAAATGTGAACCATTTTGCAGTGGACTAGGACTCAGTAAGAGACAAAGTCTTTTGAAATCTGTATGCAGCAATTTTTTGCTTGAGGTAGGCAGTGAAGAATAAAAATCATGATGTTAGTATCTTTCATAGAGCACTGTGAAATAAATCAAACAAAATAGAGGGGAAAAAATTATATGGTATTAATAGAATTCACATTATAATGGATCAAGGAACCAACTACACGAAGAAGGAAAAATACTCTAGCTGTGTGGTAATATTTGCTCATTTTATTTTTATTTGGTGACTTTACGCTGAAGAGACAAAATAAAATGTTCCCAAAAATTAGTTATGATAGGTGTTTGAAAAAAGGATGCAGATCCTGAGTCAGGGACATGGACACTGTGGTGCACTGGAAGGAAAAGTACCAAAATTCACAGCCATTTGGCTCTGTAGCAACTCGGAGATGCTGAGCTACACTGAGCCTAAAGAAGCAGCCACAAACAGGAGGTTTAAAGCTCACCTGGGGACCAAAGGGAAGAACCTACAGTTCCCCTGAAAGGGGGCCAAGCTGAAGGACATTTCTTCCATTTATTTTCCCCAGCTAATACCCCGTTTCCTGTCAGTTCAGCGCCAGAGCTCACTTTGCTGACTGCAGCGAGACAGTCAAGATTCAGATTTCCATTCTCCAGTGCTTTGCTGCTTTGGAGGAAAGCACAGACATAATCCATCATTAGTTCTGGGATACAGCTGGTCCTAATAGCCCTGTGTATGAGCACTCCAGGAGAGCTGAATGTTGGTTTCCAACCCTGGGAGAGCCTCCTGAGTCTGTCCTTCAAATACTTCTATTTATACATTTATTTCAGTTTCTGGTAGGAGACAAGGATGTGAACAGGTCACCAAGCTACCATATCACCTCCCACATGGACTGTGGTTTGTGAGCCATAGACCAGGGCTCAGTGAAACCTGGGCAGGATTCAGCTTTGAAAAAGCACAGGAAAGTGGATCAAGAGGGATCTCTAATTCTCCAGCATAACCTTTCCCAAGTCTCTCAAGAAAACAGGGTTTCTGAGCCACAGTGACGAGCAGGGTTTGGGATGTGGGGGGGTCTTTGCTGCTGTAACTCATTTCTTTATTGCTTTCAGAGGCTGCAGCCCCCGTGCTGTTCCCCATGCTGGGATCTGTTCCAGGGGATAGAAGGTGATGGGGCAGGCACTCTGGTCTCAGCTTTCCTGAGGACAGATCCAGCTGCATTTTGTATCTGCTGTCAGTATTTAAAAAAGCAAACTCTCAGAGCATCCATGGGATCCTGGAAGCTGTGCTCCACTGTATAGCAGCCCTCTCCTGTACCTAGCATGGGGAGCAAGGGTTTGTCCTCAAACAGGTCTTGCTGGGACTGCATTTAGCAAAACTACTCAGGGATTTGTGGGGAAGTCCTATAAAGTGAGCTGTGAGGAAGGGACTTAACCCTAAGGAGAGGTTTGCACATATTGAATGGTTAGAGGGTAAAATTCACTGCCAGATCACCCCTGAGTTGGGGCAGCTCTTCATCCCTACAGCTGAGGAATGCTGGCACAACCTCTGGCTGGCCAGGGAGCCTTTTGGGATCACAAGAAGCTACCCGTTGCTTTGCTTTCTGCTACACGCATGTCTACAGCATTAGTTTGGGCTTTACAAGTGGAAATGGTGCCAGAAGAAATCTTGCTGTCTTTCATTTGTCTTTAGAACTTACACATTCCCCCAAAGCAAGGAGCTATGAATTTATTGTGTGTATACATAAGAATTATGTGATTGCTTTTGGTTTAGTGCAAAACTCTGATTTTGACTTTGGAGTTTCAAGTAAAGAAGTTTTGCATGTTAAATATTACAGTCTAGAAATTGCTCAATAATGAAAAAGCCCTGCCTGAGGTGAGATTACTTCTACCTGGTGCTCAGCGGAGCTGCAGTCAGTGGAGCTCTGCTGCTGAGGTGATCCCAGATGTGCCACTTGAAACAGGTGAAGTAACAGTGTACTTCTGAAAAGTGTCTTTGGAATCGAGGAGCAGGAAGTTCCTATCACCTTATCCTTGGTTTAGCCTCATTTTTGAGCACTGCAGTTAGTTTGTCTGCCATGAAATCTACTTTAGTTTTATTTGTCAAAACACTTGCATTCATATTTTGTAAATCAAAACATGTATTTAGCTGCCAGTGTTTAAAAAAGGCAAGCCCATAAGACAACACCTGAGATTCTGGAAGCCTTGTCAGTGTGTGCTGGCTTTGCTGCTGTTGCATCCTGCTCTTAAATCCCTGACCTGCTGCTCTTGTTTCAGAGCAATGCCTGGAGAGGTGGGGGGTGTCCTGTGCCCAGCAGCAGCACCGAGGCTGAAAAGGCACTTTTGGGAGCCTGCTGTCTCCCTGCTGCAGTGCAGGGGCTGCTGATCCCTCTGGGAAAGGGTCTGCTGGGCCATTGACCCCAAAGGAGACCAAGCTCACAGTGTTTCTGCTGTACCTGTTAGAGTGTGCTAAACTGCAGACTGGAACAAGCCTTTAAACGTTCACTTGAAAGCCTCTTTTTTTGTTTCATCGCTCATGCTCAGAAAACTTCTCAAATGACTGTTTTTCCCAAGCCATCCCCACTCTGTTATCATTTCCATTATTAAACATTTATATAAACACTATAATATTTTATAGTGTTTGACAGAGATTTCCACGTCTGCTAATTAGCATGGTCCCTGGCACATGGAATATACTTTTATTATTACCCATTCATGGCCTTGCTATTCAGAAGAGGTTCTCTTGTGAATGGAAACGTGCATTGCTGCACTTCAGGCCAATAAGTGTGACATAAAATATGACACACAAAATTAACTGCTGTTCTGCAGGATCCAGCAACTGGGGGTGATGTGCATATGGTCATACTGAGGCTCTGTTTGTTTGCATCATTGCTTTTCTGCCTTATTAAAAGTCTAAGAGAGGAGAATATTGGGAGAAGAAGAAGGGGGAGAAGAAATGAACAAATCTATCTTGGCATAAATAGGTTTGGCTCAGCAGTACAACAGTTGTCAGCAGCCTTTTCCACAGCCTGTTACCCTCTGTGAGGAGAGCACAAAAAAGTGATTGAAAAGTCAGTTTGTCGGCTTTCAGCATTCTTGGAAAGAATCTGAAAAAAAAAAAAAAAAAAAAAACCAAACCAAAACCAAACCCTGAAATAAAAAATTCTGCTTGTAGAATGAAGTGTGCTTTGTCCGCGTCTAATGTCAAAGCAGAGCTTGCCAAGCAGAGGTGCAGCCCTGTGTCCACCCTGATTGCCTGGTCCAAGGATTAGATTAAAGAAAGTGGCCTCTCTTCTTTTTTCCCCTTCCCTCTGCTCATTCCTTCTTTGATTTTTTTTTTTTTTCCGAGTTGAGACAGAATGACTCTTTGAGCCCATTTCAATGAGGAAAAAAAACCCTATTTGCCTTCAGCATTAGCACCTTCACGGAGGACTTTGCAACCATGAAGACTTTGCAAACCATTTGAGTGGGTGTACTTGAAATAGTTTCTGTTGCAGTGATCCCAGAGAAAGAAAAGGAGGATCCTAGTGGATGAAGAGAAAAGGTTAAACAGAGTCTGGCTGCAGTCTGGCAAAGGGAGTTGCTTCTCTGGCCAAGACCAGCTCTTTTTTCACCCTGTTTGTGCCTTGTAGAAAAGAGCTATGGAAAAAAAAAAATTCCTAAACTTCCAGAGAAACTGTCAGTGAAATTAATTCCTATATCTAAGTCAGGGTTTACTCATGTGCATGCTCAAAGAGCAACAATAAAGTGAGATCTCTATGTGTGGGTTTCATGCATGCATTTATATGTGTATATGTGTAATATGTGTTAACAGCTATGGGAAATGATTGAGGGCATTTGACACATTTCGCTATTACTGTGTGACTTGTCATGTAATGAAGTATCATTTACTTCAGGTTTATTCTGATAAAGACTCAAAGTGAGCATCGAGTGGATGTGGGTGTGTTTGCAGTTCTGGAGTCATAGTTTGAAACGCCTGAAATGCTTTGTTAAATGTACCTATTTTTAAACTGAGGGAAGGACTGCTTCCAGTTAAATGCAGTATCCCACGGTTTCTCAGGGCCTCCCACACCTGTGTAGCTAGCCACTAGCCTGCCCCAGGCTGTAAAACCATTGAGAGTAATTAAATACTTACAGTGCTGGACTCCAGCTCGCTCCTGAGAGCAGCAAGACACTTTACAGCCCACGTATATTCCTGTGGAAAATGGCCTGTGGTTGCAGAGAACCTCCTGGCAAGAGGCTCACCCAAGTGCTAATTAATCACAGGATCACAGAATGTGCTGAGCTGGAAGGGACCTGCCAGCAGCATCAGTGTTGCTTGGAACCCCAGCCTGGGAGAAGTCCTGAGCACAGCAACCTCAAGGAAGGCATCAGGTGCCCCCTGGGGCTGTTCTGTTTTTGACTCAAGGACCTGCTGCAGAAGTGTAGCCACAGCGCTGCTGCTCCAGCAGCAGGGAGGAGCAGCAGGACAGGTACCTAAAGGAGTGGAAGAAAGGATGGAGCAGCAGAAGGGATGGATGGTGTCCACTCCTTGTGCTCTTGTGTGATACTCTTGGCCCCGGTGCCTGCAGCAGGGAGGGCCCTGCAGTACGTGCTGCACTTTTGCAGAGCCTGCAGTGAAACTGTGCCCCTGCGGAGAAAGGGTGTCCCCAGAACTCCTCTCTGAGGCAGATATAGAGAAATATTTCAGACAAAGATGTGTGTCTGGCACCTCTTAGACACACTTGCATAATTTTCCCTTATCACATGTTGGGTGTTTCCAAGTTTTTGACGGTGATCTCTGCTCCCAGATGTATGATTCCAGGAAATGAAAGCAGATGGAAGTTTGAGGGCTGCAATAGATCCGTTGCTGCTTCCAGCACATTAATTCAAGATCATATCATGAAGCATAAAAACATGTCATCTTTGCAGTGTTTGTTGTTCATAGGAAAAAGATAAAAAGAAAGAATGCCCTAAATGAAGCACAGAAATGAGAGAAGAATATCTGCTTTCGTTTTCCAAAAATATTTCACTCCCTCTTATTTGTTTTCACACCAGTCAGGTACTGCTGGTTAACTTATCTGTCTGCTCCACAGTAAAACTGTGATACAAAAAATCCAGATCTGTAGAGGATGAATACCAGTCCTAAGGAGAAGGCTTAAAATAGATTGAGTTTTAGCTAGCAAAGTTCAGAAACCTCTTTTGGAAAGGCTTAGGTAGTTTTTAGCTCAGATGGGCACTGTCTGAGCACATCTACTTACTCAGAACTGAAATGTAAATAGAGAGAAACAAAACCATGTCTATGTAGTTTGGGAAAAGGAAAAAGATGTTTTTGAGCACGCCGTGCCTTGCACATCATGACTGTTTTTTTATATAACAGATTGTGGAGATGATGTGAAATAAAACATATATATATATATATATATATATATATACATATATATATATATATATATATATATATAAAATAAAGATTCGGGTCTGGTTTGGATCTTCAGCAACTGCACTTTGACTGTAGCTCCCAGGTATTCCCACTCATTTTCCAACAATATCTCTTTGAGATATGTTTCCCACTGCCAGAATTTTATTTTGTTAAGTTCTGTGAAGGTGATGGCCTGACTTTCTGAGACTGTCACTATCAAACCTTATTACAGAAGTCATGGACAGCAGCAACTCTACCAATTGCATTAGAGGTCCAATTGTATTTTGCTTGTTTTTCATGTGTTCCATGTTGATAGAGGAGTAGCAGGATATTTTTTTTCTTCTACAAAGAACATTCATGAAAAGATTTGAGTCGGATTGCATTCATCTCAATTCTGCTCTTGCTATATTTGACGTCCAGTATCCAGCTTGAGAGTAAAACCAGCTTGGGGGTAAAAACCAGAAGGATATGATGGTTCAGACTGAAAACAGATTCTTACCTGATCCTTGTTTAGAAATGGAAACTGAAGCTAAAGCTCTGAGCTGTTTCTTGTGGACTAGTATTTGTATGTGTGTGTGTGCATGCTTATGTATTTTGCAGCTTTAAACACACAGGGCAGGAAAAACATTTATTACTGTGTTATGTGGGTAGGTGGCACTCTTGTTTTCATGGCAAACTAAATTTTTGTCAGAGCATGTACATTCAACAGTGGGCTCCATTTGGATTCCTTTGGTTTGCGTTGTGAGAAGGATGCTCTGCAGGCTTCCTTTGTGTTATCAATTGAATTGAAATTAATAAGTAGGAGCAGCACAGCTAAGCCATTTCCCACTGTTTGGGGTATTTTGCATCTCTTTCCTTTTTTGAGGTGTGTACAGAGTTCAGAGATGCTGTGAGAAGACCTCTTTTTGAAGTGGCTGCTCAGATTTTAGGATCAGAAGAAGAGACTGGTTTCTAACTGTGGATTTAAGCCCTGTGATTTCCCATGATCTGCCATAATTGTACGCTGAATTTTAGGCTTTTCCCATTCTCTGTGACAGGCCTAAGTTCACACCAAGTTCTCAGAATCTTGCTTATAAAAGGGCAAAATTTTACACAGCTAGCAAACCCAGCATTATGCATATCTGTCTCAGCTGAAATTTCCAACTCTTAGATCATAACTTGAACCCCCCTGGAAAATCTGTTTCGCTTAAAAACAGTTATGATGATGTACGGTTAAATTACATATATTATCAAGTAAATGGCAGGAACTGAAAGCAGAGTTTATGATCTTGGCACTGCAGTGCTGAAAAAGTAGAAAATTCTGCAGCAGAACAGCACCCACAAAGATCTGATCTGCTCTTTGTGCCTGGTAAAATTGCTGGGTAAGAGGCTCTTCAGGAAAACTTTTGGTTTCTGGAAAGCTTAAGGCAGAAAGCTGTGTGGCTCAGCAATGAAACATTTTTGTGGACTCACAGATGTAGTTCCTAGCTTGCCTGTCCAAATCTCCATGTGTGCCACTGGTACATTATTCTTGAAGTTAAAAAATAATGCTCATGTTTTAGTAGGATTGAATCTTAAACATAATTTAAAAGTGGAAATGGCCTCTGGAAAATGTTCAAAGACCTTTTAAAATATCCTTAGAAATAAAATGATGTATTAAAAGTGAATGTGTGCTAAAACTCAACTACACCAAGAATCCTAGGAGCCAGCAAAAAGCCTCCTTTTATTGTTTTGCTTTGAGGGATATCTGTGTTCCTTACATATCATCTTGCCCCAGGCAGGGCTGAACATTTCATGTAACATGATGACCCTGGAAAACGCACTGCAATTTTGGGATAATTCCTGATGAGAATTTATGGCTACATAAGCATATTATAAGTAAAGCAACCAGTTTTCCAAGCCACAAAATGCTGCACTGCTCTGTGTTACTGCAAGGAACACTTAGGCTGCTTTGCTCCAGCACAATGAATAGGACCTCTGTTATTCAAAGGTAATAGGCAGGCTAAAGAAACCATGATATGAGAGGAACTGACTTTCTTGTTTTGCTGGTTTTGCAGGGTTTTTTTTGACTGGTTTGGAAGGTTTGTGCTGCCACTTATTAACTTTCTGTTATCGTCACTTGGAGACTGGAGCAGGTCCTTTCCTTCCCCTCCTCTCTCTCTGAACAAGAGAGGGATTATAGTCCTCTGTCATAGTGCCCCAGCAGCTGGGGGCACCTTATTGCAGTGAAAAAAGTATATTTAGAGTTATTGTTTCATATAATGTAATGCTTTTCAGTGGAGGGGAGTTTGGGGGCATGGCTGTGTTCAAGTAGCTGCAATCCCAATGGAGCTGAGCAAATGGAAAAACTGTGGGACAGGAAAGAGGGATTTCTAACCCCTGGGGAAAAAGGATGATGGCATACACCCTGTTGTTTTCCTTTGCACTTCTGTGTTTCTATTGCAGATGAAGGCTTCACATAGCAAAGATATTTTTCAGGAAAAATTAATATTGTCATTCAACCATTTACAGATGCTTATAACTTTGGCCTGGGGGTGAAACATAGGATTGTTTCCTCAAGAGGTGACAATCTGGCTGAGATCAAACACCAAAGCAAGATTCTGAATGGAAGTCATAAGGAATGGTAGACTGATGTGGAAATTCCTTTACAAGACTGACTTAAGGCTGACATGTTGGAGAGCACAGGTGTAATTTGTCAACTACTCATGGATACAATGTTATTTTTGTCTTTTTGCACTAAGCATGTATTCCATGGCTGCTGAGACTACAACAGCAGCTGTTTCAGAGGTGCAGCTAGTCCCCAGCTAGCCCATGCTGCTTGTTTTAAAGAAAAATGCTCTTTTTCTAAACTGTGTTCATTCTTGTCAGTTCCTCTGGACAGCTTATGTTCTTATTCAGATTTTGGATATGTCCTTTTTCATATCAGAAACTTCCTGCATGTATTTAAAGTGAGCATCTACTTGATGCAGTGGTCAGAGCAATGTGCTTGAAACATCCCTGTAGAGCTCTGTGAAGTGTCGGAGGGTCATGTCTGATTTCCATAGGCTCTGCTTGCTCAAAGCCCTCCTTTTGTCTCCTGACAGATCTGTATTCTGATTTCAGAATGTCAATTATCCATACCTCCCTATTTCCCCTGCTCCTTATGTGTCAGCCCACCTAGAAGCTTTCTATTAATTTATCAAATTGTCATTGGGCTCACTTTGTTGCACTGCAGCCATTAGCCTGTCCATTTGCTTAATTGGTCCATTTCCCGTTTATTATTCAGTCCCTGAATCACCATTTGAATATTTTTTAGTTAACTATTAATTGAATACCATTTCTAACATGATTGTATTGTCTACATTCTCATTTTTGCATGATCACTAAGAGAAAGGGGTTTTTCTTATGATGCATATGAGAGTCTCCGGTTAATTGGTGGTTGAAAAATGGGAAGTGATGGCTCTGTCCAGTAACTACAGAATCAAAGAGTCTATTGATTAAGTGGTTGAACATGAAATTCAGGTTTCTGTTTCGGTAACTGCAGCTGATAGACTATTAGCCAGACCCCAGTGCCGGGGTGTAGCAGGCTCAGGAATCTGTGGGGAATTTGTGGTAAATGATTGCCACACAAACAGCTTTTATCCTGGGCTGTTTGTGAGGCTCTTGGTCAGGCAGCATTGTGCAAGTGTCAAGGTCTTCTGCTCTCCTAAAGTCTCCAGCTTTCACTGCAGGCACCAGTTCTCCACATGCCTTGTCTTCATCTCATGTGGTGTAGCACAAAAGCTGGCATAGAGGCTGCTCATCCAGCATTGCATTCAGTTTTGGGCAGGATGGCAGTACGCTCCAGCTGGCATCCCAGTCACTTCTCCTGGCTCATTTTGGACATAGTGATTGCAATATCCAGGGCATGAACAAAGCACAGTTAAGGGGAACAACCTTTTCTTGCTGTTCATTCTTAACCAACATCTTTCCTGCGTTAGAGTGGGGCCTGTAGGGGAAGTTGATCCATGAGAGAGGCCTGAACCTCCCTGGCTGTTTTGTGCCAGTCCAACAGCTCAAGGTTTATACAGTGGCTGCCATTGCCACAGCCTGTGATTTATGAGGAACCTGGGCGGAAATCACAGATTCACAGAATCATAGAATGGCTTGGGTTGGAAGAAACCTTGAAGATTATCTCATTCCAACTCCCTGCCATGGGCAGAGTCACCTTCCACTACCCCAGGCTGCTCAAAGCTCCCTCCAGCCTGGCCTTGGAGACTTGGAAGCCACTGCTTCTCTAAGCAACCTGTGCCAGGGCCTCACCACCCCCACAGGCAAAAATTTTTTCCTAATATCTGATACAAATCTACTCTTCTTCAGTTTGAAGCCATTCCCCTGGTCCTGTGCTAGAAATGTTAATAATGGAAGAAGAAAAACATGATGAACTTTGTGGGAGAGAATTTAAGCTGTGGAGAGCTCTGGGGCTGCATAGTGACACAGAGAGTGTCCTGTAGGTTTGCTCAGCACCATCTAAGATTTGTCTGAGCTCGCTTTTGTGAGGGCAGGGCTCCTGCTCATAGAGGATTGATATGAGTATCAACCCAGACTTCAAGTCTTGGCTTTCTTCCTAGCTGGGCCTGGGCCTGGGAACATCTGGCCTATTGATTCAGATGGAGTTTTGGGTTTGTAGTCATCAAAGCCGGATTTTGGAGGAGTATATTCGTTCGCAGTCATGGTGTGATTTCCAGAAATGATTGCCCTTGTGTTAGGTAAGCCCAGAGTTTAGGCTCTGGGCATAAAGAGTGCTGGTCTTCCCCTCAGGCTGGGGGGAATCTTCTGGAGAGTATTGTCTTTGTAGACAGTAGAAACAGATCTCTAAAATAAGAGGGAGGCATAGAGATGCCTCAGTGCTAACATCAGGCAGGGTGAGAGTCTGTGTTCACCTTGGTGTTTTTGTGTTCCCAGCTTGGTTCTGATTACTGTAAACATCTACAGAAAGACTCATCTGTCCTGTGGTGCTGACACAATAGGCAGCATCCAAGCTTAGTTGTTCTTGACCAAATTATTCAGAAAGAAAGCTTACAGGTTTAGCCAAATGTAGAATTACTCTTTTGGAAGGCAATAAAAGTGCAGGACTGCGAGTCATCGAAGTAATCCCCCAGATGGCCAAGGAAAGAGCACAGCCACAAACAAAAGCAGCTCTCAACTTGGAGTAGCCTCCAAACTCACTGCTATTCCAGAAGAGTTGCTAATCAAACGTGTGTTAGTCTTTGAAAAATGCATTGGGAAACAACAGATTTCTAAGTTGCAGCAGTGTGGAGATAATTTGATTTACGCTTTCTCTGCATTGGGTGCAGAGTGACTCATTTTTATAAGAGGCTCTTAAATTTAAACAGGATGATATTGCACCCCCCAGGCAAAAGGAGAATGGAGCCAGATAAACATTGACTGGGAGGAGATGCACATCCCTGCTGAGCTGAGCACCACCCAGACAGAATTTTGGGAGGTTCCTTAACCTTTGCTCCCGAGGTTGTGATGCTGACAGTGCTGAAGCTCTTTTCCTTAAACAATGTGGGTAGCTTTGGAGCATTCCCTTATGCTTGGCTACCTCCAGCACTTTGAGGGCCCCCGGCCTCAAGTGCTTCCCCTGCCACCACAGAGAGTGGGCCAGGCCAGGCCAGAATGCAAGCGATGATGTCACCATTGTAAAAGAAATTAAATGCTCTGTGGGAATCCAGGAGACGAACCCCAAATTAAAGATCTTTTGGCTAAACATGAGCACTAAGGAAAGCTTGCAGAGATCAGAATAGTGTTGCATGCCAACATGGCATTTGATGTCCAAGATAAAAGGGGGACTTATGTCAGGAGTGAGACTGTTTTAGCAAGAGAAAGAAATCTTAGTGTCTCTGTTGGAATGCATAAAAACACATGTTTCCGATGTGGTTTTCTCATATGCTAAATGAACAGGACATCTGGTTGTGTTTTTAAAAATTAAACTGACTGACACTAAATCAGTGCTTTACAAAGCAAGAGGTAGTAAACCAAGAACATCTAATAAGGTAACAATGAAATATTTGGAAGGACTTCAGAGTATTGGAAACTCACACAACCAAAAGGAGCTGAAATATTGTGATATATATGAGGCCTTAACTTCTCATTTATCCATGCTATTTCTTGCTGCACTTCACAGTAATATGTTGCATTCCCATTGGTATAGATTTCTATATGTTAGTGCCAAAATTCCAGATGTTTTCTAGGTAAATCTCTGGAGACTATTTTATTGTGTTTCATTTCTCCTTTTTTTACAATTCACTTGTCTTGAACTCCAGCCATTGGTAATAAAAATCCATAGAGCCTGCAGCTGAGCCAAGTGGACACCATTGTCCTGTTTTTTCAAGTTGGGATGGGTTGATCCAAGTCTTGAACAAAATCCAAACCACTGGAGTTTTCCAAAAGTTCATCTCTCTCTATTCTCTTTATTTTTTAACCCTTCATGCACCTCGGAATAAAGAGTCAAATGCTTTGTCTTTTCTTTTTCCCCTCCACTCTGTCTTGAAAAGTTCAACCCCTCTTCACCACAACAGCCTACCCACAGTTGTTATCCTTCAGCCCTTCTGCAAAGTCCTGTCCCTCAGAGCCCTGACCTGACCAGTGCTCCAGGGTTCTCTATTGCTCCTCCTTCACCCCTAATCTGGCGGCTTCCTCTGCTTTCCTCTGGAGTTAAAGGAAAAGCAATGTGGAGGTGTGGTCTTGCCTCATCCCAGAGCCACTTTGTGCTCAAGTCTTCCCTTTCTGCCTTGCAGGCACAGCACAGCGCTCCAGCTGGGCACTTCCAAACCCAAGCGCCCCTTTGCCTTCCAGGGCTTGGGGTTTTTAAAAAGCTTTTATTAATGAATTAAGATATAATGAAGCCTGCTGTCCCCTCTGCTTCTCAGTTTGCCATCTGTTTAAGTTGTAAATACCTTCAGGTTCTCTGGTACAGCAGAGAGATTGTGGTGCCCATCTTGCACTGAAATCAGTCCATGGTTACTGGGGAATTCAGGTCTCTGCATGCTGACAAAACCCCTGCTTAATGACATAGAAATAATTAGCCACTTTGCTGTAGTGGGAATTCAGTTAATTTTAAAGAGCTGTGAAGTTTCGTTTCAGAGTTGCCGCAATCAGCGGTTACATTTTATAACCCATCACAGGCATGTTTGATCAACCACGCAGATTTTTTTATGTGAACATACCCACCCACCAGATGTGTACAAACATAAATCATTCCACAGCATAACCTGATTATGTTTTCTTAGTAGTTCTGGGCTTGACTGATCCTGCAGGAGAAAGCAGTGCCACTCAGAGAACTCCAAACTGTGCCCAAGAGCTGCTTGGATCTTGCAAGCGCTGCTCTGCTCTTTCCCTGTCAGGGAGAAGGATGAATGAAAGGAAGTTGTTGCAGCTCTGAAAAGGGGGTTTCTCTCTCCCCACACGGCCAGGTAGATGTGGCTGGTGCAGAGTGCAGCCTCTTGCCTGGCCTGTGTTTGCTGTGCAGAGCTCAAGGACTAGAGCTGCAATGCAGTAACTGGTAACTCCCGCTCCCTGCAAGGCTGGAGGGAATTCTTTCCTGCTCTAGTAAGCAGCTGGAGTGGTAAGTGCCAGCCTCCCAGGTTTTTGAACGATTTCTATTTTTCTTTGCTTTCTTGTAGCTGAAATACACTTAGGCAAGGCAGGTAATATCCTTTATGCTTTGTGTTATTGCTTGTGAATTATATATTTATTTTAAAAATAGTACAAGTTATCTATATGCTGTGAAGTTTATAATTCTTGTTCCAGTAGATATGACTGTTGGTCAGTATTCTAATTACCTGAAGAGCTGAATATTTGCTGTTAATCAGTAGATGTTTCAAAATGAAGCAATTATAAATGGGCCAAACCTAAAATTCCAGACAGGAGCGCTCTCACAGTGGATCCAGGAATGGCACTTAACAATTTCCAGGTTCCAAATTTGAGTCTCCAAATTGCATCACAAAGGAAGGTACTGCTATCATTAATTATAGTTTCACATGTTGAAACAGATGTTCTGAAACACAAAATCATTTCCTTTACAGTTCCACTGTAATGCTACCAGTTGATCTTCAGTCCTGTATCGCAGGTAGTGTCATAAAAACCTTGGATCCATTTTGTCCTGAACTTCAGAGGAAACTACCTTCAAATTTCTTGCCTCAAGCTCATCTCTGGAAATATTTAATGAGCAAAGTGTTAATTCAAATTTCATGAAAATAATTAACGGAGACATCATCAAAGCACAGTCTCTTCTCAAGTTAGTGGTATTATACAAAAGTTAAAGCTCTAGAAAAGCAGAGAAAGCATTATGCTGATGAACCATTTTCACTGGGGAGAAATGAATACAAGGCAGGCATTAAGAACCAGGAACGATGGCTGCTATATTTTTTCTCATTTGGAAGCAAGTTTTGTGTTTGTATCTCCCAGCTTTATTTGTGAGCAGTGAGGCTTCAGCCTGGATTGAAGCCACAGGGGTCACAGATTGCTCATCTGTGGATCTTGTCATGGTGTCCTTTGGGTGCATTACATAAAGGTCACTGTTTTTGTTACTTCCCCCCACCTCTTTCTCCATTTTTAACTTGTTTTCTTTCTCCTGATGCTCTACTGAGGACCAGCTAAAGAAACAAAACAATTTTTAAATCTTCAATGCAAAGCTGGGTAAACACAGGGTACTCAAAATCTATACAGTGTCTGTCCTTAAAGTGTCAATGTTTTCTAAGCAATTCTATTTATTGGCACCTCAGTCCTCTGAATTCAACTGAAAGGACTCAAAGGTTTCAGCGATTTCAGTGTATTTTTGATCGTGTCATTATTCCCCTACAGTGAGAAGGGAGAAAACAAATCACTGTGGTGTCTAAAATGCTGTGTGCATCTTTTTTGCAAATGCAGTAATCTCACAGGCGCCTGTTTTTTCCAATGTGATGCTGCCTCAGTCAATTCTTTGTGCCAGAGAGGGAAAGCTGTGATAGGTTCCCAAATTCCTATACTCAGTATAATAACCTGTTCCCTCTACCCTCCCTGTCCCTGAAAAAAATGCAGAGTTTGAGAGGGTTTTTCAAACATTCCTTAGAATGAAAATAATGACTCTCAACTCTCATGAAAAATACACATATATTTCTCTCATCATAATTCTCAACAGCACTTGAATTTTTAATATGAAACAGTTGCTATAAATTGTATAAGATCAATCTTGTGAAATAATAACATTTCAGGGAGAGGGAAAGATTTTAATTTGAAATGACAGACTTAACATCCTTGCCTGGACACAAGGAGAGGATAACTCCTGAGAAGTCATTCCAGAAAAAAAAAAAAAAAAAGCAGAGAGACTGAATTAATTGAATAAGTTATGAGTGTTAAATTATTAATTCAGCTCTGAGTCATCTTTGAATTACTTATTAGCAATTAATTGATACAGATATTTTATAAAATGTACAAGTCATTTTAATAAATACTCCTGAGCATTTTTTACTGGATGTTAAATGATGAGCACATGAAAATGTATGCTCAGTCTTAATCTGCATCTCTATAATGTATGGGATAATCAGAATAACAGCATTCCTGGGAAAAGGGAGACTCAGTGGGAAAAGAACAAAGCTGGAGAGGCACTTCCTGTGCTGGTTTCTGGAGAGGGCCAACAACCACCTCTTTCAGCACACAAGAAATTGGGTCTTCTTGTGTGTTTTTTGTTGTGACTGTCCAGCAAAGCAGGGTTCTGGCTGTTCAACCATCTGGGACCCATGCTGTGAATTAAGCAGAAGGAGATTGCTATAAATATTAAACACGAAGAGGATGCTGTAACAGGAAGAGGAACTTTCTATGTGCAGTGCAGGGAAAACCAGCAGAGGAGGATACTGACCCTTCACAGCAAAGCTGTCCCATCCTTTCTGTTTCCAAAAAGCCACAGCAATGAAGGGAAAGAGTTAAAGAACAGAAAATTTTTGCAGCCTGATCTTTTGCACTGACTGTCAGGTTCCTTTCTCTCATATTTACAGGACAGTGTAATCTGTGATTTAAACTTTATTTCATGAGCTCATTATTGAAAAAAGACAACAAACAATCAAAAGGCTCAATCACCTTTTGGCAACTTGTGTGTCTCATTAATTCCCTCAGTCACCATTCAAGTTGTATGATTTCCTAACTTATAACCCCTCACTCTTAATATCATGCACCTATGAACAAAACCAAGAATTAATTCCCTAATCAGTGGTGAGAGTGCTCATCCTTCCTGCTCTGTCACAGTGTGAGCATCCCCTGTATCCCACCAGGAAACACAAAAGCATCAGCTGTTCAGCTGCTCTTGGATCTGCTTCAAGAACTTCTGGGGCAAGTTGAAGTTTTATACCTTCTAGCTTGGAGGTGTGGGACTTTTCCATTTCCAGAAGTTAGTGGATTCTGTGGACAATGCCAGACCAAAGGTAACAGCTGCAATTTTTAGGCGATGGTGACTGCAGAGTGGCCCTTCCTGGACACCTGTCCTGCCTGCCTGGTGCCCTGGCTTTGATGGGATGGTGTTGGTCCCAACTTACATCAGGCTTTGGCATGAGCTGGGTTAGCCAAAACCTGAGCAGGATTCAAGTGAACCCTCCTGCCTGACCCTCACATCCTTCTCCAGGGCAGTTGCTCCTCGGCACAAGAGCCTGTTGGGAGATTTTTCCAGTGTTCTGCAGGTGTTCCAGGTCAGTGTTCAGGGGAAAAGGTATCTGGCCACCCATGAAATCTTGTGGAAATCCCATTCTTTTCTGTAATATGCTTTTGAACTTGCTCTCACTCCAGGAGAGCAGCAACCTTACTTATGCTTTTTGATGACAAAGAATGTACTGATTCTGATCTTCTCCATATGCTCTTTTTATTTTCATCACCAAATTTAAAGTCTGATTCATCCTTAGAGGAAAAACATTTTCCTACTCTGTCAAGTTCTCTCCCTATCGTTCTATTCTGAGCAGTTTTCACAGGGTTAGTGAAAACTGCACTTGCACACCAAGTGAAGAGTGTCTTTAAGCCACACAAAAATATCTCGTAATTCTTTTTTTTTTTTTTTAAATGTTGAGAAAGACTCCAGTTGAAATTGTACTTTGCCATCCCTAGAAATGCACCAAGATAGTTGTTGAAACTCTCACACCCTTGTGTGAGGCACATTGCACAGGCACATGGACTCACTGGAGACAGATGCATCTGTTTGAAAACTGCCTCTGATTTTCTGGGTCAGGTTTGAGATTAGATAATATTTTTGTGCACTGTTACTTGCTTTACAGTAAAATGCAAAGGTATTGCTGTCTTTTTAGAGCTGGGGATTTTTGAATGCAGGAACATGAGAATTCCTCGGGAACTGATGTTCCCATATCCCACTGACCTCCAGTAAATTTTACTAAATTCTGAAAGTGGATTTTTTCTTATGTTAATATCACCTTGTTAATATTGTCAAAACAGCTTCATTCAAATCACCTCCAAGCTTGTTGGTGGGCAGGGGAGGACTAAAGTTTGCCCCCAACATTTTGGGTTATACTGAGAACTTGATTTGTACCTGGAAAGAGGAATGAACCAGGCAGCACTGAAACACAGATTTGCATGGAGACACATGACTTCTCATACAGACTTTATTTCATGCATGCTATTTCTCTTCATCCCTCCTCCAAACTGCACTGGAGCCTCTCTGAAAATTTTTGCACCCTTTGATGGCCAAATAAGCCTGATGTTTCAGTGGTACAGATGCATACCTTCCATGCTGTTTGATGCAACCTGAAAGGCCCAATAAATGTCTTCTGTGGAGAAGTTACTAGAAGTAATACAAGGTACAAAGTAGGAGCAGGGATGATGTACAGTTTAATTAATGTGCAGTTGAGGACTTCAGGTGAGCCAGGAGGTGTGACTTTATCCCTACAAAGATCATTCTTTGGGGAAGCTACATTAGTTTCTGTGTCTAAGTTGCCCATCTGCCTTTGCTTCTTGTGCTAGGGTGGAAGAAAAGCATCTTACAAATCTAATATTGTGGATTTCAAAACTGCCTAGCACAATCTTGGTGGGGCTTCTAGGGATAAAGGTAACAGAATTCACAACAGCACTGGTTATCACACAGAGAGATAGTACACTGAAAGCCTCTTACCTTTTAAATCCTGCTTGCTGTGGTGTAACCAAGCACAACACAAACACTGTAACAGCTTTCTACAACACTATAAGGAGTATTTTTATTCCATCAGAGAAATAACTAATAAAATGTAAGCAGTGTATAACACCAGCTGGAATAATACCTTTTAGAAGAGGGCAGGCAATGAACTCATGACACATCTCAGAAAACCATTGTGGGAATCAGGTAGGAAAGGGAGGTAGGGATGTACTTGGATAATGTCAGGTGTGTCATTCTGTTCTGAAAAGTGTGAGTTCTTGTGTTGGTATCCACAGGAGACCAGAGAAGTTCCTACTACTCTAGGGAGAAGACTGTCTTTGTGAACATTTGTTTGTGAATGATAGTTTGGAATTTCCAGTCAAAAGTTTGGCTCAGGATAATAATTTCTTCACTTCCTGGTGCTCATAGAAATAGCAGCAGCAATTACATTTTCTCAACACCTTGGTAGCTTCTTGACTGGCTTGAGTAAAGACACAGCAGAGTCATGGCACAATCTACAGCTTTCCCATTTTATTTACTTATATGTTCATATCTCAGTAACTGGCTTTATCTGCATAGCACCTTTTAACAAGAGTTATTGATTTTTAAACTATTTTTATCATTTGAGTGACTTCAATATGAAAGCAAGTAGGGTTAGGTTTGATGTTAGGAAGAAACTCTTTCCTGTGAGTGTTGTGAGGTCCTGGCACAGGTTGCCCAGAGAAGCTGTGGCTGCCCCATCCCTGGCAGTGTCCAAGGCCAGGATGGACAGGTCTTGGAGCAGCCTGGGGAAGTGGTAGGTGTCCATGCCCATGGTAGGGTGTGGAATGAGATGATCTCTAAGGTATCTTCCTACCCATTTATGATTCTGTGGATGCTTGTGCACACATATCCTACCAAAATGTAATTTTCACACCCTGAAAATAGTGTTTTCAGTCTGAATTCTGGCATTACAGGTTTCAGATACATAACTGTTGCTTTCATTTTTGAATGCCTATGGGCAGCTGAAAGCAAAATAGATCAGACAGATTGTGGTGAAAAAACAGAGAAGTTAAAAAAAGAAAGTAGAAAATGCTCATGCAAGGAGCTGTGCACCTGAGCAGTGTTGTTAATGATCCTCCTGGCCCAGGATTGTTGTCTCCCCCAGCCTGGCATGCTGCATTCATCATGGGGCTGGCTTTTTGTAACTGCCTGAAACTGAAGTGGAATAAAAGTGAATCAAATATTGCAGCTTTTTTTTTTTTCTCTCCCAAGAGGAGCTTCTAGGACTGCAAATCCCAAACCACTACCTGCCCAAAGTGTGTTTGCTGTGGATGGTGGCTCAGAGTGGCTCTGCCTTGCATTAATTGTGCTGACTGCTGTTCTCACACACCCTTCCTGGGCTGATTTTGGCACACAGTGGGCTCAGGTAGTGCTCCAGGAGTAGCCATAGCAACGTGGTGCTCGATAGCACCTGCACATCCACCCAGAGAGATGGTTAAATACAGAGACTGCATTTCAAACGTGCTGTCAAAGCTGCTGCTGCTCCCACAGGTACTCCGGGCCCTGAAGGTACTCCAGCACTTACCCGGTGGGAAGTGCCACAGGAATGAGAAAGAAAATAATAAATTTGTGTGCTCTATTGTTTCTAAATACTTTCCCCCACTCAGGCCTGCCAGGCCCCTCTCCTTTGTGTTAAGTTCTCAGCTTAGCAAAGCACCTGTGCTGGAAGAATTTTGCAGGTCTAAATGATGGCATCTGGAAATGGGATAAGACATGGGGATGCTACTGCCTCTCTCTGAACTTACCAGAACCAGTGGAAAGTTTTAAAATTCCTGATTCTTGGCCAAAATTCTGCAGCAGGAGCCTTGAGCAGGGCTGATATCTGGTGGCTCTCATCCATCTCCCTCAGCTGAGAGCTGAGGCAAAGGCCCTGCCTCAGCATGGGACACGTGTTAGCTAAGATGAGGTGCCCCTAAATTATCTCAGAATGACAAGAATGCCAATTAATTTGTTGCTTTTGACCTCCTGTTGGATTCATGGAGCTGGTTAGGCCGTGCAGTTTCTAACAGCACCTTCACAGGGAGCCCTACCATTATTACAAGTTATAATTAAGAAGACAAAAACAGCTCTCTTCTTCCAATGCTTGTTAACACAAGATGCTAAAGTTTCTACTTCTGAAAACTTGCTCTCTCAAATAGCTCTTTCTTGGTAGTAAGACCACATATGCCCTCTGCTGTCCCTTCTAATTGTGTGAGGACCTATTAGCAGAACGTTCTTGGTATTGTTGTTACTGATATTAATTTAATGACTCTTTGAACACTCAGAAATACTCTGGATATTGCAGGGAGGGCTTCAGGGAGTTCCATCTCTGAGTGTGCAGGTGGAGTCTCTGGGCTTACTCCAAGTGCAGGATCACACAAGGCAATCTCTTGGGAAAGCCCCACAGAAACTCTGCTTTTCACATTTTGAGTTTTTCTGCTTTCTAAGCACATAGTCTGCAATGTGCTTCCTAGTTCTCCAGAGTCATCTGGAATAAGGTCAGATCTGCAAAATTCTATGCCTTTAAAGGTAGATCTGGAACAAAACTGTAGGTAAATCTCTAAATATAGAGGATGGTACATTTTTTCAGTAAGAAAATAGCTTGCTGTTTTTACATGCTGGATTTCCTTGATTTGTCAGAAATGGTTAGTGTTAAGAAACTAATTTCTTGGCAGCAAACAAATCTTTAACAACCTTTAAACTTTATATCATGCCTAATTTGCACTAGCAGCACATAATGCAAACAAAGTGTTGACTAGAATGTGCTTTCCCAAATTAATTTCCATCTTCTGACAGCAGATACTTTTCTTGACAAAGGTAAGTTTCCCCGCACTATTCAGCTTGCTCCCTGCTTTCTGTGCAATTGTACTCATGGTGTTATTTTAATGTTTAACAGCAGCAGAGTCATTCCTTGATACCCTGCTTTTAAATTTATCTATTAAATCTCGTTGGCTCCTCACAACTCTCATTTTAGATAGCATGTGGTGAGCATGGGGGACATGGTGGAGTTCTAACAGAACCTGATTTTAGTAAGTGGGAGAGGCCAACAGTTTTCCATGGATGGATACTAGTTTGGGCTGGTACATTTTGTTTGAAATATTGTGATTTCTTATACAGACCCAATTGTGCTCTCTGCCCAAGCTCTTGTACAGACCCTAAGTTAATTGCTGTCTCACAGGTTTTGTAGAATCATGGGACCACACGTGGTGCCTTCATGGAGATTATTTCCCCTAATCCTCTAATTCAAGTGCCTCCTAAAATACTGTGCCTATCCTGGAAATTCATGCTGAATGCTCAGTCAAAATTGTACTTTAGGGTGCAATTAGCCGTGAGCAGAGCACTGAAACCTGGAATATTTTTGGCTAAGAGGTCAATTAGTGTGATTGGGAGGCAAAGGATGCAGCCAGCCATAGTGTGGTCAGAAGGAGCAATCAAGTGAATTGAGCAGTCAGCTGATTAGGAAACAAGTAGTGAGAGCAAGATGAATTTCCACCCTGGAAGTGATGAATGTGGATCTGTCTGGAGCATTCAGCCCAACTGAACGCTCAATCAGCATGCGATTAACCTGAGCTGCCCCCCATGTACATAAGATTTAAATATATATATATGACAATCTCAGCATCTGTGATGCTCCCAAGAACGGTTCTACGTGTGCTAAGTATCAGCAAAATTAGCAAATAATAAATCAAATGTACTGAGTAATAGGGATATAACTGTGTATTCAAGCAAAATATTTTGGTGGCAGACTGATGGTTCCTTTATCTTACAATTCATCTGTCCTTAGATTGCATTTGTGTTTTTTAAATCCAAATATCATAATTTTTTCTATTGCCTAGTAATAAGTTTAAAACTAAAGTAAGAAAAGGCTTTGAGGTTAATTAAAGTTCACTGGAAATAGTTTTTATTATCAGACCTATGCCTCTGTAATTAACATTTGAAATGCAGGGTTAATTATTATTGTCCCCTTTGTTAGTTTGCAATGTAGAGCAAAGACATCAAAAGCTTCAGGTTTGATTTTGAGGGCAACTTTTAATAGCAGGGAAACTTCCCTGACCCCCAAGTATCTCTGTGGAGTCCCCAGTCTGGCTCTGGAGGAGGAAAGAGAAGAATTTGGGCAGGGGCAGCACCACTCACCTGGGCCTGTGCAGATGTGCTGGCTTTAGTTGGCAGAAGGAGCATCAGGGGATGCTTTTCCTCTGGGGAAGGAAAAACCCTTCTCAGGCTGGGTCATCTAAAGGCTTCTCCAGTTAACTTCATTTGGTTTATCTCCATGACTCAGAAAAACGTATGAACTATAGTCCGTTTTCTTTTTTTTCTTTTTTTTGTTTAAATGAGGTCATAAATGGCATCCTGCCAATCCAAGCAAAGGCAATGCTTTCTTTACATTAGCCAGCTCATCTTTCCTCAAAGTGGAACTCATGACTCCTTACATTTATTTTTTGTCCCTGTTTATATGTGAGGTAACCTTTGTTTAGTGTTTGGGATATGTCTTTTAACCCAGACTAGTTCTGTTTATAAGTGTATTGTGGCACTGTTGTGTTTCACGTGGCAAAATTTCCTCTATTAGTTCCTCAACTCAGACTGAAGTTATATTATTTTAGCATTGAGATAGTTGTTCTTTTCTCAAAATATTTATATTGCAAAACTCAGGCTCCCAAATTTAGTGTAGTTCGCTTCTCACACGCACTGATTTGGCAGCAGGCAAACCACAGGGATGTCTTTAGCCCTCCTCATTTATTCCGGGGAAGGATGAGATCTCCAGGGGCTGTACAAACAAGTCTGATTTAAGATTTGTTTTCCAGAAATGTTTCAGCTGCCGTGTTCTGTTTGTACATAATTTATAGGGCGTCTCTTAATCTTTGAAACCATAGCTTATGGTTACTGATTGCACAAATCATCCAGGATGCAGCTATAATCAAATTCTGGACGTTTTTGTCACAGTAAAAGAAAAATGATGGCACTGGAAGTGTGATGCTCAGCAGTGGGGCACTGACCTATTGTACTTGAGCTAAGAAGTAGCTCAATTTGCTTGCAGATTACAAAATATTGCCTCCTGTACATGGCCTGATGAAGGTTGAAACACTCAGTGAGCAAGTTGCTCCCACATGTCAAACAATACTCAGGGCTAATGGTTGTTGTGTCTTCCAGTGTCCTTTCCATGGCAAAGCTGGACTATTTTTGGACTGGCACTCATTGCCCACTATCCCAGCTGACCCTGAGGTGTCTTGCCCCTTCCTGAGGAGTGGCAGACTGCTTCCCACCCATGCCAGGAGGCTTCTGTACTGACTGTGGTTGGTCTCCATGATCTTAAGAGTCATTTTCAGCCTAAATGATTCTAAATCCTTAGGAAAGCAGAACAGCAATTTCCCAGGATCCACAGGAACTTTTTTCCCCCCGTGAAATTGCTTGTGCCTGGATTTACCTTGCTTCCCACTCTGGGCAGCTGTGACAACTTTCTTCACTCAATGCATGGGAGATATCTGCACATTTCTACGGCAGGTTTGTGCAGCTGTTCGGAGCCACACCCCAGGAGCGTTTGGATGTGCATTTGGAATGCTGTACCTGGCTCACACTGTCCCATCTTCTAGCAGAGTAGCATAACTGCTCTGTGTGCAGAAGCATCAGGTCTCCCAGCTTTTTGCTGGATGAGAGTTCAGAGGTCACTTCATGTTGGTGGGATTTGGGGCTGCTGTTTTTCTGTTGTGCCTTTATAGTGCATGCCACTTTATGGTTATTTAGCTACTCTTTTTTTGTGTGTATGTACATAAGACAGAAATTCCATCCTTTTACAATTAAGTTAGACTCAAAATTTTAGTGCCATTTATTTTCTTTGCACTATTTAGCAACTGCCATTATTGATTATAAATTATTTTTCCATTACTTAAATGGCAAATGCAGACACACACTGATCTGAGAAACTAATGACAGATGGCTGAATTTTAAGACTTAATGCATATTGGACCACTTTTGTCCTTATGGGGTGTTTTTCCCCTCACAGGGACACCATCCCATTTGGCTCAAAAAATCAATATTATAGGTAGCTAAATTTATAAGCTATTTGAAGTTCCTTTAATTCAATGATCAAAATATAAATGAAAATTTTGTTTTTCATATCTGAAGTCAATGTTTTGTTGGATGATGTGTTCATGGCTTCAAAACCCTTTCCTCTGTGATTGCAGATGATTCTATGATTTGGAGGTGCAAGACCTTCTTGCCAAGAAAGAAGCACTGAACAAAGTTCAGGAGAATTACTGAAAGTACAGTCAGGTCACCCAGAGGTGTTCCTGGAGGAGGAACAGGTGGGAGAGTTAAATGAACAAATCTCTGCTTAACTTATTTCCTGTTTTGCTGTATATCACTTTTAAAATTATATTTAAGTGGTCATAGCTCAGATTTTCTGAGTTTGAGAGCAGACAAAGAAAGGTCTGTACCACCACCCCTCACAACTAGTCTGTTGCCCAAAGGAAAAATGTCAGGCAGCCTCTGTAAGAGTATGACAGAGCAGTTTTGATGTTGTTGTCATGTGGTGCTAGACACAATTTTTTCTCCTGAGTTCCCACCAGCTCTTCCTTTCTGAACTGCTCCCATCTCACTCCACCCATCCTCCCAGAGCAGAGCATGGTGCTCATGTGCTCTCTGTGTTTATTTTGGAAGTACTCCTGAGCCTGTGGTCAGAGCTCGTAGGACATCCCCAGTTTTCTCAGGTTTCCCACTTGCTCAAGGTCAGTAAGTTTAATTCCTATACTTTGTGTGCTCTTACTCTTTGCGGTTCCCTGTTTCCCTTCCCTCCCTTCTGATGGACCTTTTTTAATATCTGTTCCCTTTGAGGGAAGAAGATTGGTAAATCACAGAAAGGTCCCAGTCAGCTCCCTCAGCTTCTTTCTTGTGTTCTTCCAAGCCAACTTCCAGCACCCTGTATGCTGAATTTCCATAAATCCTTTGCTTGGATTTAGAGACTTGCCCAAGGCAAAGCAGCTTATGCAGACTTGCCAACCCATGCTCACCCCATGCATCTCTGAGCTGCTCCCAAATGAACTTGAGGAACCCTTTGCTTCTCCAGGTAGACCCTGAGAGTGGGAACCACTGCCTGGAACTTCTGAAACATCACCTTAATTTGTTTCCTGCACATACAACATTAAAGACAGCTGCTTCCTTCTCTTCAAGCAAAGCAAGAAGCCACAAGCACCTGCTGGAAGGGCTGTGCCTGGAAAAGGCAGAGGAAGAACAATTGTTTGGGGAATTGCTGAAATAACCATGCTTATTTTCATTCTTTTTTCTCTGCTCTTTTAGCAAGAAGTGTGTGCTCAGGTTCCACTGAGCACTCAGTATCTGAATGGTGCTGCAGGTTCCTGGAGCAGCCATGAATTTCAGTGGCACAGTTCTCTTGCTACTCCCTGCAGTTCAAACCTGCATTTGCCAGAGATCTGCAAACTAAAGGGAAGGGAAGAGGGCTCACTCAACGGTAGTGCCAAGCCCACAAAATTAAAGGAGGGAAAACATAAGGGCTGCACATACATCAGTAAACACAGGCACTTCTGATCTCTTTTGATTAGAAAGTCTAGAGGAGCAAAGAGCAGATTTGCAAATATAACACCTGTTTCAGTGATCTGATCTCCCTGTGACAAGGAGTGTGTTTTGCACAGGTAAACCTTGTTGGCTTAATGGCTTGATGAATCCTGCTGACCATTCATTTATTCACTGACATATATCTATGTAGGTATCTGTATGTGTACATGTATATGATCATAAAATAGATAATATGCTGTAATGTAGCATAGCATGATAACATAACATAAATATAATTTAGGTATTGTATAAAGCAAGCCATAGACCTTATGCTTTTCGCCTTGCTTATACAATTTGCTAGTTGATAAACTATGGAGCTCTCTATTCATTTTCCTCAACACAGGCTCATCTTCTGCCATTCTGGTTGGGAACAGCAGGGATTTATGTGGAAAACAAATCTGCATGCGTTTTGGCTGTGATGTGTCATTCCCAGGCTACTTCTGTCCTTACCTGCCTCTTCTAATGTAGGGAGGCTGTGGTTCACTGCTCTGTTTAATTCCAATATGTAGTGCAGGTACTGAGCTTTTAACTCCAAAAGGTGTCAGGGTGGGGTGGACATTTAAGCGTCTTATTTTGCTCTCCAGCATGAATCTTGCAACAAATTTTTCTGTGTTTAAGATTTTCGTAATGTATTTTAACATCCAGAGACATCCATTGCACAAGCAGGGGTTTTTTTGATGCGTTAGAACCAGATTGCCTCTCTCTGTGAATATTTTCTCAGGCTCAGCTGTGCTCTCACTAGCACCTGTAAAAACCCACCAGTCATTTCACTCAATTACTGAAATCTCTCTGCACTTGTAGCACCATAGTTGGAAGCAGGAGCTAATCAAGTGAATTTTTGAATTTTTAAATGTACAGCAGACACTCAGCACTGCCTGCCCACACAGGCAGAGCGGCACAGGCACAGAGGTGCAGGTGGGGTTCATAAAATAAACAGCCTAGCTGAGTGCGTCTGCCCAGATGAAAGCCAGATGTTTGGGAAGGAAACTCCTATTCTGCCAAGGTTGTGTATGCTCAGCCTCAGCTCTGTGGCCAAAATCATGTTCTCAGGAATATTTACAAGGATAAGCACAAACACACTTCTCCTTCCTTGCAGGTTTCCAACAGGTGCCAGTAGGCTTTGAGTTTTCTGATTGGAAAGTGCCCTGCACGCGTCAGTATTGTATGAACGGTGGTACTTATGCTCTCCTGCTTCACAGTGAGGATCCGGGGAAGCCCTGACAGTTCTGTGTGTGCAGGGGGTGCCTCTGTATTTACAGGCATGTTGTGTGTGGTCTTACACACTCTTTAAAAAGCTGCATCAGTTAAATTACTTGGCTCTGAGAGGTAAATAATGTCTTCACCTTCTCCATGACTTCATGGGGCTCATGGACATGAGAACAACCCTTGCTTGGGCAGCACGCTGTCCTCACAGGACATGCAGCTCCCACCCTTTTAGGCTCTTGGAAGAGTCCCCACATCTTATCCCAAGAGGCAAAGCTGAGGGATTCCATCAAGCTTCATCTTCTCCCTTTCCCTGAACCTCTCTCTGTCCTGACTCTGCAGCAGTGTCACAATAAGGAACTCTGCAAGGTCCCCTAAATTACAAAAATTAACCATGCAATTATTTAACTTCAACACAAGGACAAAGAATTTTTTTGAAGAACTTCATATGAAGAACTCAGCAATTCCTATAAAATCACGTTTGAAGATGTTTGCACACCCTGTGGACCTGTGCTGGCAAATTATCAGGAGCCTCTTGAACCACTGCCTGGTCATCCTTCTAAGGGAGAAATCCACACAGCTGGCATCTCAGAACATATGTAGGTAAAAAATGAGAAACAGGTTGCAATATCATTCTCCAGGTTAACACTGATATGACTTGTACCTACATAAGATACTATTTTCAATTCTTTATTTAGTAGGAAAAGAGACTAGTGTATGCTTTGATTTTGTTTACAAGATCATTTTCTGGACAATCTATGGAAGGGTCATTTTTCCATCCAGCACAGATGTTGACATAGAATCATAGACATCCTTCCAGCAGCCTTCTGAGCTATTGGTCCAGATTCCATCACTCCAAGGTCCACAGCAGATGGATCAATGTACTCTTCAGATGTGTTCTTCATGGGTTTATCTCTCCCTGCCTCTGTCATAGGGACCACAGAGATGCCCAGTTATGACCAGAGTGGGCAATTCTAATACTTTGGCATTTGATTCACACAGTGGTAAAAATGAAAAATGCTGCCATTTTGGGAGAAACAAATTAAAGTTGGTTACTTTTATTCCTAGCTACTGGTCCTTGTGCATATACACCCATTTTTCTAACCTTAATAACTTTGAAATACATGGACCAGTTTCTTCCATTCCAGCTTGTTGTGGGATAGTGTCCTCAGGGATGCAGCCCTAGATATTTTCTGAAAATTGACAGTCAGGCATGAGATACAATTTTAGTGCCCCTCTTAAAGCAAGGGTTGATTTGTCCTTCCCTCCTTTCCTTCTTCCCATTTATTAGTTATCAGGGAACCAACATGATGCCAGGGCAGGGTGGTGGGAAAGCAGAATGAAACAGAAAAAGTCATTAGAAAACAGGCTCCATTAATTCAGCTGCTCGGGGAGCAGTGTGTTTGGAAAGGTCGGGATGTTTCATTTGACCTAAACAAAATGCTTGGCCATTCTTCAGTTCAAATGCTTCATTTCTGCCTATTGAACCAAATCAAAACATTGAGCTTTGGTGGAGGGATGTAATGAAGGCCTGGGCAGGGAGCAGCTGCAGCTTATTCCACCAGTACTTTTCTGCCACGGAGATGGGAGAAGTTTTACACCCCATTTCCAAAAGGGCAGTGCTGGTCATCTCCAAAGTATTGATGAATTAATGCAGATTTCACCCCAGGTAACAGAAATCAAAGACACAATCTGCCTGGAAGGAGCATATGCCCTCTTGCCCTGAACAGCTATTAGAGGGAAAAAGAAGTTGTGAAAATGTTTTAGTCATAGAATGGTCAGAATTGGAAGGGACTTTTAAAATCATCCAGTTCCAAACTGGTGCCATGGGCAGGGACACCTTCCACTGGACCAAGTTATTCTAGCACTAGCCTCAAGTCTTTCCCTCCTGTTCCCAAATGTGCTGGTGAACTGAAGTATAGTGAACAGTGGGATTTGTTGACAGACACACCTCCATACCATTGCCTTGGAGCTAGTCCAATTCCCTAAGAGGAAAACTGTAATTAAAATCATTGCCCTGATCTGGATATGATGTGTTTGAACTTAGAGCTTCCTCTTTCTCAGGAGAACTTTCTAAGACATCTCAGTGACTGATGAAGATAGGATTTCCCAGAGTTCAGGGTGGCACAGGAGAGGGGACATTGTCCAAGAGATGCTTTCCTGGAGGCTTCTCCTGCAGCTTTTTTTACTGCTGTTTGTGGAGCACTATCACAGTTTAGACAGCAATTTCTAAAGGACTCATCTGATCCTGAGGAATTTCAGCAGTGTCACTACCCCTCCTGGAGGCTCCCCTAAAGCCCCTTTTGAGGATGCCAGATCCTAGCAACAGCAAAAGCAACAATTGGTCTGAGCTGGGGAACAGACTGGTTTGTTGACACTTCAGTGAAAAGCAGCTCCAACACAGTCTGTTCACCCTGCGGCTGCCAGCTCCCAGTGTTTGATCTAGCTAAGGCTCCAGCCCAGAAAAACAAAGCCCAGCCTTTCTAGTTCCTGGCTTAGGGAGCTCTCTGCCCTTTGTGTTGTTTCCCTGCTACCAAAAGCCCAAAGGTCATTATTTAATGTTTCCTAGTTTGGTTCATCCTCAACTGGGGTTGCCTTCCATGAAGCTGTTCTCCAGATGTAGCTTTATTTTTAGGCTGCTTGTGCTGTAATGTTTCACCTCCTTATTGCCCCTGTGTTAGGGCACTTTTGTGTCCCTGCCTCTAGTTTAGCCCAGGCAAGTGGAACAGCACCACTGTCCCAGAGGTGCTTCCCTGGGTGTCCCAGGGGAATGGCTCACAAATGTTGCTGGAAGGGCCATCGCCAGGCAGTGAGGAAATGCACAATGAGAAGCATGGCAGGGTTTCTAACACCCTGGTTCTTGTGATTAAAAAACTCATATGGAAAAATGTAACACTGTCAACAACACTCCCAGGGAGCTGGTGAGGCTGATCTGCATTGCAGGGATGCTGCCTGACCCAGACACTCATCCAAGCGAAGCTGATGTGTGTTCCAGTCGTTTCAGTACTAAGATGAGCTGAGGGATGCATTTTTCCCCAAAAATTTACCCTGCCCCACCACATCTGTTTAGAGATAGAATGCCTGGGGATGGGGGTGTGTCAGTCTCATACAATACACATTTCAAAATACTGAAGGAAGTATCAAATGTAAAAGTCTGAGAAACTGGCACTGGAAAGGGTTTAGATTGTTGGGAAGATGGGGATGGGGAGATAAGTTTGTGTGGTAGAAGACAGATTCTCTGGGCATGTTCCCTCCCTCTTGCTCTCCCAGCCCTGTCCAGGATGAGGGGGCTCTTCTTGAACATTTATATTTGAAAAGAACAACAAAAAGGAGATTAGGAGATGTTACCACTTTCATTTTGTAATTGAAAGGAAGTCTTGATATATTCAATATTCACTCACAGATGATGCTATGTTGATGAATAGCACTGAAGTTGCAGGGTGACTATTATACTGCTGATGGCATAATTTATTGGTTTTGTTGTTACCCAAGGTATTTCCAATGAGGTCATAAATCTGTGTGTCAGTAAGAAATACTTAGTTTGCCAGCTGTGTTCTATTTTATGGCCATAGATTTTAATGCTTTGAGAGGAGTGTTTGTTAAGCATTACTTTGCAATTAGAGGCAAAGAGGAAATCAAATGTTCCATTTGTGTTACAAAAAAAAAAAAAAAAAAAAAAAAAAGGAAAAAGAAAAGAGATTTGTTTCTCATAATTTGTCTTTCTGTTAATATTGCATTACTCCATGTCTTTGCCTTTTGCTTGCTCATCAGCCCAGCCCAGAGATGGTATTGAAATGCCAACTGGGCAATGCCAGAATGGCTTCAACCCTTTGTTTGCTGACTGAAGGAACATTGCCCAGAGCCTGGGATGCATGGGGAATTCTGGAAGAAATCTGCTTAGGAGGACTACCAAATGTCTGCATCCAGGTACAAGCATGTTTGGGACTTTCCTTCAGGTTACTTTTGTAGGAAGAGAATGTGTTTGTGGCAGTATCTTGTTTACAAGAGCTGTGAAACACAGGCAGACAAACTCTTGATAAGGGACTGAATCATTATCCAGGAGGATACTGGAGAACATCAAAGGCTTTGAAATATAAATATCTCACTTATTGCTTCAGGGACAACTTCCCCCACATTGGACTTCACTCTCAGAAAGGATAAATCACCTGCTTTCACCATGTCTCCTTCAGTGGCTGTTAATACAAATTTAGAGATATCTCCTTGTCAAGGTCCTTAAAAAGAGCAGAAACACAGACATCATGACTGATTTGGCCTTCTTCAACTGAGCCCACCTAATTTTGAATCCAAGAACTGAACTGATATTGCAGGGGATTCAGAGGGTCCCCACACTGTGGGCTGCATGAAGTATTTGAGCAGTTACAGGCAGCCAAAGGAGTGAACTGGGCTCTAGGTGGTTTACACCCTCCTAGAAATCCCATCAAAAAATCAATAGTCTCTTGGGGAAGTTAGCTGTCCCAAAAAAGGCGTCTGCCATCTTTAATTTAGTGCCACATGTACTAAGGGTGGGAGTGAGCTAGAATTCCTCAGCTGGTTTCAGTTATCCTGGATCTGTCTCCTCCAGAGAAAGGACAACAGTTCACGACCCAGTTTTAAAGTTTATCCCATGTGGACACTGCCTGCTGCAGAGTTTTCCACTGCACTGTTCATTGGATAGGCCTATTTATGCTGTTGCTGAGGTTGATTCCACAATACTCAACCCACATTTCTCCTTTTACAGGGATATTTTATTGGTGATAGTTCAACAGCACAAGGGCTTTGCCTTTTTGAGACTTTCCATCCCTTTTTGAGATTTCCCGCCCACCTGCTGCACCCATATTGTGATCCCTGTGGTCATCTACTGAAGACATGCGTTTAGCTCTTTCATCCCCCCACAAATATTAACCCCTGGATCCCTTCCTCTTCATAATTCCTTGTTAATTGTCAGTAATTTCCTGGTGATAAAATGTCCTGAAATTAACTCAGTACATTTTATTTTGGTCTCGTGTCAGCCTAAATCCAGAGTCTCTAGCAGTGTAGGAGTTAAACCCAATCGAAGTGCCAAGGATGGAGTTCTTAGTTCAGTGCCTCAGATGTGAGGGGGGTGTGAACTCTGTGTTGCCTGTTTTAGAAGTGGGAGAATTCTATTTACCTGCCTTTACTCATCCAAAGAGTTTTTTTCAAAGTGAAGGCTGGTCATACCAAGCACTGGTGAACATCAGGATCAGTATTCCAAATTTACCCTCTCCATAGCTACACAAAAGGAATCTTCCACTTGATGCTCACTGCTTTGCAAGGACAGTGCCATAAAACCTTAACAGCCTTTTTTGTTCTGTCAAATTGCAAATGCATCATTGGCTTCCTCCTCTCCTTCTTTCAGCATTATTGCTCTCCATACTTTTCCCTCCAGTAAATGCCATTTCTCCCCTGATAAATTAGTGCTCCATTTTCCAAGAGCTGCATCTCACTTATTACCTGCCCATATTTCTAAGCTCTCCAGGGCTCTTCATATTATTTCTCTTGCTCTCATTTGTGTTTCTCTACCCTCTCCTCTCAACTTAATGTTATCTACATATTTTATTAACCAGCTGTTTTATTCCCCCTCGCACATCTCAAGTAGAGATGCTCCATGAAATGAGAGCTACCCCTTGTCTCTATAGGAAACATATGAGACACAACCCCCTTGTCTACTATTATTCCATGTTTGCAGTCCTTCAGACAGTTTCTGTGACAGTATTTATGTCTGAGCCAATGAGAAATAATATTTTGAGAGGCACTTTATCAAATGCTTTCCTGACTCCCAGCTCTTTGATGCCTGCTGCTCTCATTCATTTTGTAATTCTGTCGACTTTATATGCATTTTTCTCACGGACTCAGTCTTTTTAAACCCATGGTGCTCCTTGCATGTGTTTCTGTAAAGAGATCAGTGTAATTCTCAGGATATTATAGGGAGAGCCATGAAAAGATCCCTTTGAAGGCCAGCATGAAAGCTCCAGTTGTGCCCTAAGCTCCAAAGCAGTTTCCAAATAATGAGATACACCACAGTGTCTGACTGGGCTTGGGGAGAAAAACTCCAGATAAACACCAGGAGATAAAAGGGATCACCTTCCCCTTTGTGCATTTCCTTGTTTTGTGTGAACTCTTCTCCACTGGGGATTGGATCACATCTTGTCTCATACAGAAAGCAAAAGGAGTCATTAGCTGTGCTAATTGTTGCAGATAAAGAGTAAAAGGCGATGACAGTTTGCTTTGTGTGTGGTTAAGCTTGTTAAAGGCATAAATCAAGTAATTCTTTCAATTCTCACTTGTTCATTACTATTATGATATCCCACAATGGCAGCGCTTTCATTTTTTCACTCCACTTAGTCTGAATTTCAACTCTATCTTTTCTTGTTATACCCTTTAAATAAATGCGGTCACGGTGTAGTACACAACACCCAATGTTTTAATTTGATGTTGCATTATCCAACATGCTTGGGGTGAGAACACATAATTTAGTAACACTTCTAGAGAGCATTGATGACTGCTATGGCTAAAGCTGATTTGCCATGAAGCCACAATACAAATATACACAAGCTTACTAGAAATACATGGGTTTGGCCAACTAGGACATTTTGGGTTGATTGTTTATAACTGAGTTTCATTTACATTCATTTGCTTTTGACAATATATGAACATGCTTAAAGTGCCTTGAAAGTTATATGTTTAATTAGATTGTTGACAGATGTCATCCTAAGAGACATGGATGGGAGTTGAGCCATCAGGATTCTGACACTATTTTAGGATTTTCAGCTGTCAGCTGTGTGCAAGGAGGTGATAGCATTGCCACACATCCTGGCACCCTGGCACTGATGTTTACCAACACTTACAGTGTCTAAGGAACGTGAATGTCACCCCAAAACCTTTCCCTGACTTCCACACCTGAACCTGAAGTGTTAAATCTGCTGTTGTTTTGGGGTGTCTGTTTTCATAGACTTGTTATAGTTGGAAGGGACCTCTGGAGATTATTGAGTCCAACCCTGTGCTAAGGCAGGGTCATTTGGAGCAGGTGACACAGGAGTATGTCCAGGTGGGGTTGGAATGGCCCCAGAAAGGCACACTCTAGCCCTCCCTGGGCAGCTGTTCCAGGGCTCTGCCACCCTCAGTGTACAGAAATTCTTCCTCAAGCTGAGGTGGAACTTGCCATATTTTTGTTTATGGCCATTGCTGAGAGCACTGACATGTCTCCCTCATCTGCAATGTGCAGTATGTCATGAGACACTTTGGATTCTGTGCCACCAGAGAACAACAGCACGCAGCAGAAGAAACTGCAGTGTCAACACACACCAATCCTTCCCCACACACTTTAGCACTTCAGTCTCACAGGAGCTGGTCCACTGTTTTGGAAAGTAAACATAACTTGCTAAAAAGAAGCCCTCAGTGAACATCTTAGAGAACTTACTCCCTCATTTAAACTCACGGAAGTATTGACATCCAGCATCTTCCTGGCTATACAATTTCCTAGAGAAACGCCACAGGTCTCACTTTACCCACCCGCTCCCTTCCTCCTGTAGGACTTTGGCATGGAGCTGAGAGCTGCAGGGACATTTACTGCAAAACCCAGACTGGTTTGGGAAAATTAGTTCTAAAAGTACTTATACATTTGGGATTTTTAAGGTCAAATGTAGGAAGTGCACAGGCTAAGGTCCAAATTCCCAATGAGACACATACATAGATTGTGATATTAATAAATTGAGAATTGCCAAGAAGTAATGTACCAGAACACAAAGGTGGAAGCATGCATATTTTATCATAGGATTCTTTAAAAACTGCTGCTGGTAAAGTAGGATTTCCAGTTCAAAATCAGAATCTTATCTTTAGTCAGTCTGTTAATTTGGTCAATCCTTTGTTAATTTAGTCACTCTGGATTTTATCAAAGAAAAGCTATATCCCCAGGAATTCTCTGGCAAAGTAGTTCCTCAACATTTGAAAGATTAGCCAATTTGAATGTAAAGAAGCATACAACAAAGACGACTGACTAAAGAGAGAAGTCTCAGTGTTAAACAGCAGGAAGGAATGTGAGGAAGTGTGTGAGAGAGCTCCACTTTCTCTTATAAGTAAAATGAGAAGAATTTAACTTCTCTGAAGTTTTGTGGTGAGTGGAGTCATAGTCCTTGGTGTTGGGTGTTGTTCTCCTTCCTTTTTGCTTTTCTTCCATTTCCCTCTCATTTGCTGTGTGCAGACCCCTTGCCTGTATGAAAAATTGCCATTGACTCTTAAGGAACTTGGCGTTTTCCTTAGGTTTTCATGTGTTAACAATAAAGGGGCTCTTGACTTAACAGCTCTGTTTGAGATGTACAGGCAGAGAATAAAATTTGCTGCTCATTCCTTCCCAGGTCCTCTTTGGACCATTTTAGGAGGTGGCTTCTCCCATCTGTTTTTTCTGTCCTCCACCTAGAAACATACTGGCACCCAAAACATTCCTTGCACAGGTAGAGGGAACAGTAAAATCAGGAAGTTCTTTGCCTTCCCTATGGTTTAAAAATGGTTTACAGTTTCTTCTATTGACCAAACTGTTTCTAGACCATTCCTAAGGGTAAAAGTGTCAGGTTTTCTCTTTGTTGTTCGTGTCATTCTGTTTTCAGAGCCCCAGGTCCTGCTATAGTGACGCAGGGTTTGAGTTGCAGCATTTCCAAAGTTTTGAGGCACAGCTGCCCATCCCTCCAGCTGCAACAATACAGAAGCAAGCAGAGATGGCCAAAAAACATCAGGTTTAAAATCACATCCCCCCCAAACTTTTTGTGCTGAGTTATTTCAGTGGCCAGCTTACAGTATGGTCCTACAGGCACTGAGGAAGGAGACACATGCCAGACTGTGGCTGCCAGGTGAAAGTCAGAAGAGGGGGAGAGCCACCTCCAGTCTCCCTGTGCTGATGTGAAGCACAAATAGGCCAGGACTGAGTGGGAGCAGAGATCTCACGGGCTCCCAAAATTTGCAGGAAGGCAGAGCAGAGGCAGCCAAGTGTTACATTCACTGTGCATATCTCCTGGACGTGGAGGGGGCAGCTCCCTGCGGCTCTGCTTCCAAATCCATCAATGCCAGCGGCAGCCTGGAGGCAGCCTGGCTGTCCTGAGCCACTGTGACTCATTGCTACACCACTCTGCTGAGTTATTGGGAGTGGGTGGGTGGTATTTGTCACACTGTGGATGAGGATTTGGCTATTTTAAGCAAGCACACAGGCTCTCTGGGATGCTGGGACAGCGTTGTCCCAACACACTGAGTTCTGACTTAAACTTATTGGAACAAGATGAATGTGGCAAGGGCAAAAGCATTACATGCACAGAAAGACAGGCAAGGCACTTCATCTGTACTAAATAATGAAATTTATTGCAGTGGATGCCACGTTGAAAGCTGAACATTTCTTCATTCACAACCTATCTGTTAAGACCCATGATGAGTGTTACAGTCTGGGGCTGAGTGTTTGGAAGGGCTCCCTTGACACGTGCACTACTTAAAGAAACACTCAAGTGATAAATTTGTTTTCCTGTGCTTAAGGGGGATTGAGTGTTCCCCAGCTCACACAAGAAGTCCCTGATCTTACTGCAGATGCAAAACAGACCCCGCTTTGTTTGGATTCTGAAACAAGGGAGGGCTGAAACCTCTGAAGTCTTTGAGCATGGACTCTCTAAGTTAATGTTAAAGTGTTAATAATGAAGATTTGTCTTTTTCCAGGAAGGAAAAAAATCATGAGAGACAGGAGGAATTGTCTTTTGAAGAGAATCAACTATACAACTCCCACTAATCATGGGAAGGTAATGACCAAGGCAGTTTTAGAGACTGTAGCCTATATAAATTTAGACAAACCCAAATTCAAACAGTAGACTGATGACTTTGTGCCCTACAAAGAATCTTTTAATTTCTGATGGTAATGGATGCCACCTAAATGTGGAAGAGAAATAGACTTCAGTAATTTTAATGCAAATGGATTTTTTCAGATGAAAGGCACTGCATAAAAATTTGAGTGGCAGTGCTGCAAATATTCTGCCACTGGTACAATTACTTACCAGTAATTACTGACATCTAGGCTAGCTGCTATAAGGAAATATATGGGTTTGTTTGTTTGTTTGTTTGTTTTTCAATTAAGCAATGCTTTTGCACTTTCAAACCAAATTCTGTACTTTCACTGCTACTGGAAATATGAAAATTGGTGAAGTTGATCCTGGCAGTCATTTTGGAAAGACCCTGAACTGTTCCCCTGAAGGAGAGGAAAGCATTGGGAATAATCTCTTGAACCAAGATGTCCAAGTGGCTGTATTCTGGGTTCCCCCTGATGTGTGAGGGGATTTGAGTGCCTTTTCTCAGCTGCCAGACCAGGGTACATTCTCAGCCTCGTAGTACAGAGTCAAAGTCAAATCTGTGTTTTAAGAAAGGCTCACACTCACAAATAATGGTGAGTTCAGAAAAAGCTGCAAATGTCAGGCAAAAAATCTGTGTGTAAGAAAGGCTCCACTCACAAAAGAATGCGGAGGTCAGAAAAGCGGCAATGTCCACATCCAGTACAGACTTTCATTTGCAAGTAAGCCAGCATCGTGTTCATCATTTCATGTGCCTAGCAAGGGAAGGCTATCCTGGAGAGTACTTCTGATATGTTTCTTTCCAACCAGCTCACATAAAAATGACCCGAAAACTGTCAGATATTGAGCTGTGCCAGTGTTTGCCAACAAAGGTGTGAACCTTGGATCAGAAACCCACAAATCAGGGAACTGGAAAGGAAGTGAGTTTTATGTGTTGCTACTGAGGAATTATTATGGGCTCCTGTACAGATTGAGGTGTCGCTAGAGTAGGATCTTGTCTGAAAACAAAAAGAAATATGATATTTCTTTCCAGAGTGTGTCCACTATCTGAGGACAGCTGCTAGCCAGCACAGAAAGCCATAAACACAAGTTTTGGCCATGGTACTCTGTTCCCAGCTTTGCCTTGGATGACTTTAGGCAAGATGATGATGATACTTTGTGCCTTAGTTTCCTGTTCTGGAAAAGGAAGATAATGATGTGCTCTGCCTTGATGTTGTGCCAGAACTAGATGTTAAAAATTCAGTGCATGGGCTGCTGCTCTTCAGAAATTACTTCCCCTCCAGCTAGTTCAGATGTATCTTTTTGCCTGTTTGAATAAGAGTTAGAGAGGTAGGTAGGAGCTAAGATGAGGAGTCAGATGGTTCCATTGCAAGCCAGAAAATCTTTAAACAGAAAACAACAAATATGTGCATCTGACATCCATGGTGGTGAAAAAAGCCTGAATGTGTGAACTAAATGTTGCTGTTAATATTATAATTAAAAGCCTCTAGCATGAGTAATGAATTGAGGTAGAGGGTCTGCAACAGCTTCTGTTTCATGGAATCACAGAATGCTTTGGGTTGGAAGGGACCTTCAAGATCATCTTGTTCCACCCCCTGCCATGGGCAGGGACACATACCACGATCCCAGGTTACTCCAAGCCCTGTCTAACCTGGCCTTGGGCACTGCCAGGGATGGGGCAGCCACAGCTTCTCTGGGCAACCTGTGCCAGGGCCTCACCACCCTCACAGGAAATAATTTCTTCCTCGTATCCAATCTAAATTTCCTCTCTTTCAGTCTGAACCTAGCATAGGCAAGCAGAAAACCTCTTCTGGTTTATTAACTTCCAAGGGTCATATTCAGGCTGCCAACTCCTGCATCTAAAAATTCCTGCACAATAGTGTCTGCGTCAGCCAAGCCAGCAAGGGAGCCCTTCCAGCTCCCTGAGAGAGCAACAGCTGATCCAAAGCAAAGTGCCCCACTTAGATGCTAGTGTAGATGGCTGGAATGTGGCCTGAGGCCTCTTTTACCACCAGTGCTGATTTCTTTATTTGAGATGAAAATTGAGGTCTGGCAGAATAAAAGGGGGCAACGTCTGTTCATCACCCAGCTCTGTGCAGCCCTGTATGAGCCCTCCCATAAGAAAGCTGAAAATGAAACTTTGGGGGGCTCAGAATAGCCACACTCAATGATGTCTTCTGGTGGATGTATGAAAAAGTCACAAATGGACCTTGGCAGAGTATGGTGAGCGCTTTTGGAGGAGAGTGTTTTATTTTTTTTCAGGATCTTTCTCTTTTACCATTGACTGAGAATTACTTTGGTTCACAGGAAATGGTTGCAGCTATTTTATCACGGATGGCAAATGCCAAATCCTTTAGGAACACCATTTGCAAAAATGTGTTGTGGTTGTCTCATGTAAGAGAAATGTTTTCATAATGGGTCCTTTTGCTCCCGTGTTAGTGATAAAGGTCACAGGTAATTGCATTCACATTTTAAAGCACAGCATTGTTAAATCTTTTGTATATGGATAAAAGTACAAAAAATGTCTAGTCTCCAGCAGAGACAGCTTCTCCCTGAACAGGGGGGATCCAGAATCAAGCAGAGACTGGAATTTTAAAGCTGATATCACAGATCTCTTCCAATGCCCCTGATAATTTAGAAAATAAAAGAAACTGCCTATTTTTAATCTTACTCTCAGCTAGCCAGACTAAAAAGCCCAGGATTTACTATCACACCTTGGAAAAAATGTGCCTTTGCTAATCTCTGTTAATCCACAGGAAAGTTACTTGAAAATAATCACTGAAATTAAGCTGCAAGTTCTTTCAGCTTTGATGTCACAGATCAAAGAGTGACCAGCGTTACAAAAGACAAAGAGAAAATGTTGTTTTGCTGAGTTCTTCCATTGTATAAATAGCCAGGAGCCATTTTGTCTTTAATCTTTGCAGGTTTGAGCAGTAGATATTCCAGTGCTTCACAAACCTCCCTCAGATTTTCTTTGGGAGAATCTGGTGAGACTTAGGACAAGTCATTGCCTGTGAGCCCAGTGGTCAAATGGGAGCAAAATCACCACATTTGTCCAGTGGTGGCTCTGTCACTGGGCTTCCTTCAGAGATCTGGGATCATGTTGTTCAAGCTCTTGTTGAAGCAAGCCCAAGAAATCCTGTGAGCTCTCTCTGTCAGCCTTGCTTCAGTGCGGATGTTGATTATTAGGATCTGAAGGAAACCAGGAGATTGCTGAGAGCAGCCCACTGTCCTTGCCCATGTTTCAGCCATGAACAATCCACCGTGCTGCCCAGCTAGGAGCTGCCACTGGCTTGACAGCCCTGCTGAGTAATTTTAGACAAAGTTCTGTTAACTTGGGGATGAGAGAAAGCTCAGGATCATTTTTTACTCTAGAGTTGCCCCGTGGTAATTGTGTGTTTCATCATTTTTAGCTAGACAAACTCGAGCTAGTGAGAACACAGAAAAGATCTGTGATTTTTATAAACTGTGTAAATTATACAACTTCTCCAAGGCACCATAATTCACACCTTACAAACTGCTGAGTGAATGTTGACTTTTAGTCTCACCTTTTCACATTTACTTCTCTCCTAATTCAGTTTGGCCGGACTTGCTTCTCTTTTCTCTCCTTCTTTAACCTCTTTGCTTAATTGGAGCCATGGAATTTTAAGGTTCTTAGATGTTGAATTTATCCTAAATATATTTAAAAACTGGACATGGATTTTGAAGACTGATAAAAAAAGCTGGAATTTGGTAGTGATGATAAGTATTTTTCTTTCAAATGTTAAATAACTTAGAAACACATTTAAATATCTCCCCTTTCAGCCCTCCTTCTTGATCTACAAAAACCAACTACCTTGATGAAAAGATGCAGAATATAAATAGGCTGTGAAATGTTGTTTGGTTGGCTTTTTTCAGGCTGTGGCTTGGTACACCCCTCTCTACTGCAATAGAAGACAAGGATGGGTGTTGAAAGAGGAAAAAACAATTTGAGAACATTGTCTTACAACTTTCACAATAACAGAGCAAAAAGAAGGATGGCAAAATGAACAGGAATTTACTACAAATGAAGCAGAGCAACCCATGACAAGCACAAGAAAAGACAAATCTTCATTATAAGGTCTGTGTGACATTCATTATGTGCACTCTGCAATTCCAGCATTGTACCAGACTGGCTCTGTAAGTGAATTCTTTTAAATGAGTGTCTTGGTAAGCAATTCTAGAGCAGCTCTGCATTTTGAAAATACAAATTAACCTTAAGCTTCAAACAGGAATGCAGCCCAAATCTCCTTATAGGAGTGCACTCACTGTGAGTCAAGACAAAGTAGAAAGTTAAATTCTTCTTCAAATGTGACTTTATTGTTAAATATTATCATTCAGTGATCACAATTGGGAAAGCCAAGATTTGAGCCAGATTCTCAAGAGTAAAATATGTTTTTTAAAAATAAAGGATTGGCCAATCTGGTTACACTTTCACAAAAAAAAAAAAAAAAAAAAGGTAACTTTGAGGGAGTTGCTCTTCTCTAAATTTCTTCTCCAGACTATGGCTGGAGATTGGAGATGTTCATAAGATGAACAATTGTCAGCATAGGTTACACTGGTTGTTTTTTCACAAGTTTTGTTCTGAAAAAAATGACTATATCACTTTTACTCAAACTCTCCAGAGAAAGTAACTCAGAAGCAGGGCAAAATTACATAAAAATTCAGAGCAAAGAGTTCAAACATGGCAGAATTATAACCAAAGGCAAATGGTAAATTCTAATGTGATATGTCAAACAATGTAGAAGTCACAGTTCTGCCTATAACTGAATGCAGAATGTGTCAAATGTGCGTGTGCTGTTTGTTAGGTATATTGCACAAATTTAATGCATGTGTGTAGGAAGCTCAGTAAGTCTATGCAAAAGGTAGTAATAAAAATGCTAGTGCAATACAAGAAATAATGCAGTAATACATAATACACAAGTCTTTTTTATACCCTGTGCACATATGTGCATGTGCAAAATGTGTGAAAAACACAACAGCAGACTAAAGACTTAAAATATGTGTAGGTTGTCACCTCTTCCTTCTTCAGCAGTGATCTCCAAAGGTTTATAACTGTGCACCTGTGTGAGTAAAAGATCCTTGAACACACACACACACTCTCTGTCCCCTCCCGCATTATATACGCTTATTTATTTGTGAATTATATATATTTATACTACTGGTATATATTATGCACATGATAAAACATGCACATGAACAGGCACTTAAAAGGAGGAGATAAATATAAAAAGACTTTAAAGTATTTTAAAATGTGATGTCTAGGAATGCCAGCCTAGGAAAAGCCTTTCAGCTTGAGACAGGGGAGTGTTTATGCAAATGTTTAGCTTTACGCACCCAAATAGTAATCCTGCAGCCAGGGAGGATTGTAAGGAAGATCTTTCTCAACTGTTAAATCCAGGCAAAGCAGACAGCAGGAAAGGGACCATTTATAGGGGCAGGTAGCAGCAGGATGTTGTGGTTTGAGCTACAGGTGTCTGCTAAGGAAAGCAGGAGCCTCCCTTGGAATGAAGAATTTAAACCCCCTCCCTCTGAATTATTATAATTTTTGAAATCAAGGAGCTCTCAGGCAAAGATATGGGAATAGGAGTAACAGTTCATTATAAGGGGAAATAAAATAAACAATAAAACCAAAACACATGCACTATTACAAAGGAGAAAAAGAAAGAAAGAAACAAACAAACCCAGTGACAGAGTCAGGATACACCCTGACACCCTGTGGGTCAGGGTGTTGGCGGCAGTCCCATTAAAAGTGGCTGCAGTCCCAGTGGCAGATGTGGCTCTGTTGAAGGGATGCTCCTGTAGCAAAGTGGAGTTCTTTCACTGAAGGTCCAGTGGTGATAGATGGGCCTGGTCTTCCTCTGGGAATCCAGTGGAAAGGCTGCTTGGTGTTCCAACTCCCAGATTTTTATCCAGGTAGGAATACTTGGCTCCTCCCCCTGGCTGGAGCGTTTCCCAGTGGGATGATGTAATTCTATCAGTGAGACTCACTGGCCCATTAGCAGAAGATCTGTCCCTGGAGGGAGGCTGGGTTGTGGAAGAGATCAGAAAACTGCCTCAGCAGGTTTATTGACAGTTGGCCATTGACACACAATTACACCCCACACCCCCCAGTTTCATCAGATGGTGATAGAATACAGAGTTTGGGTTACATTTTGCACTGCAACCCATGACACAGGACAAGGGGGAATGTATTCATACTGGCAGAGAGTTGGTTTAGATTGGATATGAGGAAGAAATTGTTCCCTGTGAGGGTGGGGAGGCCCTGGCACAGGATGTCCAGAGAAGCTGTGGCTTACCCTGGATCCCTGGCAGTGTCCAAGGCCAGGTTAGACGGGTCTCTGAGCAACCTGGGATAGTGGCAGGTGTCCCTGCCTGTGGCAGGGCTTTGGAAACAGATGATCTTGAAGGTCCCTCTCCAGTCCAAACCATTCTGTGATTCTAATACTAAAACCTGATGGAGTCAGTTGTAATAGACCAGATTTTGTGATTTGTTTCCTGCTCTGTCTTAATCATTGGTAGCATCAGCTACTGGGTGTATATTTCATGTAGGCCTGGTTGGTCTCATTTATCAAAACTTCTTTGTTGTGTGTCACTCTGGTCTTCTGCAGAGCTGGCTCCCCCATGTGTGTTCTTCTGGTTTCCTGCAGTGGGGAAAGCGGGGTCAGAGTGGGAATTGGCACCTGGGGGTGCCAGTGACATCAGAGGTTGTGTTCTCACAAGCAGATGCTGGGGACAAACAGGAGCTGGCCTATAGAACAACCCCTTGGTTGCTGCAGATCTGGCATCCACCCTGCCACATTCTAAGGACAATTTACTTTGTCCCAGCTCTAGGCTGGGAGGTCCCACTTACCTCTGCATGACGCAGCTCCTTTCTGGGTATGAACCCTCACGGGCTGCTCCAAAGGGAGTTACCAGCAAAGTGTGGATAATCTGTGAGCATTCCTTTGCTCTGTTCCCATCTCCTGTCACATCTCCCCACATGGAGGTCAGTGATCTTGCCGCTCCCTACATTTGGTTTCAAGATTAATTTTTTTAACACACACACCACCACCCCCCAGCAATTGTTAAGTCTCAAAACTTTTTCAACAGATAGAAAAATCAAACCAAAGCACCTGGGACTGCAATGCAGTCACATTGTTCGAGGACACAGGGCTGCAGGCAGAGGGAGAGAGATGCCTGCAGATTTATTTCCTGAGCATGAGAACTCAAAGAAAAGTGGTCTGTCACACATTAAATAATTCTGATTTCTGTAGGTTTTCACATGCGACCCGCGTACCCTGAGTCTCTGAGATCTTTGCAAAAGATAATTCAGCTCTATTTACTTATGGTTCATTTGCAGTTCTTTTCACTACTGAATTATGAAATTATTCCTCTTAATACTGTCAGGAGAGTTAATAATAGCCAAAATCTCAGTTTAAAAATTAAATAAGGGTATAATCATTTTTTCACTCTTATAAATATTCATGTGTAGTACGTATTACTGCTGGATTTTTCCAGAACTGAACACATAGAGGTGTAAGCATCATTCTTATTTTATTACAACACAAAAATTACAAATGCTTTAGGCAGATTGTATTCCCCTGACATTATTTCTGATAGTGATGGAATAATATCTTCAAATATACAATATTACTATGATTTTGAACTGTATAAATAAGGGGGTTTTTATCTTTTGATTTTTCTTTACTGTTTGTCCACTTTGCCTTCTGAGTGCCTCCTGAAGCTCTTTGGTGCTGACAGCAAAAGGCTTCACAAGTTATCTACAGATGGTTTCACTTAGTTCCTCACTCTCTTTTATTTATAGTCTTTTTCATTAATTGTTGAACTCTCTGTTTGGTTTCCTCTTCACCCAAGTAGCCCCATTTTCTTCTCTAGATTGAGGGATAAAAGGCAAAATACTGCTGCTGCCATAGATTACAAAGTTTGAGCTGAGCTCCTACCTCCTGTTTTCCTCAAAAATGCATCACTCTGGGGATGTTTCTTTTCTGTTGTTGTTGATGAATTTCACTCTGAATCGAAATGCTCAGCTGTGAATTTGGGAAGTTTAAAAATAACTGTGAAGTGAGCACTTTGAAGCCTCAGCCAAAACCAGCGGGTTTTGTCAATCAGGATGTTTCCCTGTTGCTAAGGAACACTAATTAAGCTTTCAGGGCCAAATTGAACCTGCAGACGAGGAACACATTTAGCACACATTCTAAGTGAGAAAGAGCCAATTCCTACCACTGGGAACTTTCTGTTCTTACCACTGGTTCTAGGGGGTTTTGTCCCAGAAATTAAGTGTTGAGTGGGATGAGATGCACTCACATCATGATGCATTTCCTCTCTTGACTTGTCCCAAGGACTTCCATAGTTTATGCAACTGCCCAGTATTTTCCAGGAAGCTGTGAGGAAAGTTTGCAGATTCATCTCTTCTGCCTTAGGGCGTTGACATTTTATGGGCAAGAATAAGCAATAAAATTGTCCATTTTAAATGATGTACAAACACACAGATGCAGTTTCTAAGTAGCAAGAGGTCAAACAAGACATAACAAGGTATCCCACAGTAAGAAACTGTGAGCTGCTTTCTCCAGTAGATCAATTGACCAGAATGGACCTACGAACTGTTCCTATTGACACAAAGTGAAGCACCTCAGCTCTGATATCTTATGACCCAACACTGTCTTTCCCTGTCTGCCAGGCATACTAAAAAATCAAAATTATTTCCTTCTTGTTGTTTACCACTTGAAAGCCAATGATGCAATGTGCATTTGTGTATTTTAGGTGCTTCAGGAAAAAAAACCTGAAAGGTTATTCTGACCTAGATTTTTGGCAGAGGGGAAAAACCAGGGCAAATCAAGGGATAAATAAGAGTTGTCTGTGACCACATATGGAAATTGTGAAAGGAATCCAAGATTATTCCCAACATCATCAAACAGTATAAACAAGAAAACCACTCACCTCCTTGACCTATTGTCAAGTGAATCAAGTGAATTATGGATACTTCAGTGCCACAGAAAACAAATCAGAGATTTAACCATCATTTTGTTGAGTGAGGGAGGAGGTGACATTTGATAGGAGGCTTTCTAAAGACTTTAGGAAGCCAAATACCTCTTCTACTTTTGATGTGGGTGACCAGGTTGAGGTGTGCTGACACATTTGTCACTTGCAAACTCTGGATGTGGCTGAGAGGAAAATCTGGGGAGCTGTCTTTGAGACAGGGACACTTCACAAGCAAAAGTCACCTGGAAATATCAGCAGAGCTGCCTGGATGAAAAGTTCATTTATTGCCCTTTGCTTCTCTTGCAAGCTGATGGCTATGAGGAAACTGTGGTTGCAAGTGTCAGGTTGGCCTGTGACAAAGCAATTCCCTCCTGGATAATTTTGGCAGAACAGCCTGACCTTCAAGAACCCATGACTAAGGGTGGCCCTTCATCTTCTTGTCACCCATTGCAGCATACTGTCCATGGCTGAGTCATATAATGGAGTGATAAAATGGAGTCCAGAGATTTCTCTGGAAATTGCTCTCATGTCATAACAACCCCCAGTACCTAGGAAATCTCCAAATGAACTTGCTTAGAGGTGATGCTCACATCAGTACTAACATAGAGTAATTTTAAAGATGATATTATGGTAAAAGTATGTCCAGGGCTGAGATTAGGTTTGAACACGGCTCTAAGGACTGACAAAACTCCAGGGTGAGGGAGGAAAAAAGCTTGTTCTGTCCCTGCCAGGAATTTGTGGAGGACTGCAGGAAGTGAAAAGAGGGAGCCAAACATGTGATGGCTTTTGCAATGAGACTTGTGGGCATGGTGTAAAGCAGAGAGTCTGAGAGCACCAACTAGAAGGGAAGAGACAGATGGGAGGAAAATGAGGTAATCTCCATTCAGAGGCTGATAAAGGTTTGGAGATGTACATGTTGTCCATGGGCAGCCAGAACAACCATGATTTTGCACAACCAATGCTTGTTGAAACTCAATTTAGCCAAAAGCCTGAGAGTTTGATCCTTTAAAGGAAAGGTATCTTAGTGGCAGCTAGTGTCCTTGCATGTGACTGTATATTTATCCCAATGTGGCTTTTATTCAAAATGTTCCTCCATGAAGTCAGAAGAAACAGACCATTTTTGTTGCAGCGTGTTTGTTTCCTAAACTGACTTTCTTTTCAAAGCAGGTATGTGGAAATAATGAGTGTTGTCATCAACATGAGGGAAGTAGCCAGAAGAAAAATCCTTCAGCTCCCACCTGGGTGAGCAGGAAAAGCGGAAGGGGGCCGGCTCAACCAGGGGTGAGTAGAGTTGCTACAAAACAGTTTTCAAAACAAAGAAAGAAAGAAAAAAAATGTTAGAGTTTAAAAAAACCCCCACATTTCAGAATGCAAGAATTTTTTTATTTTGTTGAAAATCCTTTTAGTCTTCTTTCTGTGAGGAAGGCCTATGCCAGACCACAAATGGAAAGCATCTGGATTCAGGCATTGCAACTTGATCACAGCCACACACATCTACCTCCAGAGAGCTCCATGTTTGAATCTGATGTTTGCTTTCATTTGGAAACTATTTACAGTGCTCCTTCCAGGGAAAATAAAGGTTTAAGTGTGCACCCAGATATAATTTTTTAATCTCTTTGAAGGTTCTGTTGCATGTACTACCCTTTCTAAAGGCCCAGAATCTGGGGTCAGCCATGAAACCTCCACATGAAAATTCACAGACACTTAAACTCGAGTTGTTGCAAGTTCTTCTTGCCAACTTCTTGATTTCCTGACCCTTCCCTGAGAGCTGAATGTTTGATTTTACTTAATATCAGTTGTATGATACATTATAATTCACAATATTTTACCTGTGGCTGTACTACAAAATATCGTAAAATATTCAGATGTTGAGAAAGCATTGTGACTTGTTAAACATCATTCCAAAATCCTATTTTACTTCTTAGGTTCCATTGCAAAAGGTATAGGAATTGTGGGCTTTGTCCATGAAACTAGTGATATATACAGTTTTCTATTATTATTGCCATAATAATTAAATTGTGAAGTATGTATTGGTGTTGCAATGCTTAGTGTTCTTCAAAGTTCTGTATACGTTTTTATAAACATATAAATGAATATGTATGAATATATATATATATATATATATGTACGTAACATGGATAAATAGACCTATATACATATGAATATATAGAAGAAGAACAAGAATATTCAACCTATGCACATCAGGTAGAAATAAAGAAGAAAAAAAAGGAACTGGAGGGTTGTTGCTTGTGCCTCTGCTCACTTTGCCCAGGTGCAGACTTACACATCAGTGCTACAGCTTTGCCTTATATAAAATGATAGTAATAACACTTCTCTGCTAGGGGCAGTGTGAGTCAGCAGTGTTTGTAAAAACCTTTTCTATCTTTAGCTGAGAGGCATTTCAGAAGTGCAATGAATTGGTTTCTTTCTCAGTGACACTAGATTAAATGCTTTTTGATTAAGAATTCCACAGTTCCTGAGGAAGTTGCTGAATTAAAATGACCTGAAGAGAATACCATGACCATGTAATTCGCTTTCTAATCTCTAGGTTTGTTACCTGGTCATCAGGGTTTAGTGGAAGGATTGCAAGAGCCAAAGACAACTCTGTGACATTCTACAGATTTATGGGGAGCAGGCCCTTAGCACTGTGGCCTTGATGCGGATTCACACTGTGGATATTTCAGAGCTCAAAAAAACCCTCATCCTGGGACGTGTAATGTTATCAGAAGTAACTAACTCTGTACACAGTTCTCTCAGAGCAAATGAAAACAAGGACATTTGTTTTGTTTTCAGCAAAAGAGATTTAAAAGTATATTTCAGATTATAGGGTGTTAAAAATTCAGCTTGACACTGACCTAGCTGTCCTGTAGCAACTCATTAAATTCTGGTGTCACAGCTGTGCTGCAGAGCCCTAAAAATACATCTGCTTCTCAGCCAAGTCAGGCTTTCATTCAGATATTCCTTAAAAATGCTTTCACTTGATAGCATTCTGCTCTCAGTCAAGCCAGAGTGTCAAGAGCACTGCCTTCAGTCCCCAGAGAAGCTCTCACGAGGGCAGGCCACGTGCCCTCTTTGCCATGAAAAGTGGTCCAAAGTAACTGGGGTGGATCTGGAAGTTGTTGCACAGGGTCAGAAATAACAGAGCAGCTGATTGGGCTGAAGCTGGAAGGACTGTGGGATGTGCTGCTGAAAGTGAGGGGTGCACAGCCCCCACGAGGACACAGAACTCAAGTGGGGCTTTGCTCTTGTGCCCAAGCAAGTCCACTTGATAATTGCCTTATAGAATAAGGATAAATTTTTATATTTTACTTCTGGTGATGGTTACAGACAGTTTTTAATGATTTTCCCAAACTCTGTGCATTTGGAGTGCTGTAACAATGATGACTATTAAGACAACATTTGTGTGTAAGGTCTTTTGGCTCATTGTGACCTTATGTTTGTACAACCAGAATTCTCATGTAGTCCTAAATTCTGTCCCAAAACCACGTAGTAGACAGTAGGCCTGAGAGACACCAGAAACTCAGACACACAAAAGCTTTAATGCTATATAAAGGTAGCTTCAGCGTGGGAAACTGAAATAGTTAAAATTCAATGACTGAATGCATGCTATAGGAATAGGAATGGTCTTATTCCCAATTAGAACTCCCTTTTCCTGGCTGCATCTGTTTCACTTTCAAAATTATATAAACTAAACCAGAAAAAGAAACCCCAAACAAGCAAAATCCCCAACTCTTATTTTGAATGGAATATCTATAAGGGCAGTCCAATCCCTGTGAACTCAGTGGTAAAATTGTACAAGTAAGTTTTCCCATACAGATCACCTTAATAAATACCTTCACTAAGTATAGATAACGTGTTCTTTCCTGTATAATAATGGTAGAGGAATACCTGTGAGTATGCACTGTGCTCAAATGACTTAATAATGGCTTCCTGAGTGATTTCTGTCGTTCTTGAACTGAGTTTTTCACAGCATTTAATGTAAGGAAAACCTGACTGCAGTAATCAAGAGGCTTTACCCTTGAAGCTAATTGGCCTAAGAGTGGCTTTATTTCTAGGTGAGAGATGGATCTTTTCCATACTAAATGGACATTGGCAGAATTTAGAATATTCGGAAAGTGAAATTTGATTCCATGACAGAACCAGATCAGAAGTGTTGCTGTCCATCCCAGTGCAAGGCTCTATTTTGTGGGAGAGAAAGCAGGATAAAGAGGACAAGGCTGGCTGCCTCCCAGACTCTTCTGTGGGGCTTCATGGGAACTGCAGGAAGGGAAAAGGGACTGACTTATCTGTTCTTTCTTGTGAGGAGGCCTAGCATTTAAAACAGAAGGATTTAAAAATTCAAAATGCAGATTCAAATCAGCAAGGCCCTGTGGTTGGTGAACCATACTTCTCCCATTCAGTTTGGTTCTTCTGCAGTGTCTGTTGTTGTGTCCCAAGGTATTTTTATTTTTTTTTTAACCATGAATTAGAAGCAGTACAAACAAGCTGTGTTCAGGCATAGAGTCAGTTGTCAGAACAGCAGTGCAGAATTCATGTTGATATCCTCCTCACTGCATTTCAGGTCATTGGGAATAGCTCAGGAACAAGTGACACTCTGGATTACTGTTAGAGGAGAGGTGGAACAGGCAGCCTCTCCTGGTATCACTTTGTTGTCTCCTCCTCTTCCACTGCCCTCTGAGTTTTACAGTCAGGCCCAGTGCTGAGCCTGAGCAGTGGGGAGGATAAAGACTGGGATTTCATTCCCAAGGCTCTCTCACCTGGTGTCAGCAGCCTGGGTTTTTTTGTCCCAGCTGCTGTCACAAGCAGATTGCAGCTGTGTGAGACATATCTGTGGGTGTCAGCTGAACCTCTGGTAAAGGAGCCACCCCTTTGTGTGCTGCTGGTAGCAATCCCAACAGAGAAGGCAGAGACTGCACAGGTAGAGAGTAGGAGCAAAGCTGTGGGACAGTTTTAAGACAAAATAGATAGACAGCATAAAAACACAGTTTCTACTGCTTACCCTGTGTTGTGGATTTGTGAATTTATGACATTTACTCTCCAAGGCTGGCTGTATGGCTTCTTTTACAAGTGAAGCCAGTGTTAAGCACCCAAAATAGTTCCAGATATTTCTAGAGGTCTGTGAAGACAGGCTGGGTGTAACTTTATCCCATTCAGTTTTTCACACAAACCTGAGGCTGCTTGGACACTGTTGGACAAAGCAGGGTATTTCAAAAGAAGGAAATTAAATCTGCATCTTACCTCTGATCCCTGTTTTCCATACATTTTTCCTGACATAGAAGCCCTCTATCCAGACTTACCCCATTTAAGTAATATTTAAGTAACATGGGGCAAAACCACTCCATATTCTGTCTTATTCTCTGATCACAGAATCAAGGAATGGTTTGGGTGGGAAAGGACCTTCAAGGTCATCCAGTCCCATTCCTCTGCCATGGGCAGGGACACCTTCCACTATCCCACAGTGCTTCGAGCCCCATCCAGCCTGGCCTTCCAGGGATCCAGGAGCAGCCACAGCTGCTCTGGGCAGCTTGTGCCAGGGCCTCAGCACCCTCACAGGGAACAATTTCTGCCTCATATCACATCTAAACCTCCTCTCTGTCAGTGTGAAGCCATTCCCCCTTGTCCTGTCACTCCAGACCTTTGTCAAGAGTGTCTCTCCATCTTCCCTGTGGGCTCCCTTCAGGCACTGGAAGGTCACAATGAGGTCACCCCAAAGCCTTCCCTTCTCCAGGCTAAACAATCCCAATTCCCTCAGCCTTTCCTCCCAGCAGAACTGCTCCAGCCTTCTGATCCCCTTGGTGGCCTCCTGTGATCTCACTCTAGCAGCTCCATGTCCTTCCTCACATGCAGCAGCTACGTTTTCCCACAGGTTTGGGCCCCCAGCACTTTATTTTTGCAGGAATATCTGGAACAAGTTCCAAGCAATTGAAGGACATCCATGACTCCATTCTGGAATGATTGCACAATCACAAGGCAATGCAGTTTTTGGAGAGTGCCCTGTTTTCTTTCAGTCTGCCTCTTCCCTGTTAAACAAAACACTTGGTGAATCACAATTTTGCTGTCTGCTCCACCCAGGAGACACTGTAACACAGAGTGAACTCCCCTGCGGGCTGGAGATGAATGTTAAAAATTTATTGTCCAATCTGTAGGCTGATATTACTGTGCGTAATGCCGGGGAGTTGGGGCATGTCCATGTGTCACTGCACATCTTCTTTAGATACAGCTCTGAAGGCAGCTGGAATCACATGCTATTTTTATCACAGTTATTAGAAAGACAGGGGATGTAATAGAGCTTAGGAAGACAGCAGAGGCTCCTGTGATTTTCAGGGCATTGTAGAAGCCTGGTTTGCAAACTTGCTGAGAGAAAATGTATTCCCAAAACCTCATGAGAGGTCTCTGCTTTTGACAGGTTCTCTTTTCTCCTCCTCAGTGCTGAGAGAAACTTTCATAACAAAACTTAAAGCCAGAAGAAATCAGTCACTGTGCACATCTGTGCAGTTTCAAAGATCAAGTCATCCTGCTGAAGTGATGTCCACATAAGTTTTGTGACTTCACCTGTTCAGCTCAGGGCCCATTTTTGATTTTCAGTGGCAGTTTTAAGTGGGATGTAACTAATGAAGGAAACAGGGATTCCTTCCATTTTAAATTTTATTTATTTATTTATATTCATTAATATTTTATTTATTTATTTATTCCTTTATATTTTATTGCCAAAATATCCCGATGCATTCTACCAGTCAAGTCCAGATCTTCACAGTGTTACAGTGGAAGGTTACTTAGGACAGTGAGGTACAGGTGCATGAAACTTGTTGTGAAAGAGCTTTAAATGAAAATACATTCTCTGAGTTCAGTAGGGGTAAATTAAACTTCAGTTTTTACTTAAATGAAAAATGACAGTGTTCAGAAAAAGCAATAGCAAGAGATTGGTCATGATGCAAAACTCTGTGAGCAAAAACTGACAAATGCCACAATTAGGATGTCCTGTTCAAACTCAGTTTAGATCCCTGAGGAATTAGAGCTCTGCCCTTCACCCTGTCTCATTCAACTCTCAATGTGTGCAGGTCATGCCTGGACCAAGCTTTGCTGGCAAGCTCCAGTATCCTCCAAGTGTTTTCCAGTATTTTTAACCAGGGAGTTCTTACCTCTGCTAGCTGGATCCTGCACTAGATTCCCCAGCTAGCTCCCCTTCCTTGTTCCTTACCAAATCTTTATCTAGCTACTCGATCCTTGCATCCTCTGGTGGGAAATTATTGACCACTTCCAAAGTGTGTGAATCTCAGTCTCTTCCAGCTCTGTGTTGTCATCTCTGCCTTCAAAATATTTTTATTTGCATCACATTTCTCACCAGAATTTGATTTGGAAATGGTTTATAGAGATGTGTAAGGCTGGTACTTCTGTGCACACTGGAAATCCCGTGGATTGAAGTTTCATTGCAACCCCTGTGAGGTCACTGTGCTGGCTAGTCATAAAGACAGAGGAGTCATGTGAAATCATTGATACACTCCATATTATGGTGATTGAGTGAATTAATGGCAAAAAACTTTGTTAGTTTATTTTTCATAATCCCTTGAAGGGAATCAATATGACTCAAACAACAGCAAGTTGGTTTGCAGTTTTTTTCATGCCTCTTTTGACTTTTAAAACATGGGATTTGGGTCCATTTTCTCTTTGGCTGTGTCCTTTTCTGTCTGACTTGGGCATGCATTTGCAACAGCATGACATTGGTGCCTTCTTCCATCATAAAGAAACTTTATTTCTGATGTACCTTTATCCTGAAGAAACTGGACTGCAGCCTGTGGAAGAGCTGGCAGGTACACATACCATGGCTTTGATTCCTTTGCTAACATTGGGATTTAAGGGTGCTGTGTTGTCCTTGCCTTCCTTTCTGCTGTTGTAGTCTTTGCTGAGTACAAGCATATCAGATGGCTGCAGGGTAGAAACTAGACAGAAAGGAGGGTTTTTTCCATGTCTCTAATTATAAAATGTACTTTGGAAAGGTAGGCTTAGTTTCTCTTGACTTTGGAAAGTGTTCTTTTGGAGTTGTACGGGATTGCCACATTTGAAACTACAACCTTGCACCCCTGCCCTAGTGATCATGGGGTGGTGATTGTGCTGGCTAATGGTGATTAAAGAGATAAAGAGCAGCTGTTTCCTCAGTCTGTGGAATCACAAGAACAACGGTGAGAGGTGCTGGCTGCAAGCCAGAGGCAGCCTGGCATGACACAAGGCAGGAGGTGTAAAGGCTGTGGGATGTTCTCTACAGACACGGGAACAGAGATGGGCTTGGAAATAATTGATTTGTTTCCTCTTATTGACAACACTTAATTTTGTCTTCTTTAACTTCTCTCACTTAGGAGGTTTTTTGTTTTACTGTCTTAGAATCTCTAAACAGAGTTCATCTGGCAGCAAGAAAAATCTTGATCATTCTCAGTTAGCTGTGCTGCAGACCCAGTGATTTCCCTCTGGAAAGGCAGTCAGTGCTGTAGTCACATGTTCTGTCATTTCACTGCTTTCACAACACCCTGCTACACAAGATTTAATAACTTTCTATGAAGTGTTAGTACAAATCACAGAATCACAGAATTGTTTGGGTTGGACTGAGAGGGACCTCTGGAGATCACCCAGCCCAACACGCCCTGGAGTAGCTGACAAAGGAGCATGTCCAGATGGGTTTGGAACTTCTTCAGAGAGGGACACTCCAGGCCCTCCCTGGGCAACTGCTCCAGGGCTCTGCCACCCTCAGTGTGAGAAATTTATCTTTATGTTGAGGTGGAAGTTCTCATATTTTAGTTTATGGCCATAAACATAATATATAAACCTAAACTTACAATTCAAAATAAATGATGCTGCGATATTATCAACCATTTTAATCATGAGGATTTGCCTTTCTAGTTTGCAAAATCAGTTAAACTTCAGTATGTGCAAAATGTGTGGGTCCTCAGAGTTTCCTGACTGCTCTTCCTCGAGGCTCTGCTTTTATCCACAAATCAAAGGAAAGTCTGAGAAGTGGCAGGATGAGTTTCCTCTGAAAACTGATGATGGTACCTGAGTCTCTGTGCCCTTTCATTTGTAAGTGCCTCTGCAGAGAGTGTCCAGAGAGATAACAAATAATACCAGCTGTGTAGTAATTCTCCTGCAGATAAACAGTGTCTCAGTGAGGGTGGGGTGAAGGGCAACTAATTCACAGAGGTCACCAAATAAGCAGGTTACATCACATTTCCATAGCACTGTGTGACTTGTTTTGGGTGAATTATCCAGTAAACTTTGGCCTTGGCTGATTTCCATATGGGCCCAGATTTCCATAAATATGTCAGTCACACAGATGAGTTTGCAATGTTTGTTATCAAGAAAATATTACAAATGCACTTGGTACAAATGCACTGGTATGATTCACAGATGGTCTGTGGGCATGTCCCTTTTATTCTTTATCCTAGAGGACAGAGAGAGAAGAGATCCAGATTGTTCCTCTGAGTTTTGAACTGTGATTAAACCTTTAATAAAAACTGGTGAGCAGTGATGAATCTTTAAGGAGCCTAGGCAATATTTCAGTCTGTACAGCAGCCACTCAAACTTCGGGTAACTTGGACAGACTCCCTGACCCTGACTTGTCCCAGTCTCCCATAAATCATGACTGGGGCCTTTCCAGTCTCCCAGACTGTGCTGAATTGAGGTGTTATGCTGGAAGAGGCAAAATAGAGTGCTTGGGACTGGCCAGCCGTAGAGGTGGCAAGTTGTGTATGATCTGTCTTCTGGTCTGGAGGGTTGTGGAAGCATGAGACAGTGCCTTCATCTCATCCTTCTATTCCTCACTTCTGTGGACATTAATGTTTGTAAATCCTGCCCTGCACTGGCAGTGTGAAGGGGCTGTGTACTGATCTCAGCAAGACATGCAAATTCTCAAGGGTGGGCGTCAGGGGATGGTGCCATGATCTTTTCAGTGGTGCTCAGTGACAGGATGAGGAGCAGTGGCCATAAACTAAACACAAGAAGTTCCACCTCAGCATGAGGAGGAACTTCTATACACTGAGGGTGGCAGAGCCCTGGAACAGCTGCCCAGGGAGGGTCTGGAGTGTCCCTTTCTGGAGGCATTCCAAACCCACTTGGACACACTCCTGTGTCACCTGCCCCAAGTGACCCTGCCTGGGCAGGGGGCTGGACAGGGTGATCTCCAGAGGTCCCTCCCAGTCCAGGCCATTCTGTGATTCTCTGATGCAGTTGCCAAAGCAGGGTGAAGAAAAGTCCAGAGCGAAGGCACCAACAGTGCAACAGAAATAGTGTAGCTTCCTTGTCATTCAGTCCAAATCTGATTTTTCACACTTGAAGCCAGCTCCAGCTGATCAGGCAGCAGCAGGTACAGCACATGCCACCACCTCACAAACCAAGCCTTTCCAGATCCATCCTGTCAGTGAGTGGTGCTCCATCAGACACAGCAGAAGGAACCCTTCCCATGTGGTGTGTGCCATCACCCTAACCAGACCTCATATCTCCTCATCCTCATTTTGTGCTTTTCCTGCAAAGCCTGGGCAAAAAGCAGGGTTATGTATCTATTGAACATATTCCCTCTAAGGAAAATACCCTGATCTCAGGCTTTATTGCTGAAACTTTGGAGGATACTTGGGTAGATCTTGGCAGTAGATGTTTAAGTATTTCAAAGCAGCTAAGAAAATCTGTTACTTTCCATTCTCTCTCTTCCATAGACCCAAGCAATTTCCGGGCTGATCACCCAGATAGACAACACAGTGGCTTCCCTTGCCATGTGATGATTTCCAGTCCCTTCTCATGGGCAGGGAATTGTGTGGCTCTAAAGCAGCTCTGAGTGCTACAGAGCAGCAGTTTGTGCACCAAAGTGTAAATTCAAACCCAGTGTAATGAGGTCTTGTCCTCTTGCAATGTCATGTTGGCTTCAGAGGGCAGACTCTGTTTTACCTTGCTTGAGGAGTAGGCACAGAGAGCAGCAGAGTAGAGTTTGAAGATTTATAATTTATAACCTAAGAAAATAAAATAGGAATTACATAGGAATTGCCAAACTCATTTTTAAAAACTCCTAATAGAACAAAGATATATATTGATTGTTATAAATGTAAACATATCTTTCAAAATTAGTAGGAGAGAGAGTAATTCTAATTGAATATTGTATTAGATTTTTGTTCTTTTATAGACACCATCTTTTTAGATATGGAGTGCACCTCATTTCCCAATTACAACTTTCTCTTTCCTCTTACAGTTTGTTTTTAAAAAGGGAAAGAACAGATGAACAATCTCCCAACGTTTCCTTGCTCTGCTTTAATAGATATTATTTACCTTTGCTGCCCCTATTCTTTCATTTAAGGTGCGTGTGGAATAACCTGCCACTTCTTGCACTTGAGAAATATCTGCACAAGATAGAGATTAGGCACTAATTTAGGCTTTATTTGAAACAGGGTGAGACTTCAGTAGACTGTGAATCCTCAACATCCCTTGCACAAAGATTCTCTGCAGCTGGGAAACCACTTAATTAAATATGTGCCTCTGAGACTTTAAAATCTTCATTTTCCTTTCCCCTTGTGTATAGTTGGGGACATAGGGCTTAAGGTGGAGAGTCAAGGAGGGCAGGGTGCCAGAGCTTGGTGAGGGTAAAGATGGGCAAATGTGTCAAGGGAGAGTGGGGTACCCTGGGGTCAAGGCAGGCAAGGGGAACAGGTAACCCCAGGCAGGAGAGATGTAGATAAAGCAGGGCAAGGATGGTGGAGGGCGAGCTCAGCCTCTCAGAGAAATTATTTATCTATTCATTTGCCTCTGTTTACCCATTTGAATCCAGGGCATGATGCCTTGGGAAGTTTAAATTATGCTTGTTTTTAAAGCACCTGAAGCAAAGGGGATTAAGTAATATTAAAAAAAAAAAAATTTTAGAAAAATAAATAAAGTTGCACAGCTTTTTCATAAGTCCAAGGAGCAACAAAAAATGTTTTGCTAAACACAAGCTAAATACCAGCCTTGAAAACGTCCTTTTACTCTTTGTTTGGGATCTCATAACAAACACGCCAGGTTCATCATTTCAAAGAAATTATGTAATGAATGAGGATCTTACCCCTACTCTAATCATGCTTCATGGTACATAAATCAAGTAGATTGCCTATTAGGCTCGTGTCTCCCCAGAAGAGCAGATGCAGTCTCACTCTAAATGTCTTGTCAGTCACATCCTTTTGGGCCAGAACACTGTGTCCTCAGTCAGAGCCTGAGCCTATAAAAATCCCATTGCAAAAGGGGAAGTGCAGCACCAAGAAACATCGAGTTGTGCGCATCCTGTGAAACCAGGGATTACTGCAGGAATCTGCAGACAGGGAGTGAATTGATCCAGCAGCAGGACATGGTGCTGCAGAGCAGCCTGAGAGCACAAGAAGAGGGGTGACTGCTTCAGCCCTCACCTGCTGCATGACAACCTTTCACTGAATCAGGTGCAATGTGGTCTGCTCTGGTGGAAGCACAGACTTTGTCTCCATGATTTTGCTGGTTTGGTCATATCCATACCCTTTGGCATTACTAAACTGGATACACCACAGAACATTCCTACAAATGTTTTTTCTCAAATTTACAGCATTTCTGTCAAGGGCAAACCCTCCTGTGAATGCACCTTGGGCAGCTCCCTCCTGCCCCTCCCAAGTGGTGGCACTGGACTCCAGGTCACCTAGAACTGAAACAACACATACTTTGGTGGCAGTGACAGGCCAGCCCTTCCAGCTGCAGATTTAAATGTGTTTGTGGCTGATGGTGTGGCTGAAGGTGATGCACAGCCTGTTGTGTCACCTTGATAACTACAGTTGAAGCACATGATAAAGGTACCACCCTATGAGATGAGTTGGCAGGAGGAAGTGAAGGCCAGGAAACACCCTGAGAGCTGGCTCAATTTAGATGGCAAAGGATTGAGAAGATCTGGAGGTCAAAAAAATCCTCCAGTGCTTGTTGTGGGCTCCTCTGAATTGCAGTGAAAATGTCTGATCTTTATTCCTCCACTCCCTGTCGCCAGGGTAACAGCCTCCCCTTGTCCAGTTTTTCAGTTTTTATGCCTCTTTAGGACATTGCATGGGCTCAGAGGCTGGAATAGGAGCTCTCAAATCATTATTTCAGTGGGCATGGGCAGAATCTCCCAGCACTTGACCCTCCCTTATAAAATAATATTGACCATCTGCAGGGCCGCAGTGTTTTCTAAAGACAGATGGTTCTTCTCTATCTGGGATAGTGGAGAATGAACCAACGGATTATTTGAGGTTATAGAAATGCACTAGGTAGTAGTGGGAAGCACTTTAGAAAGATACCTGAGTAGTGCAGGAGGGAATCTGCTCAGATTGTCCAGAATCACAGATTCATTTCTGTTGGAAAAGCCCTCCAAAATCACCAAGCCAAACCAGTGACTGACCCCCACCTTGTCACCCAGCCCAGAGCACTGAGCACCACGTCCAGTTTTTCCTTGAACACCTTGAGAGATTGTGATTTCACCACCTTCCTGGGCAGTCCCTTCCAATGCTTAACCACCCTCTCCATGAAGAAATTCTTCCTGAGAGTGATGCTGTGCTTCCTTCGAGTGCATGAGACAGAACTGCCCGGTCCCAGCTCTTGGCACTGCTGTTTCTTGCAGAGAAACCAGTGCAGCTTCATTCATGAGGGCTGTGCTCTGCAATGTCCCAGGAAGTGCTTGGATTTAGGGGATCCATGGCACAGCCTGTGCCATGAGAGGCTGCCCACAGAAAGGGAGAGGTGAATGTCGTGCTGTCTCTGCTGGCAGGAGTGGCACAGTCTTACTGCAAGGATAGGGCTATGTTGCTTTTTCTTAATTATTTCTGTTCTGTGGGAGAACAGGGGAACTTCAGTTTCAAGTGCTGTTTTTCCAGCAGGTTTTAATAGTGCTGAGATGGCTCCTAAATGATGGAGGAATGGGCTGAGGTACAGTGAAATATGATTTGTTCCAGGCAGCTGTGGCATCACTAGCTGGATTAGTCTTCATGTTATCCAACTGGACTGTTTCAATAAATCAGAGTATTTTTATGGCTGAATTGAGCACTGTGGTACATAGTCCAACTAGAGATAATTCCACATATATCTCCTGCCAAGCAGGTAGCAAGGAAAGGCTATGAGTATCTACATCCAGCTTCAGTATCTCTGTGTCCCTGTTGTAATCTGAGCAAAGTAGCATGATTTTTTTTTTCCTAATGACATGGAGTATATCTGGCTCTTCTGAGTGTCCCCTGGGGTTTTGCATCCATACCTATACATGCACCCGCTGAGATGCTCCCCCTTTCTGTAGGGTTGTACAAAGAGGTGGGAAGCACATTATTCTTCCCGATCCGAAGATCTCCTGCTTGAAAGAAATCCTTGGCTAGAAACAAGCCTATATGTGGTGGTTTTTCAGAGTAGCAGAGTTCAGGTTCCAATTAGATAAATAAATCAGAGGCTTGATTCTTATTTTACCCTTCTGGGTTTGCAAATGTAATTTAAAAGAAGCAGGAGAATCACTGCACAGTGATTTCCTCTTTTTCTCCTAGAATTTAGCAGTCTCCCTAAGCATCTGGAAGAAATGGGTGGACATTGTCTAATCTGGTCCAAATTTCAGAGCTGTTTTCATTTCAGAGAAAAGTCATCTATCTTTAGTCCTTCTGAGTCTCATCATAGGTATTATTAAATACTGAGTTGTTACCATGGGCACCTACTTTCTACTAACTCATTGCTCTGTGTTTTTGTGTAATTATTGCTGAACCAACAAGACCTGTCCATTTTTGCTTCCAAAGTAACAATTCCCCAGTTATGGAGAAGATAATGAGAATACAAGACTTCCCAAGGACTCCCATCTCTGTACCACCAGTGGGACTGAAGTCTGTTGGGAAGGGAGGAAAGTGGGATTGACTTCCCTTCTGCCTCTGTCAGGAACAGAAGGCTGCAGCTGCATGACCTGTTAATGTCATTATTTTTCAGAAGTTCAGCATTCATTTGGTAAACAAAGGCAGGATGAAACTTTGAGCTGGTAGAAACCAGCACACAACTCTGTTGTCAGAAATGCGGAGTACCGGATCACTCCAACAAAAGAATTGACCCAAAGTCATGGCAATTTACTCCTGGAATATATGTTGAATGTATTTTTGGCTGTGGCCCCTCTCTTGAAAACTCACTTTAAGCTTGGTGATACTCCAGAGACATTTGCAAACAGTTTTTTGAACTAGTCTGAGATCAGGTAGACAGAAAAAAGAGGAAAGGGAAAGAAAAGGAGAAGGAAAGGAAAATAAAATGTTGCTCCACGTAACTTCCTTTTACTTGCCAGAAAGAGAGGGCAGGAGGCTGTGAAATGAATTACTTTAGCCAAGATGTTCTGTTCTATTTCTGTGGGGTTTTAGTCATTGGCACTGCTCCTTTTGTGAAGTAACACAAGCTCATGCAGCCCCTCAAAGGCAGAGGGAGTCTGCAGACCTGGAGACAGAAATCCAGCCGCACCCACAAGCTGAGAGCTATGTGCAGATGGGCTCCTGCCAACAAGGGTGTAGCAGCCTTGGAAAGATCCTAAAATCTGGCTCAAGACACATGGGGTGGGTGTGTTGATTCCCTAACCCAGCAGTGATCATTGTTTGCATTGTTCCTTTTCCCATCCTCTCTGTGCACATGTGATGCCTGTTCTGGCTGTGCTATCCATGGAGCACAGAGCCTTCTGCTTGGGATGTGCTCCCTTAAAACAGCTGTGTGCACTGACTGCACTCCCCACACCTCTTTGGGATGCTCCACTCAAAGCTGACAATTATTTTTGGAAAAAAATTCTTTTTTTTTTTTTTTTCATAAGACAGCATATCAGAAGGGAGACAAAAGCTCACAGGACTAATTTCTTGACTCAAAATCCTGAAGGGCACCAAGAAGTTATATAAATGCAGCATATTAAGAACTTTATCTTGCATGCAAAGATCATTTTTGTTTACTATACTAGGTACCAAGCTAGAGGATTAGCAAGGAAATGCAGGAGGTGGACCCAGAGCTTTTTACTGTATTTGCAAGGAGGGAGTGAGAGCATGGCACCAATATCTGGCTTCCTTTACTGAGGAGTAAACCTAGTTTTTCTGAGGAGGACCTAAGCCTTGCTCATTCCTATTTTTTAGCTGGCATTTCTAGAATAAATTACACCACCCATTTTATCATCAGGATCATTACCATTCTCTCTGTTTGATTGTGTGACAAATCATTGGGTTTACTCTGTGAAGATTTAACAATAAATTGTTTGGATTGAAACATAATGATACTGTGATTTAGTGTAAGACTTCCTTCATTTAACATCAGGCATACAAAAATCAGTTTTAGTCTCAGTCTGGGCTCCATTGGTAGCCAGTGAAGAGAAAGGTGCTTCTAGAAGATGATTCATTCTGCCCAAAAATAGCTTATGGATGGCTTTCTGGATGATTTTCCCACTGGAGTTATCTTTCTCCATACAGCCAGGGAAAATCTGTATGACCAGCTTGGATGGGATATCTGCCCTTTAGCTGGTTACATATTTATGAGGAAGGTGTGCTGAAAGGTATTTGGTTACAGTCCTTTGGGGCTTCTCTATTTCAGTAGAGGCTTTGGACCCACCTAGAGATCGAGTAAGGTCAGGGCAAAGTAGGCAGAAGTTGACACTAAAGATAATTTCATTCCCAAGGTAAAAAAACAGTCCATGAAAGACCTTGCAATGAAATGTGCACTGAGTGATGTGTGTGGATGAAAGGAAGCAGAAGGTCCCAAATGCAGACAAAAATCCCTCTCTCCTCTCAAGATGCTGAATGTTTTCTGGGAGCTGGGCTATCACACAACATGACTCTGGATCTTGTGGGAGCCTCTGAAAGATGTGGTTTCCCACTGGAGCTTCTGAGGTGACAAATTATAACTGTGAATTTTTATCTTCCACATCCAATTTATTAGACTGACTTGTTGACATCTGGAGGTTCATTACAGTATTCTAATTTCTCCCTTTTTATCAGTAATTAAAAACTAAAGCAGAACAACCCGCCTTCTAAATGTGCTTCTTGGTAATTCCCCTGGTAAGAATCCCTTTGCTGTCATTAACAGATGGATGGTCCTTTGCTAGGCCTGCAGAGTGATTAAGCTGATCCGTCTATTAGGCTGAGGTTTACATCTTTCTGATTCATCCCTGTGTCTGTCCTTTCAATGTGGCCATAAGCCAGGCCACCAGGACCACATGGCCATCTCCCTTGGATGACCACCCAGTCCCTCTGTTGACACCAGGAGCAAGAATGGGGCAAATGACAGAGAAATTGATGATGGGAGGATCAGTCATGCATGTTTGAACGCCTCCAAAATTAAGCATTGGCATCCTCCTTGATGAGGGAGCTTTTCTGTCTTGGTGGAGTTTCACTGCGGCTCTGGGAACTGCCTGACTGGGGACACTCAGCTGCAGTGGCTGCTGCTGCAGGGAGTCACTGTGCTGCAGATATTCCCAGAATGTCACTGGCACAGCCCACGGGATCCACTGCCTCTGCTGCCTTTGCCAAAGGAGGGGAAGTATCTGTACATTTTTCATTTTAATCATAAGCCACATCAGACTTCCTCCCCCTCGGAATCACAAATCCAGCAGGGTGGTGCCTTTGTCCCGGGCTAATCGCTCTGGCTTTAGAGATCCCCTCGTTATTCCAGAGTATCAGCACCGAGGGTTGTTCTGGGCAGTGTCCCATGCAGGACAGCTCTGTGTCACATGGGGCTGCACTGATCACAGATAAGCCGAGCTGAAACCAGCCTGGATGAACATCAGGTGTCCTTTTGCTGCCCTCTTTCTTCTGCTTGCAAACTTCTCTCCTGCATATGTTAGTTTAGTCACTTTCACCTAAGGGACTCAACACTTAATGAATTGACTTGCTTAAAATCAGATTATTTCAGAAAAAATCACTGTAGTTAAAAGCTCTTGAATTTACAGCCCAATAAACACCAGAAAGCAGCAGTTTGGGGTTTGGGGGTTTTTTGCAGATAGCTTTGAAAGGTGGTTTCGTGAATGTACAGAAATGATCTGTTCAGAATATCAGTCCCAGCAGACTTACTCCTAGAATAGATCTCCTGCTTTAACAGGCAAAGATAATTGTGTGTCCCCTTGTACACAATGGAATTTATTTTCCATCAAAATCCAGTTATTCTTCCCAGGTACATACCTAAGATTACTATTTTAATAAAGAAAAAATAACTGAATAGTTTGGATGGGCATATTGTGCTAAAGTACAGAGATCATAAATATCAGCAGGCTGTCTTTATGTTCCAAAATATTGTCATTTTAAGGTGTAATGCAATCTAGCATTAGGAGCATAAGGAGAACAGACAATATTAACATAAAATGAGAATCACCAGAGACAACTTTTCATGCAGCACTCCTTATTCAAAGTACTTTTTATTTAATCTCACAGCACCAATATCTGAGACTTATGTATTGGGTTCCTTGTAAGCACCTTAAGCAAAAGTCAAATTACTACTCAGTTTTAGAAATTAGATAAGACAGAGAAAATAATGTGCAAGAAAATTAGACATTTTCACTTTGGCAAAAGATTAGAAGCAGGTGTCTTAATGATCCACATTGTCAGATGTATTCTTTGCTGTTTTTATGAATGGTCTGGAAAACTGAGTGAGCAGAAAAGTCAGAAATTCTGGAGATTACACAAAGTAGTTGAAGGTCACTGAGGACAAGGGATGGCTGTAAAAACTTTTAGAAGACTCTAGGAAAGCAAGATGAGATAGAAATACAAGACCAAGCAGAATCTTCTGTTTGGAATAAATACAAAATAATCTGAGTTTAGCAGGGATAAAAAAAAAGCAACACCAAAATCAGCTATTCATAAAAGCTGAAAATCACTCAGGAAAAATAAAAAAGAGTGGGTTATCATTGGTGACAGTGAAAATCCTTACTTAAAATACAGAGACATGCAAGAACCAAGTTGTGTGAGTACTGCACAGCCCAGGATGCCAAACAAGCTCTGCAAAAATTGCAACACTCCTTGCTAAACCAAGCTTATCAGCATATCTGAAATATTGTATTAATTCTTGGTTATCTTTTTAATTGAAAGTATTTGGCAGAAATAGAAAAGGTCTAGAAATGGGACATTGAAGTTATCAGATATGTTCATGGGAAGTGAAGCTCAAAAGATTGGAGCTGTCATTTAGCAATGAATAAAAGGAAAAACACTGGAGAGAAGTTAACTCTTTTAGTTAAGCTTATTCTTTCTTCTCAAGAAGAATAAAAGGAATTTAATTAAACTGAGCATTTATAACAGATCAAAAAGGACTCTTCTCCATACTGTACAGTTAATGATGAGATCTTCTCACTACAAGGTATAATTTTGCCCAGGATTTACCCTGTGGCTGCTCGGTCCACTCCCACTTTCGCCCCCATTTCCTCTTCTCCAGAAACATTTGGTGCTGTCCACTCTCCATGGCTGGCAACTTGTACAACTCTGCTCCTAAATTCCACAGCAGCTCCCCATGCCACAGCCTGAGAAATCTGAATTATATTGAAAGGTGGGTTCCTTTGCAGCTAAAAATACCTGCCCCAAGCAGGGAATAGTCACAGGCCAGCTGCAGGGCACCTGCCAACACCTCCTTCTTAAATCACTCTGACTATCTGATCCTGAGCATAATCATCTAGAGGGCCTAAATTATTGAAATAATACTGATTTTCACCTCCCTTGTCTGGATTTGAAACTTCAAGGCTGTGGTTGATTAAGCCTCTCCACCACCCCTATGTCCTACGTATTATTAGCCTGATGCCTCATGTAACCTTTTGAAGGTCACGGTGCAAAGAGCTGCCAGGGATAAATCTCTGAGTCCCTCTTGAAAACCACTGTTCCTTTAGACACTTGCCCACATCCTTCCACAATAAAGTGTCTTTCTTAGTCTTCTGTGAATTCTCAGGCAGGGCACTGCAGTTGCTGCAAGCATTTTAAAAAAACGTTCTTGCAATTTCATGTCATGTTTGGCATTCCAGTGACTCTTGGCCAAGATATTTTGACAAATGTGTCAGCTCAGCTCTCTTACACCTTTTCTTCTGACTTAGTGGACTATTCCATCTGGGTTGAACAAAGTATTGGGGGGACACCTGGGACTCAGAGTGATTTAACATTGTTTTCAACCTTACAAGGCCTTATGGAAGCTGAATTAGAGGGAGAACACAGCATTTTTGTTTTGAAGCAGGAAAAATGCTAAGGTGCAAATGCCTATGGGAAGCAGTGGAAAGTCATGTTGACCTTGACCAAACCAAAGTTTGGATCTTCCCTTTGTGGGTGCTTTAGCAGTAATTGCATCACTGAATTGTCTCCTCAGTGGTTCAGGGTTTACAGTTCTTGCTTCCTTGGTGCTTCTTTATGCATCCAGCTAAAATTCCTATTATAGAATCACAGAATGGCCTGGGTTGGAAGGGACCTTAAAGATCATCTCATTCCACCCCCTGCCATGGGCAGGGACACCTTCCACTCTCCCAGGTTGCTCAGAGCCCCATCCAGCCTGACCTTGGACACTGCCAGGAATCCAGGTACAGCCACAGCTTCTCCGGGCAACCAGGGCCTCAGCACCCTCACTGGGAAGAATTTCTTCTAATATCTCCTGTTTTCAGCTGCCTGCATGCTACCAGAAACACAGTTAAAGACTGCAAGATAATGAAAATAACAATTTGTTGGCACAGGTTCTTGGGCACAGTGGCTAAATTTGGGACATGCATTTTTTCTTTTTTCCCACTGCAGAGAGGAAAATGTAGAGTCTTGAACTTCAGAATGTTACCTGAATGCCATTTTTTTAGCAGTTTAGATCTTTTCTGTGTAGAAAGAGACCACTGATCTACAATGCCTTGATAATCTGCCCAGAGAAGCTGTGGCAGCCCAATCCCTTTCAGTGCCCAAGGCCAGGTTGGATGGGGCTCTGAGCAACATGGGAGAGTGGAAGGTATCCCTGCCTGTGGCAGTGGAGTGGCACTGGATGGGCTTTGAGGTCCCTTCCAACCCAATCCATTTTATGATTTAGGTGATCACCTTGAGTAACCATTGATTTTTCTAAAGGGGAATGAATGTTTGTAGTCAGTGAAAAATAGACCCTGTTGCAGTAATACCATCTTCATTCTCCAAGGTTAGTAGCAGACTTGGAAAATCTCAGTTTCTCTTTTTGTTCCTTATCTTTTGCTCAGATGAAATTACAGAAAAGAGGGGAGGGACAATATGGGTCACAGAACAGGGAAAGACAGTGATGTTTATACTAACAGGGTTCTCAGCTGACTATTTTTTTCAATAGAATTTACTGGTAATGATCAATTTACAGGTTGGAGAGTTGAATACAAAATCCTGTGCAGTCCAATGCCCAGTAAATGAATGCAAATAGAAATAACACCATGATCTTCTCTAACACCACTTAGCCTCCCATAGAAGTCTCAGGAAAAGGACAGACACAGAGTAGACATCTGCTGGACCCTTGGTGCCAGGGCCAAGGCAGCAGGAGGGGCACAAGGAATATTTCTGTTGTTGTTCGACCTGCCAAATACTGAATAAATAATCAGAGGCATCAGTGAGCAGTTAGATTACTAAAGGGAAAAAAAAAAACTAAACTAAATCAGCATGGATCAAGTTAAAAATTATTGATTTTTGTGCACTGCCAGTACTTACAACAGATCTTGGGGTATTTTTTCTTCCAGTGTAGTTTTGATAATTTTTGTAGGCTCTCATCCCATCTGTCACTGCTCTCTCGAAGGACTGTGTCACTCCATCTTACAGCTCCATCCTGCAAATACATCACTTTAGCTTCCAGAACCACTGCCAGGAACAGGAAGAGATTATCTGGGCTTGGTTTTTTGACTTTTTTTTTTTTTTTTTTGCTTATTCCTTTGCAAAACAATAATTTCTTCAAGAAAGGAAGAAGTTTAGCTGTGTGGTAACACCAAAGGCCGTGAAACTTATCAGTGCAGACTGATAAGTGTATTTTCATAATAAAGTTTATTTTAGTTGTTCTCATCACAAGCATTGCTCAGTAATTCCACATCTGTATTGATGCACACTGAGGTGTGTATAATTTAGAAATTTTCTTTGTACGTACGCCTGTATGCAATTTTTAAGAGAAAAAAACCCATTGCTATGTAGGTCGGTGATTTTACCTCGAGAGCTCTTTAGAAGCAACATCCATTTTGCCTGAGGAAGGAAGGGGTATTGAAAAGATTTTGCAGGGTGCTTTCCCTCTCTCAATTTACTTTCTTCTTTAGCTTTAGAAGCCACTGGCAAGTCACCTGCTGGAGGGGAAGCTGCTGGGATATTCCAAGGGGTCAGCAGAGCTGGTCAGATAGGGGTGACCTTGAGGCCAGCAGGAGGTAATGATCAGATTAGCTGAGTCAGAAAGGCCAACCACAGCTCTATTTATACCAAGGCTCCCCTTCAGAGGAGCTCACCTAATCAGATCTGTCCCCAGGAATATGTTTATCCTGTCTAGAGCCTGGCTTTCAAAGCAATTTTTTAAGATCCCAGCTCCCTGCAAACCCAGGAGTGCTGAGATCCCAAAGGCACTTTTGATTTCCCTCATTATGAGAGTGTTATGAAATTTAAATCCATACTCTAAATGCCTAGTTTTAATCCAGGTATGGAAAGCTGTGTTTCTGCCTCAATCACGCTGTCAGCAAGAAAACCTTGCTCCAGTCCTTTCTGCAGACTTGTTTTTTTCACAGACTTTAATAAATTAGTCCCTCAGCTTTGAGCATCTTCCCTGGACTGAGAATTGTTGCCCTGCAGGAGGCCGCAGAGGTGTGTGATTTCTGCCACCAGGAGAAATGCCACCAGGGGAAATTATTGTGATTCCCCTCAGTGCTGAAGGATGCAGGCAGCATTCCTGGCCTTGCAGTCTGCTTCCCCAGAGGTGTGTTGTTGACCTTGCTGATCTTTACATTCTGCTGTACAACCCAGATGGCAGCAACAGGGCCAAAGCAGCTCAAAGCTTTCAATGACCCCAAAATCTGAGGAGAGAGTCTGCTGAAAGAGAGAAAACAATCCCATTTCCTGCCTCTGAGGTGCAGCTTTCTCCCAGACTGATTACTTTTGAATCTTTTCCCAAAATTAACCCATTCTGGTGACCTGATTTGATGCTATAAGGCATTATGTGCAGAAATATTCATGAATAGGTGTTTCTGGAGTTTTTCCTCCAAAATCTGTGTTTGTGGGTCACACCAGCACATCAGGTGAGTTCTCTCCTCCTTCCCTGCCCACCCCAGTTCTGCAGGTGATGCTTTTTACAGGGAATAAATATCACAGTGCAGCAGTGTTGGGCCAATGAACATAATTTCACTTCGCTGTTTCTTTGCCAAAAACAAAGTCAACCTTTTTGCTTGCATTTTGAGCAGCGCCTTTAAATCCTGGATCTAAGGAAGCCAAAAGACCTGGGAAGGGTGAGGTTTTACCCCAAAACTTATGGAGATATTCAAAGCACAACTTTGGAAGCAACTTTAACTGGTAAGCCAAAAATCTCTGCTGCACAGAGGGAGCTGCACAATTGCTATAAACCAGGAAGGAAAAGTGCATCTCTCATCAGTAAAGCTGTTGGCTGTGCTTTGCTTTGCACTGCATTTGTATCCCTGCATTTGTCAGCTTTTCTTGCCTTTTGTTTTGCTAGGCTGTTACTGCAGCAGAAAAGTCAATAAAAGCCAGTTTCAAGTACTTTTCAGATTGTAATTATGACATAACATTGCCATTAAATCTTTTTTTTTCCATATGCTGCCTCATCCAGAGGGATTTTTCAGCTTCTGTTACACTCAATTTCTACAGTGAGACACGTGCTAAAAAGTGCTAGGACCATGAGCCCAGTTCCCAGAGGTGGTGGTGGTACCTGAAGGGAATGGACAGCAGGTGGAAGATGGCTAAATCCTTAAGACAGCCCTGAGGCCGTTTTACACTCCTGCTTCATTTTTTGTCCAAATGATGATGGATAAGTAGTAACCTGTGACAACTCTGTCCAGAAATTATTCTACAGGCTGGACTAAAAACATTTAATTTCTGTGTTATTCCTGTGTCAGTCATCCTCTCTTTTTCTGATATGCACAGTGTCAACACAAGGAGAGGAAAAGGAATTGTTTTGGGTGGGACAAGGTGTTACCAGGGGCAATTCGAGGAAATGGAGCAAAGCAGTGTCTAGGCTGACTATCAAGAAAAACATCCCAACACTGCAGCCTGAAAGGGTTGTTAAATATCTCCCAAAGGAAACAGTGGGAACCTTTATCAATGAGTCATTTCAAACTTTGAAAGACAAAGCCTGAGTGTGGGGAATGGTTCTCTGCTGGCAGGGCATGAAGGGTCTTTCCCATTCCTTGTCTCTGACTCCCTGCCCTCACCCTCCTGGGAGAAACAGAGCCTGAAAAACATGAGACTATTGATTTCCTAACACAGGCACACTGAAAGAAAAACAACATCCTTTGAGATTAGGAGCCTGGGAAGTGTTTTTTAAATTAGCTTCAATAACATGACAGATGATAACAAGTTTTTGAGTAATTTTCTTTCTTTTTTTCAGCCACGTGTGTCTGTCCTGGCAGGAGCTTTCTTGTGAATTAATGAAACATCAAGGCTACACTGCCAGCCACATTGGAGCGGTGTGTTTCCAGGATAGTGCCTGAGCTGGCAGACCCTCAGCTGCTACAAATCAATTAAGTCCCTCTGATTCCAGCAGAGAGGGCCACCGACTTACAGCTGCAGAGGATCTGGCCCATTCCACGTTGGAAGAGTAAGACTGCTTTCATTTTGCTGAGAGCTGGACTATTTAAAATTTAAATGCCATTAAAATTTAAAATCCCAATTTACTTTAAAATTCCCTTTGCAGTTTCTTTCAGTGACAGCATTCCTCATTTCTGCTCCAAAGAGCTGAGACCTTACCTTTGCCCAAGACTGCCACATCAGGGCTTCACTGTCCTGTGGCCACAGGTGTGGTGTGCCTTGCCCTCAGATTTTTTAAAAAGCCCAGTTTCCTGCTTCTCGTGGTCAAATAACTGTAGTAAGAATAATCATGGAATCACAGAATCATGGAATCAAAAAATGGGTTGGGTTAGATTGGAAGGACCTTAAAGATTCTCCAGTTCCAACCCTGTGCCACAGGCAGGGACACCTTCCCCTAGACCAGGCTGCCCACAACTCCATCCACCCTGGCCTAAATAGTGTCAAAAGTCAGCCAGCACTCCCCAGATTGCCTGATTCCCTGGAAAGCACCAGCATACCTTGGTGCTGGAAGGACTGGAAGTACGATGGAGGAGCCCTTTGTCTATGGCAAAGCCCTGATGCTCAGGCAGGCTGCAAGGACATGGCCCAGCCCTGTGTGCACTCTCTGTGAGCTAGAGTCTTCAGGTTTGGGAAAAGAGGATTCTCCCAGCTGCCTGGACAGACTTTTGGACATGTTGCAGGGCTGTTGCAATGCTTGTATTTGTGGGGAGTGAGTTTGACCACAGTGTGAAGAGAAGCCCAGTGTCTGAGTGTGCAGACCCTGGCTGAGTTTTGCTATGTCTCAGACTGACAGGTGAGTGTTTTGCCTTACTAAAAGTTATTTCATGGCATCTGGCCCCCAGTTAGTTGGGAATCAGTGAAGAAGAAAATCCTCCTCTCCCTCAGCTCATGGCTGTGAGGGAAGGGGCTGTCGTGGAGAGCTGCAGAAAAAAGCAGTAGAGAAGAGGCAACAGTGTTGGGAGTGGGGAAGGAGGACAGGAGTTAAACCAAGAGGAACGAGGGTTAAAAGGAGCTTGGAGAAGCTGAGGAGGTGCTGTTAGAGGTGCTGTTAGGCACTGGGAGAGCAGTGCCTGTGCACACAGGGAAAGCTGCACCCCAGAAGGCAGCACCACATCCCAGGCTGGGAGACATCTGTTCAGCTCACCGCTTGCTTGTTTGTAAAGATGGGAGATTTTGAGCTTCCAACTAGCAACTGGGTTTGTAATTTGGCAAAGAAACTTGAAAAAAACCAAACCAACAACCCAAAGCACGTCATCACAAAGTGTTACAGCACATGCATTTAGCACCTCACTGCAAAGCCCAGCTGAGAGCCAATTTTCCAGTGTAATTTTCCTGCACATCTGCCAAGCAGCGTGTGGAAAAAGCCATCTATGGTGTCTTACCGGGGCATTTCCCGGTCACAGCTTCCAAAGGATAACTAAAAAAACTGAGTTCTGTGTGTGCCATTGCTTAGAGGGGCTTGAGTTTTCACAAGAATATAAGTTAAAGCTGAGAGAATAACTGGTGACTCCTCCTGTTTAGTCTGCTCTGTCTGGATCTGGAGTTAATCAGACCACTCGGCAAAATTAACATCTCCTAAGTACTTCATAATCCAATTTATACTTTAAAAATTTGGCTTTAAAGAATTAATAGCATGTCCATCAGGCACTGTTCATTAAACATTTTTGGGTCAGGTGATATCTTGGATGACCAAGACCCTGATGATGTTTGCATTTAGATCTCCAAATGAGTGATTGCCCACAGGAACAAGTGATTAAGGAAAATGGTACATTGCCTATCCCTAGGAATACTGGTCCAGCCTGAGCCCCTTTTTGGGATGCAGGCTTTTGCCAGGCACATCTCGTACAACTCAGAAGAATATCTGGAGGTAAGTGCATATGCAAGAGGCCAGACTACATGATCTAATAGTCCCTTTGGCCTCAGAAGCTTGAATCAGTGAATTGGAATCTGTAAAAAAAGTGTCCCCAGCTGTAGGAATGAACTGGCTCGATTGCAAATAGGTCAATTAAATTCAAACTGACAACCCTCTGGGGTCATCATAAAAGCTACAAATTGGATTGAAAGGCATGTAAGTATAATTAAACTTCTGTAGTTTCAAGTTAATTCAGAATTTCTCACTTCCTGTCCAGCACTCCTGTGTAACGTTCCTGTGCTTGCCTAAAAATCTGATGCATTATTTTCATCTCTCTCTGCGAAGGTCTCTAGTTGGGATGCAGTGTGAGCATGAGGCTGGAGCTGGACTGACCAAGTGGAATGCCCATCCTGCTCTGGGTAGTTACAGATGAAAACCAGGTGTTAAGCCAGGTAATTCTCCTGGTGAGCAAAGGAGGGACCCTGACACCTTCCTTCTTCTTTCACGTTCCTCTCCCACTGCTGACACAAGTCCTACTCCTGTGCTCTCACCTGCTCCTTCTCACAATTTCTCATCCCCTCTTTCCCTCACCCCTCTCCTGTTTCTCCCTGTATCCTATCTCACTTCAAAACACAAAGCTGCCCCAAAAGCTGAGGAATTGGGTTTTAGAGGAATCAAACACTGCCTGAGCCAAGTCAGGCTCTAGTTTACTCTTTTTTCCAGGACAAAGACAATCAGCCCTGGAAAATGCTGTAAGAAGCTGGGTAGAACCGCAGGGTGGGCTGTGAGATCAGCTCCCAGGAGCTGAGCAGGGCCAGACCCGGGCAGGAGCAGAGCATGGCTGCAATGTTCACAGTGCCATCTTTTGGATAAGGTGGAAAACTGTACTAAGTTCCCAGAGCCATCCAAAGACTCTCCAGACAACCCTCTCAGATAAAAAGATGCTTTTTATCTTGGCTGTTACCAAAATCACTGCCTTGATTCCCCTTGGATTTTTTATTGGGAGAAGTTATTTTTCCCTTCAAATTCAGAGCTGCTCTGTGGTGTGTCTGCACTGCATCCAGCCTCTCTCCAGTCAGCTGTATTTCAGCAGTGCAGCACAGGGAAAACCACTTTGGAAAGGATTTTCCTGCAGGAACTTGGGTGCCTAGTGGAAGCCTCTGCATCTCCTGATATTGGAAAGCTTGACCACAGGCAGGTGCAGCTCAGATGCAGAGGGGGCAGCAGTTCCAGGATTTCCTGGGCTGATTCAGCTTCAGGGCTGAAATAAGGAAAAACTAAAAAAACACAGTATACCCTGGATGTAATCTTATACTTCCCCATGCAACACACTAGTGATGCTGTGGTAGAAATGAATGCTCCACCACCACTGGGTTTTTGAAATTCCATGAAAAGACCCAATTCCTGAAGGGGCCTTAACTGAGAATACACTCATCCTCAGTAGTCATGCTAATGCTAACTGTGTCTGAGCCAAGATTCTGCAAATCCAAGTCAGCTCTGTCTCTTGTGTCTAATATTGTGAAGCAAGAAATAGCCTAGCCTTAGAAAAGCTGTGGGGTTTGGCCTCAGCCCATATTGATCATCTAGCTCAGAAATGGAGCACAAACTTCTGGTTCTTGCCCAAACAACAATCATCTTGGAACTTCCTGCCTACAAATCAGACTGGCAGATACTGGGTGTGCTAATTTTTTTCAGACTCACATCTCCCAGTTTTAGCTGAACCTCCTTTTGTTTATAGACACTTTCCTTGAGCAAAGTCTTTTTCTAGTTGCATGTTTTTCATGGAATCAAAATACTCAAAGACTTGTAGAGATTTTATTTGGTCAAATCCTACTGCCATGGAATTAATAGCAAGATTCTGCTGATTTTATTGTAATTAACTTTTCCCCACTGGGAAACCCTCATCTTTGCAGTAGCTGCTAGAACGCAGTGCTGTATGAAAGCAGAACTAACCAAGCAATGCAAAGAAACAGGGTGTTCAGCCAAACCCTCCCATAAATGGGAGCTTAGCTGAGACATCTGAGCTACTTCTATCAGCTCAGTGAGGAGAAATTGTAACCCTCTGATCACCCCTGCATGCCAGACTCTGACGTTGACCTGCAGCAACTATCACTCCAGCCCCTGACTGCTCCCATTGGAATCAGGATAAATAAAGCTGGCAGAACATAGGCTGGAGTGCTGTCACCCTGAGCAGAAGGTTAGGACAGCTTCCCCATGTTTGCATTGCTGAAAATTGCCATCACCAATTGTCTGCACCCAGCTGAGTTTCCCTCTCCCATGCGGCAATGGCTGTTATTTGCTGGGTGTTGATGAGAGGATTTTGGCCACACAGGTATGTGAAGTCTGCCAAGAGAAGCTGTGGCTGCCCCATCCTGGGAGTGTCCAAGGAGCTGGATGGAGCTGTGAGAAATCTGGGATAGTGGAAGGTGTCCCTGCCCATGGCAGGGGGTGAAACTGGATGATCTTTAAGGTCCCTTCCAACCCAGGCTACTCTATGGGTCTATGATTCTGTGACACCAGGGCCTCCCTCAGCACACCTGTGCAGCAACAACCCTGTCTGGAGGGTTGCTTCACCCTCTCATCCCTATTTCCCCACCACATTGAGCTGGAGATGGGGGTAGGGGGGTGGAAATACTTTCATTTGACATGGTGACATGGAATGGAAAGCTCTTGAACACAGCTGACAAAAAGCCCTAGAATTTAGAAAAGGCTGCTGCCCAGGCTGGATTAGTTTTTTCAGGACTGAATGCCAGGGAAAGGACAAAGTGTTCACCAAGTGGGGAATCAGACACTGAAGGATACAGGTGCCTTTGAAAAAAAAGGGTTTCCACTGCAGGACAAGCTTGGCCAGCTGGGAATTGACTTGTTGCAGGGCACTGAGAACTTCTGCTCTATCTGGGCAACTGAGATCCCAGAAAAACCCTTGTGAGTAATGAAGTACACTCTTCAGTGGACTTTGAGGGAAGCCCTCAAATAGGTGGGGACATGCCTGTGCTGTTCTGTATGCACAGTAACCTTCTCTCAATAACCCTCTCTCTCAGCTGTTCCCTTGGTGTGCTGGCTGAAGTGCTCCTCGATGCCTTGGGAAAATGTGTGCACCTCTCCAGCTTCACAGGTCCCTGCAAACAAGGGTTGTATGCTGGGACACCAGAGATGATGTTTTGAAGCCTTGTCATGTGAGCAGGTGAGAGAGAAAACCCTCCTGGGGTTCATGAGGGTGATTTTGTTGGGAAATACCACTATGGATGCTGTTTGTGTGCAGCAAATGTGGCCAGGAAAAGCAGCTCTAGAGAACTGTTCAGATGAAGGGAAGCCTTACAGAAAACCAGTCCAGCAGAAAGAGTTTTATTAGGTCTCTGTGGCAGATGGATTGAATTATTGGAGCTTAAGCTAATACAAACTTTCCATGTCAGACACTCTGAGTTTCACTTTATGAGGACTGAAGTGTTTTGGGCAGTGTCTCTTTAACGTGCTGCTGAGGTTTGCACATGCAGATACACGTATTTGGGGCTGCTGAAATAATCCTCTGTGTGAGGGAAACTGTGAGCGACTGAGGGAGAAAATGACACTTTTGAAAACTAAAATATGCTTCAGAAACTGATATATGCTTTGAAAAATAAAAACATTTTATCACTGAAGATTCTTGGCTTTTGACCAGGTGCCAATCTGAATCCAGTTTTGCAATTTCCACTCTGCCATCTCAGCTCTTGTTGTTTTTGGGATTTTTGCCTGAGTGGGAACAGGAGAGCTGGGCCCTTGGACAGCAGAGCTGTTCCTCCCCCAGGGACAGCCTGAAGGGCAGGGTACAGCAGTGATTTTTCCTACAAATGTGACAATTGCAAACATCCACAGCCATTTAGGAAATCAGCTCACCCTGGCAAAGCATATTTCACCTTGTTTCTTCAAGACCCCTGCTTAACTTTACTCTTACTCCTTGAAACAAAGTTTGCATGTGCTTATGTAGTTTGCAGGACAAGGGACAACACTTTTTATCACCCAGAACCCAAATAACAATGTTTTGTTCTATAAATCTCTGTGTTCTTGAGCTAAATGCTATCAATTCAGCTGATGGAGTTAACAGCAAAAATGTAGAAGGAAACAGAGCTGGCGAAATAGCTTGTGATTATTATCTGAGGGCTGGGTGGAGTAGCTATTGGAGAGGCAGCAGCTGGGAGCCGGCTCTCCAGAATAGAGAAGCTGACATTACAGAACTTCTTTCCCTCTTAAATGCTTTGGTTTTCTCTGAACTTTCCAACTTCCCGGGAGGGGTGGCAGCTATGTGACCTGCAAACCCCGGGGAGACTGATCCCAGCTTTTAGATCAAGGAACTCAAAGCGACAATGGGAACAGAGAGGAAAAACAAATGCTTCTTTTAAGGAATGCTCTTTGAATTATTTATCCGCGTGTTACTGAAGTCTGTTTTGTTCCTCATTGTACTAGCTATGAGGCAGTCTAATTACAAGTATTTAAGACACAAATAAATTACCTTGCCAGCCATGATAAATGCTGCTTGTAAAGCCCAGAAGTACTGTTCCTGCAAATGCAGCCAAGAAACCTTAATAGACCACCTGTTAGGTGAGATGCAAAATTATCACTAGCATGTTATGAATAATCTGAATTCCAGCGAAAATAGATGGTACTTCTTTAGTGCCCTGGAAACTTGTAGCCATCCTTATCTGTTTGCTGCATACCTAGTGCCAATTCCTTAGGGATGCAGCAAGGCTCACCTTTAACTGGATGCTTTGAGACCAGCAAAGTTCTGTGAGGACAACGACCTGGCTTTGGGTGGGTGTCCAAAGCTTTGCTGCTGAAATGCCATGGGAGTTCTGTACTTCAGTTTTTCCTCGCTTCCCAGCCCCTCATTCTTTCTTTCCAGCCTTCAGAAGGCATTTTGTGACAACCCCACTGATAAACAGCGGTTGTGCTAGGGAAAAATGACAACGCAGAACATAAGCACCGACACAAAGCGACTCCATGGGCAGAGCTGATGTTGATAGAGGCAGACTTCTGAAAATACCTGACAGACTTCAAATGTCAGGTTGCTTTTTGAGCCCTAAATAAACCTGCTTAGACTGCTGCTTTTGTTTTTTTCATGGCTGCAAATTTAACTCCTTGCAAAGGACTGATCTTTCAGCTCAAAGCTGTCGTAGCTGTGCGTTTGCATTTTAGACATGGCTGTCTTCCAAAAGCATCAAAATGGCCTGGAGCAAAGGTCTGTGGTGGCTAAGGAAAAAGCACAGTCACAATGGGATGCCAGAAACCATCTCCTGGAGGCTGCAACTGGATGCAGAGCCATCAGCCCAGGCTGCAGCCAGGAGCTCTCTGGCCATGAGCAGTTGGGAGGAAACACTGCTCAGATGCAGCGAGAGCCACAGGCCCTACATCTAAAAGTGCCTCTCTCTGGGAGGAGAAACATTTTCAGCCCACACAGACTCTTGCCTGGGTCATACAAGGCAATTTTCCAGGCTTCAAACTGGGCTTACACAGGGCAAGAATGGAGCCTAGGCTTGGTGTGAGATACAGGAAAGGACTGGACCTGCTTAGCCTATGTAGGATACCAAGGGATGGCCACCTGCTCCCTAAAGTGATACCTCAGCCCCTGAGATACAGCCTGGAACATGGGCTGAAGGAGAGCTCAGGCCAGCATGGGGGGTGTTAATCATCCTCTGTTGCACTGGGACCTCAGGGGTGTGGGCAGGGCTGTCCCTCCATCAGCCTCGAGCAGGAATTTGCAATGTACAGCATTAAGCTGAGCTTTCACAGAAGTTTCTGAGGACTTTTTTCTGGGGCACACTGTGCTTCCTCAGCAGTTTTGGGAGAACGCTGATGGGATGCCAGCGAGCTGCCAGTGCTGAGAAGCCAGAAGCACTGTTTGAAAGATCTGTTCTGCTCTGCATTAGCACTTCAGTGGGGAAAGGCTGCAGAGGGGTTCACCTGCAGCAGTTCCCTGGGCCCAGCACCAGCTCCATCTCTCTCATCTACCTGTCTGCAGCTCTGTACCTTGCCTTCAGAAGCCACTTCACACACCAGCACAACGAGGGCTTTCTAAGGATGCAGTAAGGTCCTGTGGAAGCATCTGTGCCAAACATTTGCCAAAGCAGAGGTCAGGGGTGTTCTGCCCCCCACAGAAAACCTGCAAATTGAGTGGCAGCCCCCGAGATCACCTCAGCAGTCGAAAGGATGGCATCAGACTAACTCTTGTGGCACGTGGCACCACTGCTATGGTTTCCTGAGCAAAAGAGTCCATTCATGTTGGCAGTGTCTGCAGCAGTGAGCAATTGGCCAGGTCCTGTTCTCTGCCCTGAGGTCAGGCAAGCATGCCCAGAGCCCAGCTCATGTCCTCAGGGCTGACCTCATTTCTCCCCAGGACAGGGTGAGCTCACCCATTCTGTGGTCAGGACCAGCCCCAGGGCTGCCAGCTGGGACGTCCCAGGGCGCCACGGGCCAAAACGGTGGCAGGGAATGTGCTAACACTTAAAAAAACCACATAGGGCTCTGTGTTGCTGCTTGAGGTCATGCCTGTACTCTCTTTGGTTTATTGGTGCAGATATCACTACTGGAAATAAGAGGAGAGACTGAAGTGATGCTCTGCTCAGTTACAAACCAGGAAAAAGCTTCAATTATTGTCCCTTCCCCCAAGAAACAACACAGGCTTCCTGGGGAGAGCCTTCTGTGCTACAGCGATGTGTGGTCTCTCCTCCCTGCCTGACCACAAATCGATGGGAAATGTGGCAGGGACATTGGGCATGTCAAGACTCTTCTCTCTAAGCCCAGTAAAGATGGCAAATTTACAGTTCTGCCCTTTTTCCAGAGGAGTTCACAGTGGAGTTGTGTGGAGTGGCTGAATCCAACCCCTCCAGTGAGCTGCCTCTCCATGCAGTCCTGCCAGGGAGCCAGTGTTCAGAGCCTGGCGGAGCTGCTTCCCTGGGATGACAGCAGCATGAGTCAGTGATGAGCTCAGAGTAACCTACTTATTTATAAAGATTGTGTACAAAGACGATTTTTTTCCCTCCTTGCCTGTGGCAGGCGCTTCCAGCAGGGAGAAGCCTCCTTGCTCTGAGCTCACAACGATGAGCTCTGAGCCCACTGCTGATGAGGCCTCATTTCTCTTTCCTTTGCAGGATTCCCTCGGACATTTGCAGCCCTTGGAGCCAGCAGTGAGGCACACAGCCCCAAATGCACATTCCAGCTTGCAGGGAATGTCTGCAGGGGTTGGCCATGGGCAGGATCCTATTGCAGGTGGGTGTAGGTACCTCAGGCACCACCTAGAGGGAACCAAAACCCTCAAGCCCCAAGTTGTGACCCCTCCAAAAGGACACACCCTTCCAGTTTTCACCTAACACATCATTCCTTCCCCACCTTGTTTCTTCCTAAGCACTGCATCAGTGTGATGTGTGTAGCCCAGGACACCAAGTCTCCCCCCTGCCTTGTGTCATGTTCTGGAACGACAGCACAGGGCAGGGATTCAGACGTGCCAAGGCAACATTCATTTGTCTAAATGTAGTCATGCAGTGCTATTTTAAGCACATTTGTTTGCCCTGCCCAGCCTCTGACTGCCTGGTTTATACCTCCCACAGTGCCCTACACACCCGTATGGGCCTGGCGTGTCTGACACGCAGCCCCTGAGAGTCCCATGCCCTCTGGACTGGCAGGCATGACACACACACATGACTAAAATAGCACAAGACACCTCTGCTTCAGGCAGCTAAATCCTTCCCACCGGCAGCTTCTGCGATTCCCTGGCTGCTCTGCACAGTCCCACTAGTCCAGCTGCTGAAGTCTTGCTATCAGGGGCTAATTTTCCACATCAGTGCAATTTTAATTTTCCAGAGTTGCGCCTAGTTAGGACTGGTTATTTATTGTTCTAGCAAGAGAAGGACTTGATGAAATGTTCAAAGCCATATATAATAAAGTTCAGGATAACCTGGCACTCACAAGAGCATTGAACAGTGCAGAAATGCCAAAAGCAGTATAGGATTGGATAGGACTTGGCTGGTTGCACTGTGTGAATACTTATAGATCACAGATCTGAGTCTTTATGGCACTGCCTCTTGTGTGGTCATTTATTATGCCTTAAAATGGGTGAGCGATCAGCCTTTGAAGTACTCCACAGCAACTTTGCAGTGGAATGAGTGACTGTTAAATGTGTTATCGTTTGGTACTTTAAATCTATTTATTCAACAAGACCTTCCTACCCTAATGCTTGAATTTTCTCATGACCAGGTTCTGGTACTATTTGCCTTTTGGAGGAAAACTGGCATCTCTGGATGTGCATGCCGTAAGCCTGCCTGACTGGTGGCACCACGTAAGTAGGTTTTGATTACAACACAAGAAGTGTTTCATTACACAAACCAACTGCTGTTGTGGTAGAAAGAGCAAACAGAACTGTGGTCTGAGTAGGTTTCAGCTGGTGAGGCAGGGCAGCTCCACGGGTACCATGGTGGTGCTGCTCCAAAAAGTTTTAACTTCAGGAGCTCTTTGACATCAGCAGGAAGCAAAGCAGGGAAAGAGCAGCTACACAAGAGTAGCTCCCCCTTCTTAACATGCTCTGCTCAGATTGGCTTCTACTGCTGGGGTAGAGGGTTAGTACTCAAGACACAGAAATGCACCTCCTTGTTACACACAGGGAGCACTGGGACACAGGGACTCAAATCCAGCCACAGCATTACCATCCTTAGGCATGTGGGACATCTCTGAGGTCAAGGAGAGTCAAGGGCCAGTGCAAGCAGCCAGCTGGCTCCTGGTAGTGGGATTTTGTGGGGCAGCAGGGTGGGAAGGTCCCTGTGCTTGAGCAGATTTTGCCATCCACCCCTCCCTCAAAGCTGTGCCTATTGGGGCCTACCCAGTCTTTGGCTGCTTAAGAAGCTAAGTTTGATGGTTTGGAAGCAGAGAGATGGGCAGGATTAGAGGGGTACTGGGGTGAGTCTGACAGGGATTATGGCACATTGCCAGAGTAGGGGAAGGTCTGGCCTGCAGCCCTTTACAAAGACCAGCCTGCAGATGTGTCTGTCTGAGTCCCTTACAAATCGATGTCATTTCTTGGGGATGGACATCAGAAATGGCTCATTCTTGCAAGCAAAAAAAAAAAAAAAAAAAAAACCACAAAAAGATGGTTTTAAAAGCCTGGACTCTTTGCCAGCTGAGACGGGAAATTCAGGAGAGAGGGAGAAACATGAACTGCCCATTTTAACTGTTATTTACACAAGAACCCAGCTGCATGGTTGGCTGTGAATGCATTCCCTGCTTTTCTTCGGCGCACAAATGCAACAGAGCCATGAAACATGAGTTAACATGACAACTGAGGCCTGCAGCCTGTGGTTCTCAGCGTTTTCACTCTGTATTCCCTTCCCTTGCCCTCAGCACACAAGCCTTGTGAGAGTCCATCAGGCTCAGACAAGTCCCTGAGGCTGCAGCAGAAGCAGAACCCCCAGGTTCTACCAGCAGCAACCAGGGATGCAGGAGCAGCTGCCATTCACTCTCATTTATGGCCCAGCTCTTCTTGTGAATGGCAAAAATTCTTCACACTGAAGGCCAAATACCAAGGGAGATCTGGATGTGTTTAAACAAAGCTAAGCTTAATTAGAGCTGCTCAAAAACTAAATGCAGAAACAGAGAGTATTTATGTTTGCACTCAGGAATATATAAGGCTCTCAGGCAGATCTAGGTCACCTCTGCTCAAGCAGAATTGCTGAGGAGCGCAGCGTGTGGGCAAACATTGTTCTGCCTGTTTAGTGGGAACGGGGTAACTCCTACAGGAGCTGCAATTCCCTTACTCACAGCACTGGCCTTCGGAGCTGGATGAGGCACAGCTGATGCCAAGAGCTCAGAAAGTGGACAGTGTTCATATAAGAGAATCTGGCTCATTTTGCCTTTTGGCTTGTCTTCTCTCTCTCCCTCCTTGTGTCTCTTTTACAGCTACCATGCTGCATCTTCCTGCACAGTCATGAGATGCAGAAACTCTTTCTTTTCTGTAATTAAAGCTGAGAGTCTCTTATAATCATATGACTCAGAATGCCATAGGTCTAATAAAAATACCCCACATAGGAGCCTTGAGATCAATCCCCATAAACTTCCACTTCCAAGCTGCGCTGCTGTGCTGTTACTAAACAAAAAGGGTATTTTGTATCCTAAGGATTACTCAAGCTTTTGATTTTGTCTGCTGCCTTTCAAGCAGCAGTCTGCAGCTATAGGCTCTGCCTAAGGAAGCTGCTTGCCTCTGAGTCGCTGTTTGTGTAGATCCCCTTGTTTAGGTGAGGTTAGGATGTGCTGTGCTGGGTGTAGCACAAGTCTGGAGGCACAGCAGCAATTTGGAGGCCCCACAGATCAAAGGTTTGGAAAAGGTCAAGTATTTAGCGTGGGTGGGTGTTGGGGTCAGCTGGGCTTGAGGTAAGGCCCTTTGACTGCTGCAGGGCATGGGAAATCTCTCCTGTTTGCCCAAGAGATTCCTCCTCCTGCTGGCAAAGCAGAGAAGGTCTGTGTCTTGCTGAAGAATCAGGGCAACTGTAAGTTCCAGGAGCTGTCAAAATTCCAGATTTTCATGCCAAGAAATATGAACATTTTCTAATATTATTTCAGGGTGAGTCAGCAAAAACTCAACAGCAGTCCTCATTCTTAATTTGGCCTCATTTGAAATAAGATATTCAGCCTGCAGCAATAACAGACCTAAAGGAGCTCTCTGAACAGCCCCTTGGGATATGAGTAAGCAAAATCCTGCTCCCACAAAGCACCTTACTTTTTGTTTTTTTGCCTGGCAGCTGTTTTTCAAAGGGGAGCTATGTTCTCAGAAATTGTTGGACAATTCCAGTGAATACCCAACACTTGATTCTGCAAGTGCAGCTCTGCACAAAGTGCGTGCTCAGGACATCCTGCTTTCCTATTTTTTTAAATCATAGACTGGTTTGGGCTGGAAGGGACCATCTCATTCCAACCCTCTGACATGGGCAGGGACACCTTCCACTATCCCAGGTTGCTCACAGCCCCATCCAGTCTGGCCTGGAACTGGGCTTCACTCTCCCACCCAGCTGGTCCAGCCCCAAGCTAGCTTGGAGTGACCTCCCCTGTCTCTGCTCTACTTCTTTGTGCCCAGCTATGGTTGGCATAGTCATTATTGACTGTGGTGTGACACACTCTTGACACCCACAGTTCCAAGGGCCTTGTTTATCTTTCCCACTCCTCCTAATTCCAGAAACACATCACCAGGATGTGCTGCTGCTTGCAGGCCAGAACTGAATGCTCTCCAAGGCAGGGGGACAGCATGATACTCAGCATCAGCATCAGAGTGAGGAGATCTTACAATTTACCCTCCCTTTTTGTCCCAGACAGATTTAGTCTCCTTTCTCACACCCTTTTTTCAGCACATAAAACCAGGGTTCATGTCCATGACACTTTTATGACCTGCACCTGATATAGAGAAGACATTTTCTAGCCTACAGGGTAGAGGATTCGCTTTTCAAAAGTAGCAACTCCAATTCCTGTGCAGAGGCTCACATTTTTACAATAAACCCTTAATACCCTTTAAATGGTTCAGTACATTAATGATGATTATCATCCAATATATGGAATGCATTTCAACAGCACTTTTGAGTGAAGAAGCAAAACACAACATAGCAATTAACGGGTAATTTTCATGCAACCTGCGCGCACCCAGATCCGTGAGATGGGGGGCACTGCTTGAACTTTCGAGCCTGCCCATTCAGTTTGCACTAGTAACTTTTCCAGGGTGCCGAGGGTGGCCTTGGGAACAAGGACAGGACCGAGGAGTGGACAGTAGTGCAAGGCAGGTCAGGATAAGGCACGGCCAGGCCAGCGCTGGCTCGGGATGGGGGGATCGGGGGATGGGGGGATCGGGGGATCGCGGGGATCGCGGGATGGAGGGATCGGGGGATGGGGGGATCGGGGGATCGCGGGATGGAGGGATCGGGGGCTCCCAATGCGCTCCCCCCTCCTCCGGCCGCTGGGGGGCGCTGCGGCCCCACCGGGCAAACCGCGCCACCCGCCCCGCCCTGCGTCCTCTGGCCACGCCCCTTTATGCAAATCTAGAGAGCGGCTCAGCCAATGGGAGCGCGCCGCCGGCGTTGTATTTATAGCCGCTATTTAAGGAGCCGCGCGAGCCGCTCCCGGCGGGAGTTGTGTTCCGTCCCCGATTGCCGTTCGTGATCCCATCCCCGACTGCCATCCTCGATCCCCATCCCCGACTGCCATCCCCGACTGCCGTTCCTGATGCCCATCCCCGATCCCCATCCCCGATCCCCATCCCCGACTGCCATCCCTGATCCCCATCCCCGATCCCCGGCACTGGAACCTCTCCGGCCTCCCGGCCCCGGCCTCCAGTTCACACCGCGCTCGCGAAGGCTTCGCCAGCCGCTCCGCCGAGCGCCGGTGGTTTTTTCCCTTTCACCCCGTTACAACTCTCATCGTCTCCAGCTCACCAGAGCTCAGCCTTGTGAAAAGGCTTTTCTGCCCCCGCCCCGCCTGATAAAGGTTCAGCGGTGAGGGCTGGAAGGGAGACTCGGTGATGCTCCAGGGCTGGCGGAGGTGTCTCGGCACCTGTCGGTGTGTCAGATGGTATAACCCCCGGCACTGCCAGGGCAGCAGGATTTTGTAGCTGTTCCGCCCCGAGAGCGGCTCTGGTGATCAAAGCTCCACTCGCCAGCTCACTCTCAGCCCTCTACAGAACAGGCACCCAGGGTTTTTTTGTCAAGAACAGCAGCTTTGTGGCTCCATAAGCTACATTTGTCATACAGCTTGCAGTGCTACTGAAATCAGCCGCGTTTCTCCCTTCTTTTGGAAACCCAGCCTGCTGTTTCTGGGTGTATTATGTGTTTTCACACGTATCCTTTCATCTGGTTGATACCTGTGCTTGTCTCTCCTTCCCACAGCACAGCTGAGTGCTGATTCTGTAAATAAGCATTGTAAATGTCTTTACTCCTGTTTTAAAGAAAAGCATCACATCAAAGAATCACAGAATGTGCAGAGCTGTAAGAGACACACAGAGATAATTGAGTCCAACCCCTGGCCCTGCACAGGATACCCCACAAATCCATCCCTGTCCCTGAGAGCGTTGTTCAAATGCTCCTGGAGCTCTGGCAGCCTTGGGGCTGTGACCATTCCTTGGGGAGCCTGGGCAGTGCCTGACCACCCTCTGGGGGAATACCCTTTTCCTAATAACCAATCTATACTTCCCTAAGCTGTTGGCAAGGCAGCCAGGATACTTTGCTAAGGTATCACAGAATAGCCTGGGGTGGAAGGGACTTTAAAGCCCATCTCTTTCCAACCCTGCAGCCTGGATTGATCCCAGGAGTTGTCCTGACCCAGTTGCAGCACTAGCACCTGGTCTTGTTAAAACCAGTGATACTCCCATGGCTCAGAGCTCAACCATGTCCAGGTCCCTCTGGATGCCCTCCCATCCTTCAGGTGTGGCAGGCCTGCACATATTTAAGAGAAGGATGGGGACTGCTCCAGCTCTTATTGCTTGGCACAGCAGAGGTAGACTGACAAGTTTTCCCCTGGCTTTTATTAAGATTTCCTTCAAACTAAGAAAGAAGAAGAAAACCCCACAGCAACCCCAAAGCCTACACATGTGTTGAGAGCTGGCTGCCAGCAGGGCTTTGGGTAGCCTCATGTCCCTGCTGCCAGTTTCTTGCCAGCACCCTGCCTTGATGGTGCTGCAAAGGCACAGATTGACTTGACCCCTGTTCTATTAGAGCAGGACAGTGGTTTCCAGCATGAAACCATAATGGATCTGGGAAAGGGCGAGATGTTGGGAGTAAATCAGTAAAAAAGGCAATAAAAGATTCATTTTTGTTGAGCATTTAAAATTACAACTAATGCCCCTTCAATCAGTGCAGAGACTTATTAGAGTAGTAATTTTAAGATCATGTGTCTAAGAACTGTGTGCTAAAGTATTGTGATGGGTAAGGGCATTTAACAAGGGTTTTCTGTAATTCTTAAGTGGGAGAGAGGGAGAAATGTATTTCATAGCTGGAATGTGCTTCAAGTGACCTGGTTTTGTTTGGTCGGGGTTTTTCTCTGTTTTTCTAACTGCAGTTTTGTAGACATCTGCTCGAGAATTGACAGCAATGTCCATGTGCAATTTTAAAGCTGTAGATTTTATTAGCTTCTGTGGAATATAAGGAAGTTTATGTAGCAATGTATGACCAGTGCAAAAAATAGATGCCAGTAATTCTATACCTTTTTCATGCTCTGGATTATATTCCATAATAAATGAAAGCACAAACCAACCAGATCCACAAAGACTGGAGCTAGGCTGGGTGTGAAGCTCACCAGCAAATACCATCTGCATGCTCACATTGGTCAGGAATATAAAGGATTCCCAAATCCCCGCCCCTCTACTCAGTGTGTACAAAGAAAGGGATTGCTTTCAAATTGAAAACGACCAGATATCAGCAGGGAGCAAAGCAAGGAAGGAGGTTTATGCACATCCCAGCCGACATGGGATGGAGCTGGGCAGCAAGGCGTGCACAGCAGTCCCCCGTGGCTGCTGAGCCAGGAGGCTTTTGTTCTGCAAGGCAGGATCAGGTGGAGAGGCAGTGCCCGTGCTGGCACAGAGAAATTGAGCTCCATCTGTGACCCAGCAGCCTGTGAGGATGACTGGCATTCTGAAAGGCTTATGCTGAAATTTAGCAGCCCCTGGTGTGTTCTGGCAGGGACTCATACTTGTTGGTGAGCTGCCTGAGTCCAAGAGTGCTGCTGAGGTCCCCCTGTCCCTCCCTCAGGCACTCACCTGTGTGTTTGCCTACCTGTTGTCCTACTAAAGTCTCATTCTAGTTATAACCTCTGATATATAACCTCTTATGACTTGTGGTTGGTTTGTTTGTTTGTTTTTATGTCAGTACCCCTGATGAAAACTGAATAGCTTAGTGAATGCCTCAGGCTGCTGATGGCTTTGGGAGCAGCACAACCTTGCTTCCCATAATTGTGTCCACACTGGGACTTGTGCCAATAAAGATCTTTTTCTAAAGACATTAAATAGTAATTGATGTAGTTATACCAGCAAAGAGGTGTATATACAGAGAGTGTATATATGCATATATAGCAACATTCCACAAAGGGAGTGTTTGAAATTTGGGACTGTCTAAACACAGAAATTATCTGGTTTGAGCAGTATTGGTAGAATTAAGCACTCTGGGGCTGTGGCAGGGACACTGTTACATTGATGTTTCCAATTAATATTGACTCTCTTAGATCACAACAAAATAAATGCAGTTCTCTGGAGTTTGTAGCTATCTGGTGGGGACTGTGCAGATCTAAGGGCTTGGTGGCAGCAGAAGGGAGGTGATCTGCTCCCAGCCATCCCCATGAGGGCTCCAAGGGAGTGCTACCAGGTCTGTCCCACACATTCACTGTCTCTGTTGTTTGTCAGTCCACAGGTAGAGCCAGCTGAACTCACTCACACAGCACAAGACTACTAATGTTGAGGCAGATCACTGAAAAAAGTCACTCCTTCCATGCTTGATTAATGAGCTAAATTAATTCCCATGTGGTTTTGGTAAGCAATAGAGGCACTGCAGGACCAGACAGGGCACCCTGGGGAGGAAAAAGGGAACACACTTCCTGTTTTTTGGGGAGGAAAAAGGGAACACACTGCCTGTTTTGGAGGCCAAAAGCATCTGGCTAAGGTGCAGGATCACAGAATGGCTTGCGTTGGAAGGGACCTTAAAGACTATGTAATTCCACCTCCTGCCGTAAGCACAGACACGTTCCACTAGACCAGGTTGTTCAAAGCCCCATCCAACCTGGCCTTGAACACTTCCAGGGATGGGGATGAGGCAGGGCAGCACAAGACATTTTTTAGAATAGCCACATTTGTTTTCCCAGACTGGTAATTTCAACAAGGCTGTAGGAAGATGCCACTTTTCACATGCAGCTTTCTGGCCGTCTGTAATTGTCTCCTGGCCGAAAATTGCCATTCCCAGCAAGCTGCCAGTCTGTGGGAGCACATCCTAATTCTTTTCAGGCAACAATCAGGCAGGCTGGTTTGAATAGTTTCAATAGTCAGTCTGAGCTCATCTGAAGGGAAAGGAGGAGTGCTCACTGGAATTGCTCCACAGGCAGTTGGAAGAGGCCAACATCCAGCAGAGGGGCTTGGGGTGGTAACAGATTTTACCAGTAGAGCCAGATTCAGAAGATGACATAAGTTCACAGCCAAAAGAAAAAAAAATCACTTCTAGATCCAAAATGCATCATACCCTTACAAAAAGCAGTATTCAAGCCTTTTTTTTTTTTTTTTTTTTTTTTTTGAGTAGCTCTCAGGCTACTTTAATATACATTTTGCTGAATTTTTCCGCCTGTAAATTGCACTAATCTTCAGCTCCTTCCAGCAGCTTGAGTCCTGCATATCAGTATGGGAACATCAGAGCCTGTAAGCTGGAGTCAGAGTACAAAACCTGGACTTTGTGTGGTGGAGTTTGGCTTGCCATCTGCCTGACAGTGCCAAGGGAGCACAGCAGTGAGGGCATGCCGAGTAGGATCCCACAGGAAACACAAGCACAGGGGAGTTGCTGAGGAAGGTGGCTGCCTTTTTCACACAGGCTAGGAACCCAAACAGGGTGGGTGTCACACTCACTGGACAGTCGTCCACAGCAATATTGCAAGAGTGGCTTTGGACCTTCTGGAGATGTGGTTCTCAATGAGTTCATTCTTTTCTCTTCTTTTTTTTTTTTTTCCTGTCCTTCTGTCTGTCTTGTTAATTATTAATTCAGTGTGTTGAGAGCCACATTCTTCTGAGCGGCTCCTCCCATGTTTCCAACCTGGGCAACTCGTCTTGCCTTATTAGTCTGAGAACTAAAATTGCTCCTTCATAAAGGTCTGTACTCTGGAAAGGAACCCAGGTGTCAGAGTGTACAGAAGGTGTGTCATCCCAGCCTGTGGTGTGTTATGAGAGCTGCCTTTCCCATTATGAAGCTTTTCTACATGACCTCAGCAGCGTTCGGTAAAACGGCCTCAGGTTGTCGGGGACTCTGCGGTCTTTTCAGCACATGCAATTAATCAGGAGGGGAAAATAAATCTAGCATCAGAATGAGCATTTTACTGGAACGGGATTGCAATTTCTGTGCATAATTTAACACTTTGGGGAGGGAGCGTTCTCTGCTTGCCTGAAATAATTTAGAGGTGGTTTTGAAATAGAACACATTTGTGTAAATACGTCTGGGGATTAAAGAGCTCACATTTAGTTCCTGCAGCATTACATCTCTGTCTGCCATACAGTAATCTCTAACCCCTGTTCTCCAAACTGTTTCTTATATGAAGAGACTCAAAATAGTTCTTCTGGCATAGTTTCACTTTTTCCCACCTAAATATGGGTCTGTAGCATAAAACCCAGTGCAAGGTAACTCTGTGCCTGTTTTATACATGGGAAAACTGAAAGGAAGTTTGGCTGAAAGTGGCCCCAAGCTAGTGGTTCACATTTTTCACTACTTACCAAAGAAAGGAGCTGTTTTGACATGTGGGGTTCCCCAAATTGCAGCCCTCGGAGTTACAGCTTGCTTTTTAAAGCTGTCCTAAAGTTACCTGATTAATCTGCTTTAGACCCCAGTGTATAATTCAAAGGCCACATCTGTAGTTCATCCTGTGTCCTGTATTAGTAACACAGGCCAATTTATGGACCCTCAGTGAGAAATCCTACAGTGACAAAGTGGATAATACTTATTTTTTACGGAATTTGCAATTATGTTGGGGCCCACTGACATGTCCTATTTGCAAACACCTTTGCATCACCCTTCTTTCTTGTTTCCTCTCAGACTGGGGAGCTTGTTTGGGATCAGATGGCATTGGCCTTACTCTTTGAAAAGCTCACCAATTGTGTGTTCAAGGCCTAAAGGATCTCTGGGCATGTGCCAGCACAGCAGGATCAGAATCTCAAACAACAGGCCATAGTGATGGCATTTAGAGATCCCTTTTTGCTGTGACAATGCTGTGACGTTTGCCCAGCTAAGAATAGGCATTTGTAATAAGTTTCCCATATGGTGTTTTCAAACCAGTAAACAAAAGCTCTCTCAAGTAAATGAGGAGCAGTGTTTTGGGTTAATGCGTTTTTAAAGCCAGGGTTCATTTATTTTACAATTAACTAAAACCTGTTGGGTAGGGTTGGGGTGTAGGTTGCCACACTTCAGACTCCAGTCATTTGCACTCCTTAGCCAGTGGCTTCAGCATTTTACCTTCATGCATGTTATCTGTAGGAAGGCAGAAGATTTGAGTTTCTCCAGGATGAGGAACCTCCTTGCTTAGTACAAAAATGCCTTTTCAGGATCAGGGTCAGGCCTGTTTCATGCAGTGTCAGGTCCCTCTGCAGGGGACTTGTGTTGGGCACTTGATGCCATGCAAAGGGCAGAAAGGAAAAGCCAGGGAGTATTGTTCTCCTGGTGAGACTGAGGGTTCCATATGGTTTAGGGGCCACAACAGCATTTAAGTGGAGTGGGCCACCTAAAGTGGCCCAACAGCATTTAAGTGAAGGGCCACCTAAAAGTCCCTTGCTCAGCTGTCACTGATTTGTCCATGTTCATGTCATACTGCCCCGTTCTGCTGTGCTTCTTCTGGAGTTTCATTTTCTATGAGTTCCATTTTTTTCTCTCCAAGTTTCCTCTTGCAGACAGGTAATCAGCCCAGATGTTGGGTTTGGCATTCCTTATCCCATTCCAGGAACAGGCCCCTGGAGATGAGGCATGTGAGGCCTCCACCAAACCAAGCTCGGTGCATTTTCATTTGATGCATTGAAGCTGAATCCTTGCTGCCCCATGGAAGGCTGCAGCTCTGAACCTGACCCTAACAGCTTCCTTGGGGGTTATGCAGTCAGGTCCCTCCTGCATCAGATAAGGCTCCCCTCATTTTCCTATCCCTCAGCTAAGCAAGAACTTTCAGTCTGCTCAGTTCAGGGTACGGGGTATTCGGGATTGCAGCAAGGCACGCTCCTGCCTGGGGCAGGATGAGGAACTCAGTTCTCCCTTGCTTGTCTCCCACTGAAGTTCCAAATCCATGAGGAGCTGCTCTGTTTTGTTCATTTCCCCATTTTGTGCCTCTGTTAGAGGAACATTCAGAGCTGGCTTGATTTTTGCCCCACCCTTGGTACAGCCCTGAATACATTAGTGGTTCCTGCAGAGCCCCAGAAGGGAATCGCAGGATTGATTTTGGCTGCAAGTGATCAAAACAGGGATTTTTAAACAGGTGTCAGAACTGCTACCAGTAACAGGATTTGGAGGTGGGTGATTGCATCATTGTAGAGCAAGTCAGAATTTTGCCAGGAATTAATTTGGCCAAGGGTTCTTACTAAAACTTACAGCCAACAGCAAAACCCCACCAGTGCAAACCCCAGTTTAGCCTGGTGAGCTGTTGTCAGTAGTCAAGGGAAAGGCAGATCTGCAGAGCAGACAAAAGCTGCATTAAACCACTTGCATGCCCTGGCACACCAAGGATGGGGAGCAGGTTTTACACGGTTGGAAAGTGTTTTGCCCAAAACACTGCCTGATTCTTGTGATTGATTGAGCACCTTGAGAGCTCTTCCCTTTGCCTGGCTGGGTTGTGCGCAGGCATTTGGTTCGTGGTTCTTGCACTAGCTAATCTGAAATTAATTTCAGCAAAGGCTTATGTGTATGATGGAGGAACTGCACTGGCTGAATGTTTTTTGCCCAGGCACCCCCACTGTGCGCAGAAAGCTACCACAAAAAAGCTGTGAAGAGTGACAAAAAGATTAACTGAACAAGCTGAGTGTGTTATAATATATGTATTTTGCCCTGAGCCTTCACTATGACAACACCTTCTAGCTGGCATTTACAAGAAGAATACACAGGCATGGACACAGAAACAAAACTCAGCACTTTCCAACTGCTTCAGTAAAGTGTTCACACATCCAAAAACTGAAGGCTAACAATATGACAGGGACAGCTGCTGTTCTGTAATGTGTTATCCCTCATCAAACTGTGAAATAATGAGAAAATGACAGTTCCTATCATTATCTCATAACTCGTGGGCTTTATTGCTGGGCTGTTGCAGCTTTACTGTTTTGTTTTGGGCAAGTGATTTGAGCCTGTGGTGCCTCGGTTTCCCCTGCTGCACAATGTGGAGAATACCCACTGTACAGGAGTGACAGGATAAGGGAGAATGGCTTCACACTGACAGAGAGCAGGGTTAGATTGGATATTAGGAAGAAATGGCTCCCTGTGGTGCTGAGGCCCTGGCACAGGTTGTCCAGAGAAGCTGTGGCTGCCCCTGGATCCCTGGCAGTGTCCAAGGCCAGGCTGGACAGGGCTTGGAGCAGCCTGGGATAGTGGCAGGTGTCCCTGCCCACAGCAGCTGTAATGATGTGACCTTTAAGGTCCCTTTCCAATCCAGGCCATTCCATAATCTGCCCCTGGGAAGCAGCTTGCAACAGCACCTCACGAGTCTGTTGGAAGAGCCCACATGTGAGGACGCAAAATGTTATTCCGCAGGTTTATTCTCAAGAGATTGCAACAAAAAATCAGGCTCATTACGACTGGACACCATCCCAAGGCACTGGGCAGTGCCCATCCTCCCTGGGAAGGGTGCAATGAGAGAAGTGAGGAGCTGCTGGGAACAGGTCTGATGTGCCACTTTCCATCCATTAACAGTTCATCAGCACAGAGGCTTTCACAGCTGTAGAATCAGACACAGGCTACTGCTGCTTGGCTCCCTTTGTATCACAGGAAAAGCTGAGCTGACTTTTCCTTCCTTCCTCTCTTCCTTCCTTCCTTCCTCCCTCCCTTCCATCCTTCCAACGAATTGGTTGGGGCAGGGCTCTGTTTCTGAGCTCACCAGAAAAAATTTCAACACATGGAAAAATTTAAATTATAAAATTTTTAAAAATATCAGGTCCTTTAGAAATACTGTTTTTTGTTTCATGATGTACCAAAATAAAATAATTGCTAGACTTATCTACCTGTGATCTGTTATCTTTCTTTGTCTTTCTTTTTTTTTTTTTTTTTAATGAGACATTTCCTTGATCTCAATTGAAAGTTTAGGGTTTGAGGTTTTTTTCATATCCATACAGAAGACAAACAAAAATATCAAAAAGTTGTGCTAATCATTATGAGGCATTAAAAAAATGTACTTACACCAGTGGTAAGGGGAAATAGAGCCTGAAAATAAGAGTTAATTGAAATCAGAACTGAGATCCAAACATTGAATTTTTTGAGGACTTCTGAAATCCAAACACTGGTACTGCAGACTTTTGAAAAATAAGGTAGAACTATGTGAAAAGTTAGAAGTTGAGATTGTTTTTTCACATTTGGCTTTCTATTCTTCAGTCTTTTGTCCTTTTTAGTGTAACTCTTTTTCAGTAGCTACAGTGGCCACTTGGGCAGTTTTTTCTTTCCAAAGAGATGCTACAGAAGCAAAAAAAACCACAAACAAACAAACAAACAAAAACAAACAAAAACAAACAAAAAAAATTCAAAAATAAAAAAGAGGGGGGGGACTGTTCTGTCAGTAAGAAATTTCTCCAGTATTTCTGTCACATGGTGACAGTGCTACTCCAGTCAGCAGTCTTCATCATCTGCTGCATCACAAGGGGTTTGCACAGTTATTATTTCAGAGTATTCCATATAATACCAAAAAAGCACCACTATTTTAAGTTATGGAAAACCTGCTGTATTTCTGAGGTTTTGGAGCATTTCAGGGATGATTTCTCATTTATTAAATGCTCTTTTGCTTATGATATTATTCTGTGATTTTAAAGATAGCCCAATGTCGTGGTTCAACCCCAACTGGCAACTCCTTTTATTTATGTCAGACCTTATCTACAACTTTTCACAGGCTTCAGTTTTAAATGGAGATGAAGCAAAAAGAGGTTATGGCTTATCTTTCTTATGCTGTTGTTTTTTTTTGAAGCATAAATCAGGCATGATAAGGGAGGGAACGTCACAGAAAAGTTCTCTCATGGGGACTTCAAAGTCTTTGAGCACCCTGTGGCATCCTCTTGTGAGGTTTATTTGGGGGTGAAGGTTGGGAAAATGCCTTCGGAGATTTTGTTATAGCTTGGATGGCTAAAAAGAGAATGAATGTTTGATGCAGGGTGGAAGTGAGAAACAAAGAGAGCAGTTCACCCCTCCTCAGCACTGTGACCCCTTGGAGGCTGTGCAGCTGTTCAAAGGGGACATCACAGGGCAGAACTGGCTTTCCTGGGGTTTGTGCTGGAAGGGAAGTTAAAGCAGCCTGTGGAACTTCTGTCTTGCTCCCAACAGGGGCACATGCCAAGCCTGGGGAGGGTAGAGGTTATCCTGAGAGGGATTCCCTGCTCCTTTGGATGCAATCCTCCCTCTGCTTTAATTTAGGATGAACACAGGGCTGGTCCTGCAAAGAGCCAAACATGAGAGGCCACCGTGGTGGTCTAGAACAAGGGAGGTGCCTTGATGTACGGTCTGATACAAGCCTGGAACAAATCATATGAAATCCTTTCAGTTCTTTGAGCTTAATGTGAGTGTATTGAGGGTGAAACTGATGGCATTAAAAGCCTTTCTGCTTCCCTAGTTGCAGAGCAGGCTGTTTACAGCAAAGATTATACACCATGGAAAATCGATTCAGGGGGTGCTGAGCTGAAATCACGCTGCAGTGCTCTGCTGAAAACATCCCAGGGCCATTAGAATGAGTGCTAAGTGCTCGTGTTTCCAGTGCTGCACAGGACCTAGGGGGACTTTGCCCATCCAGAGGGAATTGCCCAGACAGAGGCATCACAGAGCTGAATTTCCCCGAATTTGCAGAGCCGGTTTGTAGTCCTACCCTTATTTCTTACAGATACCTTAGTGCTTCCAAGTTACATAATAAACACCAGTGGATGGGTTCTCCTTTGGTGATGTAGCAGAAAGCGGTTTTCTCCCAGGGACAGATGTGCTGGAAATAAGTGGTTTGTTCCCACAGAGCCACAAAGAAATTCCTGCTCTCCTGTAACTATACTGGCTTCATTTTTAATTGCAGTCCAGGACAAACACTTGGCACTTTCACAATTGGCAGCTGTGAACAGACATGATGCAAGGACTTCTACTCATTTAAAGTTCTGTTCTATGCCTAATTAACATATACTGGCTGAGAAAGTGAAAGAACATGTGCTACCTAAAACCCATAAGGTAAATTTTCTTTGGAATGAGGGTCTGAACCTCTTCAGTGTGACTTAAACAGGACATGCCTGAGCCCTCAGAGTTTAGCACCAAAGCTGCTAATGTTTACCAGAGAGCTTGATGCAGTTGAGGGGAAGGTTATAGAGCTCAGGGATGCTCTGTGGTGACTCTTCTGTTCCATAGAGGAGTTGCCAAAACTGTGGAGGTTCTGGTGTCACACTAATGGCGAACTAGGCAAGCTCTGTGACCTTGACTTTGAGGCAAGGTTATGTCAGTTCTTTGGACAGCCACAAGATTGGATAAGTCTAATTGTTTTTTAGTTCTTGCTGCTGTTGGTATTGGTGCTTTGCAGAGGTGATCTCAGCTGCAGGTCTACATTTCAACTTTCCCAAGTTTTTGTTTTTTTTTTTAGTTGAGAGTCGGGTGCATTTTTCAGCCCATCACCACAATGGTGGAAGAGTAGAGAACAAAATGGGACAAAATGTTTAAGCACTGGAGGTGAAATACTTGATTCCTTGCCTGTGGGATGTTCCATGATAGGAGAAATCCTGCTGTTCGGCATGAAAGATGGTAGTAATGAAGGTGAGGGTGCTGCTGCAGGGCAGGAGACTGGTGTGGTTTCCAGATAACCTGCAAGTATTTAGCAGGACTGTGGAAACAGCAGAAGATGAAGGAGGGGACTGGATAAAAACCAGCAAGGAGAGGACTCTGTGAGACAATTAGATGAATGCACAAAGCTTTGAAAAGCAAGGCAAAGGAAAACAGTGAGGAGTCATTCTTGAGGAAGACCTCATTAGGAGATACAAGGAAGGTGCCTCCTGTTCTGCCAAGGGCATGCACAGTTCAGGTGGGGCTGGAATACAGGTGCATGGTGTGAATCCTGCCCCTGGAGCCTTCCCATTTCCTTGGGAATCTGTCCCTGGCTGGGAGGTGCAGCCTTTGGCTCAGCTTATTAATGGGGAGCGCAGGGACAAGAACTGTCCTGAGTACAAAGTTTTGCTGCAATCCCCAGTGGCTTGGAGGTGTAGGAGGTTGCTTGCCTGCTGCTGATTGCAGGATCTGGGCCTTTGCTGGGAGAAGTTCTGAATTGTTGCTCCTGGAATCTGTTATTTCTCAATCTTTCAAACATGCCAGCACTTGGCTGACAATAAACTGTTCTTGCAAGACAGGAGCATATAAAACCCTCACAGAAACCTCTGATCAAACTGATCACTTGATTAGATTGTCTCCCAGGGAACTGATCCGGTATAATCATTGCAGGGAGAGGAAGTGGTTCTTGCTTCACCAGAGCTGCATTGTTCTGCTGCAGATCTGCTCCCTGGCAGGACTCTTTGATCCCTTTTGAGAAGGTACCTGATGTGTAACCAGGTGGGGAGTAGATATTGCCCTCTCAAGTGCATTTTTGATGAGGTAATGAAGGGGGAATGCGAATCTGTATTTTTGCGCTTGTCTTCTGAGTAATCACTGTGCTCTTCTGCAACAATCAGAAAATCTAACCTCTGAAATTATTTGTCTGTGAAATATCTGAAGTAACACACCCAGCAGAGAGAAACAAGAGGTTAGAGCAGTGACCTGGGTTCTGACTGCAGCTCTAACAGAGATGTTTATGTCTATTTAAGAAGTTTTCATACAACTTCCTGTGCATGATATTTCTATACAATGGGGATGGGTTTATTTCCTTTATTTAAAAATAGTGATTGATAATCTTGGACAATGTGCTATGTAAGAGTACTGTGCATGCACATTAGCCTGTAGAGCTCCCTTGGGACTGGACATAAACTCTTCCCTGATTTTTGGATGGGCCAAAAGCATAAAATCATAGAAAGACATGTGTTGGAAGGGACCTTAAAGCCCATCCAGCTCCAACCCCTCCTACCATGGGCAGGGACACCTTCCACTATCCCAGGGTGCTCAGAGCCGCATCCAGCCTGGCCTTGGACACTGCCAGGGATGGGGCAGCCACAGCTTCTCTGGGAAACCTGTGCCAGGGCCTCAGCACCCTCACAGGGAACAATTTCTTCCTTCCTTATTTCTTCCTTATTATCCAATTAACCCACCCTCTGTCAGTGTGAAACTATTGCCCCTTGTCCTGTCACTCCAGGCCCTTCTCAAGAGTCTCTCTCCATCTTCCCTGTGGGCTCCCTCCAGGCACTGCAAGGCCACAATGAGGTCACCCCAAAGCCTTCCCTTCTCCAGGCTGAACAATCCCCATTCCCTCAGCATTTGCTCCCAGCAGAGCTGCTCCATCCCTCTGCTCCCCTTGGTGTCCCTGCTCTGGCCTGGCTGCAGCAGCTCCCTGTCCTTCCTGTGCTGGGATACCAGGGCTGGATGCAGCCCTGCAGGTGGTCATTTAGTACTCCTCCACCAAATTGGAGTCAGAAATTCCTAGTCCTTCACCAAAGCATGGTCAGATACTCCCAGTGCAGGATGCCCTTGGTCTGAAGGGCAGGAAATCAGCCCAGCAGGGGTTAATGCAGCGATGACCTTTCCAGCTGGACTCCAGCTGCTGGTCCCAGCTGCCAGCTGCAGCCAAGCAAAAGGGGTGGAGAGAAGTGCTGCTAGTCCAAAGGTAGGAAAGACCTCGTGTTGCAGAAATTAAAAGTATCTCATTTTGCCACATTCATTTGCTTCCTGAGAAGTCCATTCTACTTTGTTTCCCTCCTTGCTCATCAGTGAAGGAAGAATCTTCTCTAAATTTGGGACACCATCCTCAGTAATGAAAGCAAACAGAGAACACACTGTGCAGAAGTGCCTGAACATGAACTAAGTTTCACATATTGAAGACTCACCTGTGCCTGACATAGCTTGGGATCAGCTCTGACTTCAATCTAAGCTAAAATGGGTGGTCTTTGTGCCTGTTCTCTTCCATTCACTTAAATGCAATTTTTTTCCCCTGAGGACAACTGAGAGACTTCCATAAATGTGTATTTTTTTAGATGTGTTTCTGTAGCGGCTGCATAGAGAAGCTTAATTGATTTGTATAAAGTCTAGGAGTCATAAACTCTAAAAAATGTTTCAGAAATGATACCATTATCCATTTTCACTGTCAAACCCTGTTTCCTTAGAGACCAAGAGGGCTGACAGCCTCCCTTTAACGTGACAATCAGTTTTCACATCTCTCCCCAAAGCTCTGAAAGCAGACTCTACCTTCACTGCAATTATGAGTCAGCTTTTATACCGAGGGTGACTCAAATACGAGACCCTGGCACCTGTTCCCTGCCTGCCTGGCTTTGGGGAGCGCTGATGGTGGCACACAGAGCAAAGGTAAACAGGAGCCTGTCCCTTCCCAGAAGCTGTTTGCCTTGGGTGATAAAGAACAAAAGCTGCTACTTAAAGGTGCTCAAGACACTGAGCTGGAGGAGTGGGGCATTGTACTGGAGGTCTTGTGTCCCTTGCCTCGAAGAGGGAGCGGCCTCAGGGGTGGATGCCAGGGCCTCTCACACCTCCTTTGGCACCTCATTTTGCCTGCTCTGTAAGCTTTTAGGGGGAAGGGAGAGGGAAAATTAAGTTAGCTAGTTGTATTAACACTACTGAGGCACCTCATGGATGAAAAGCACTACTTAAGAGTTGCTATTGTTATTATTATTGTTATTATTTAAAAAAAAATCCTCAGGAGAGGAAGCTGCTCTGCATCTTGCCCAGTCATGCCACTGCAGATGTGTGAAGCAGGGGAAAAACAAGGCTCCACTTAACACGGACAAGGAGGCATCAGTGTTAAATTTAGGTGTACAACCTAAATTTAGTTTTGATTTGTCCTGGCAAATTTATGACATGCAGCTGCAAACAACACCCCCAAACCAAGAACTGGTTGCCCAGCTTTCCCATGTATGTCATTGAAGTAATTAATCACTGTCACGTGAAATCTCAGCCAGGATGCCTCTCAGACAGGTATCTGCCTTCACTGCGGTTGGCATGTGCAAATTCTCATGAAAAATAAGTTCAAGAGTAGGGAAATGCTGCTCACTGAGTATTTGCACTTGGTCCTGTCAGGTAGAAAAGGCGTTTTACACCTCCTCAAAGACAGCTCTTTACATCAAGCCTGGCACAGGGATTGGTATTTCCACAAAAAAGGTACAGTTTCGGGACGTGAGCTTTGAAACCAGGAAGCAGGGCCAAGTTGGGAGAAGGGTGAGATGTGAATCTGAGTGATTCCCACACAAATTCCACACAAAGGTGAAACTACAGAGCTGGTGTGGTTCTACCAGCTGTAAATGCTGCCTAAAGGCAGGAGTGTGCACAGGGATCCAGTGTGACCATGTGGGTTAAGAGTGAATCTACAGTTTATCAGCTTAAGGGCCAAGGAGGAGAGGAGGAGGAGGATTTAAGGATTTCATCACATGATAAATGGTTTCTTTCTGTCTTCTTTGTTACCTCTGCCTTCATAAATCTTTACAAGATGTTATGGATTTTGGATTGCTTATATTTTGAGCTTATTTTGCTCTTATTTTCTTTTACCTTACTCTGGCTTATGCTAAAGGTAATTGCAAGGTTAGAGTCTTAATCGAGTTACACACTACCTGCATGAGTGGAAGTGTTAAAAGGAGAATACTGGAATGCTGTCACTGTGCCCAGCAGCTCAAACCCTTTCTGATAGACAGCAGGATAGACAGAAGTTTTCCAGTGTAACTCCAGTGATCCACATGGGGCTGTTTGCATCTCATATTTCAGGAGTTCTGGTACAAGTGTTTTCTGGTGGCTGGTGTTAATCATGATAGTCAGAACAGCACCAGCAGCCCAGAGCCATGGGAGGGATTTTCTGATTGCGGTAGAATTGCGTGGGATCCGTGCGTGTTTGCCAGTGAGCATGAATCACAGTCTATTCCTGATAAGTCCAGTGACAGCCATAGTGCTTCAGTGACAGGAAGGGAAAATTATAGTAGTTTCATTTTTCCTGTGTATTTGGAGTGTACACCTTTGCTAGCACAAAATAGTCTCAAAAAGAAGCACTCTGATAGGGCAAGGAAGGCAAGAGCCTCCCTGGATACATTAGTTTTATCAGCAGGTTCAAAGTGGTGATCCTTCCTCTCTGTTCAGCACAGCTGAGACACCTCTGGAGTGCTGGATCCAGTCCTGGGATCCCCCAGCACTGGACAGACATGGAAATACAGAGTGAATCCAGCAAAGGACCAGTAAGGTGATTAAGGGATTGATGTATCTGTCCACAAGGAGAGGCTGAGAGTGTTGGGCTGACGAGGCTTGGTGGATTTTATCCATGTGTATAGAGAATTGACAAGAGGATATAAAGAAGATGGACCCAGGCATTTCCCAGGGACATGATAAGGGCAAATATGGGAGAATCTACCACAAACAGAAAAAGTCTTTTTTTATTGTAAGGGTGATCAAACCCTGGAACAAGTTGCCCAAAGGGGTTGTGGAGTCTCTGACCTTGGAGATATTCAAAATCTAGCTGGGAGTGATCCTGAGCAGCCTGCTCCTGCCTTGAGCAGAGGGTAGGATTAGTTGATCTCTGGAGGTGCCTGTGGGAATGATTACCTGTAAGACCAGGCAGCCAAACCATGATGTACCATGCTGGAATATGTGTGGGGTCAATAAAGCATATGCTGAAAACTGTTGAAAGCTCTTCAGAGAGCTTTCTGATGTTGTGAGGAAAAGCCCTAATGAGCTCATAGTGCTGTTTGTTGCACGTGACCATACAGAGTCTGCCAGGTCAGGCTCATCCCCGGTCAGTCAGCCATCATTTGGGGCAGACAAAAGCACCTTCAGCTCACCTGTCTGGTTGTGTGGCAAAAGGGGACTGGGAGCAAAGCAGGCAATATAGGAGGCTTATTTTAGGTCAGGTGTGGGAAAAGCAGGCTCATACCAGGAAGCCTCAGGTTCAGGTTTTGGGGAGGTGAGTGGAGCTGCAGCAACGGGGACAAGGAGCCAGACAGTCCGAGTGGGACAGGTTGAAACAGAGGCAAATTAACATCCAGCATCCCAGGAGTAGCTCAGCTGTTGCATCACTTGTCTGTAGGGCACTGTGTTACAAGGAACACTCCTGTGGGGTGATACCTCACACCTTTCCAAAGGCTGGGAGATGGCTCCACACCACCCAAGTTAACTCACAGTGAGAAGGAGCAGGTTTGGCTTTTTCAGGCCTCGAAGACCAGAATAGGCATTACTTACAGATCTCCATTTGCCAAAGTTTTGCATTATTCCAGAGACATTTCACCAGAAAATCTGAAGCTTCAAGAAGTAAACTGATATCAGTATCATGGGAGTATATGTTAAATTCCATATCTTTGTTGAGAAATTAGTTAATAACAAGAGAAGAATAAGAAAAAATGCCTTTCATTTGTGCCTAAACAAGGACAGAAAGGAAAGAAATCTAAGGTTGTCTACTCTCTTCAAGGACACATCCAGACAGAAAAAGCCCCTTGCTCTTTATCCTTTTCCAGTTGAGAAACTTCCTGATAAATACATCCAGACATTCACTCCTAGAGCACATCCTATATCTTTTGATCGTGTTCAAAGAGTAAAAAATCTCATTCTGGGAAGATATTCCAGCTTTCCTATTTTTCCTCACATGTATTTATGCCCACCATATTTACCTCCAGTTTATATTTAAGGCAGGCAACGGGATTGAATTCTTCCATTTCCACCCTTTCCCTCCCCTCCCCTTCCAATATTGATCTGTGAGCAATTTTATCGTTTCATATTGATTCTCCAGGCTCAGTCACCTTGTGGCCTTGATCCCTGCTAAACTGGTAACCCGGAAAGGTTTAAGCTGTATTTCTCAGAGTGTGCTGACCTCATTGTAAGGTGTGTCCTCCCTCAGTGTACAGATGTGTGAGCTGATGAGGACACATTGTGTATGGTCCTATCTGGGATCCATGCAGCGAGCTCCTGATAGGAACTGCATCCCAGGGCAGCCGGCTCTGTCTGGGGGACAGAGGACGTGGGGTGAAGAATGTTCTGTTAGAGAGAGACTTCTCCAAACAAACAATTGGTGTTTGTGCCACGTGGGTGGGCTGCTCGGCCCTTTCAAAAAGCTTTCCAGAGCACAGAAGTGTTTCCAAAGCAGTGCTGCGGCTTTGCCTGGAAGCAGAAAGAAAGGGACAGAAAGTTCTTCATGTTGGGGGGACCCCATCAGCTAATTAACAAGAAGGATGAGCTCCAGATCGATGCCTTGACCACACCTTTGCCCTCTGGGCAAAACTGAGGAAACACGAGGGGACACAAGGCAGCTCATTGAGCTGCACTGTGCGTACGTGGAAAACTGCCTCTGAAGTCATCTTTCCTTATGCTAAAATATTTTTAACTTACTGAGAGAAATTTAATTCTTCCCATATACACATCAACAAATAACTTGATCCCACCCACGAATATGCAAACAAATGCATAAGTTACGCCAAGTATTTCTCCCTCTCGCTGCCAAGAAAGAAAGGGAGATTGTTACTGTGACTTCTGTTTCCAAATACTTGGGAGATGCTCCAATTCTGCAGCGAGGGGAGACTGTATAATACCTAGGCTGGAGCTGAAAGAGCTCCAGCAGCAGCTCAAAGCCTGGCTGAAACGGCTGAGTGGTATGGTTCTCCCCCTAAATGATGTTAGCAGAGCCCTACCTTTAAGTGAAAGCACACGTCCACCTCCTCCAGCACAGCTACCTTGCTAATTGCAAACAGGCTGCAAACATCCCAGCTGCTTCCCCACGGCTTTGTTGGGTGTGAAACCGAGCCCGGCATGGTCCAAACCTTGCCCAGCAGCCCCCCTCCTTGCTCTGCTCTATTTTGGGCTGTGGCGAGGTGCTGGGACCGAGGCGGTGGACAGCAGCTGGAAGAAAAGGCCGGTTGTTCGGCAAGGGAGGTGCGCCCTGTGACACGCACACACACGTAGGAAGGATGTGTGCTTGGAAGATGTGCAGGAATCATCAGGAGGGTGTGTGCAGCCCAGAGGGGGGGACCCAGCCACAGGAGGAAGGAGGCAAGGAAGGGAGAGCAAAGGACGATGAGGGTGGAAGGAACAGGGGCGGAGGGACAGAGACTGAGGTAGGAATTGGGACTACAAAATTCACTGTTGGATGTAAAACATTTGAAGGTAAACTCAAAGACCTCCTTTGGAGCAAGAATTGCTTTTAAATGTTGGTCACCTTAGAAGAACTAGATCGTCAAGCCCAGATGGGCTGAACTGAATACAGAATTTGTGGTGAGAGTAAAATCTGTCAAAGTGATCTTTCTGATCTCTCTAAATCTTGCAGGGTTGGGATCAGAGTATTTGAAGCCATAACTTCTCTAAAATGGTTCTATAGGGGTTGTTCCATTGCAGGGGGTGCCTTAGGTTTGGCACAGACAGTGTTCTAAAGAGTTTCCCGGTCTGAGCTGGGAGCAGGTGGATGAATCATCTTTATACCAAATCTGGATTTCTCTTAGTGTCAACAAAACAGCTGCTGATCTTTTAGGACACCCCTTTGACATACAGGGACAGCACAAAGAGGTGAACCCTGGCAGCCAGAGCTGCATTGGCCCACAATGTTAAAGGGAGCCTAAATCACAGAAGGGAGACTGTATAGCAAAAAACACACAAGAGGGTGTGAGTGAAAGGCCAGAAATGAACCTTCCTGTTTGCTCTGTGAGATCCACACCTTCTCTGCCCCCCAGTTTAGCTGTGCCAGTAGCTCAGCTCCTGGTCTCCCTGGAGCCACTAACTCAATCCTGGCAGGATTGACTCAGCCCCTCTGTAATTTTGAGGCTGAAGGAAACTGTGAAACGAAAGATTCTGTGGCGAGGTGTTTGCCCCAGAACGTGTGGCCAAAATTGTCCTGATGCTTTTTGTATGTGGCGTGCTGAGCTGACTGGTCTCCTCTCATTGGCTCTTCATTCCTTCCAGTGTATTAATTACCTTAATTACTGCTTCAGTATGGCTGAATTAGTCACGTGTTTTGAGGGAGGGAGTGTAGTTTGTATTTACCATCCACATCTTCAGCTAGTGCTGGTTGATGTAGTGCTGTTGCCATTCCTGGAGTTATAATAATCTGCACAAGCTGAAGATCTGCTCATTAAGCCCAGCCATTAAAACTCACAGTAGTCCCTTGATTTCAGCTTTTTATGGGTTATTAGTTGAGATGGACTGTTTACTCTTGGATACGAATAAAGCCTGCGGGCAGTTTTTAAAAGGATCAATCTGAAATGTCTTTTATTATCTGTCAGGCTGGAAGCATGTTGGATGGAATTTTTGTTTCTTTTCTTTAAGGGAAAATAAAACAAACATGGGTGTCAAAATGTGACCCAACCCATGCTTTTTAAAACTCTCCGTTTAACTTTCTAGACTTAAAAACAACCTTTTTTTTTTTTTTTTAAATAAAATACTGCTAAAAATATTCTCCTGACCTGAAAGTTCTGACTGCCAATATTTAAAGCTTCAAATATGCTTTTATAGCCAAGTTATAAACTTATGAAAAATAGATTTATCACGTAAGTAGAATTAACTTGAACTAAGCTAAGATCCACATGATTCCTTTATGTTTCAAGATAAAATGTCTGTTGTTCTTCCTTTTCCCTCCCAACTCCTGTAAAGGCTTGATATACAGACAAATTCTTTTTCAAAAATATGTCATAACTTAGGTTCTTAAAAGATAAAGCTCTCAACATAAAACCAACTCAAAGTACTTTATCATTCAGTTCTTTCTCTAAAGGTTTTCCATGCTCTAAATGAAATTATGAGAAGTAATTTAAGATGTTGCAGTGATGAGTAAGTGGACTCCTGAGCAGTCACAGCAGCAGCAGCAGCAGCATTTGACTTGTTGCTTAGAAGTCCCTATAGTTTCTGCAAATACAATTCCAGCCTTGTGGGACAGAGATTTCACTCTTTAGGTCTGTGGATGGGAATATCTGCATCTTTTGACATTCTTCTTGGGGGGGTGTCCTCTCCTGGAGGTCTCACAGCCTGAATCCCCTTGGATTGCAGGGGTTTCCCAGCACATAAAGCTCTCCTCAGAGTGTCCCAGCCTAACTCATGTTCAATTCTGAATTCAAAAGTCGTTCTCAAGTAGGTTTGTGGCTCACACAGCTCTGGGTGAGGTCCTGAACCCCTCAAGGCTCCCCAGGGCCTGCAGCAGCCAGGCTTGTCAGCTCTGCTGCCAAAACCCTCCGAGTTCAAAGAGGCTCCACCAGCAGCAAGGACAGACCTTTGAGCTGAGCTCCTGCCTTCCTCACAGCAAACGTGAGGATGAGGAAGGTGAAGGTAATTGATAGGGTCACCCCTCTTGGATCCCAAGTGTAACTGGAAAGCCTGGGAAGGAATACATCCATGGTGAATCCAACTCTCTCAGAGCCCCAGACATCCCAGCTCCCACCCACCTCATCTCAGCGCCCTCCTGCACCTCCCAGCCACCAGTACTTCTGGTCACCTGCCACAAGGTTTGTCTCTGCTTCACCCCTCCAGAGCCTTTCATCCCTCCAGCTCCCCACTTCACATCGCACACTCCATTAATTCCTAAGCCCAAACCCCTTCATCTGACCATGCTCCAGGAGCTCCAGGCTCTCACTGACCATGCACTGCCTCTGTCCTGGCTCTTCTGGCTCTGCCTGATGAAATGCTGTTGCCTCACACTTGGCTCTCTTTGCGTGCTACCTTCTCCTGTCACCCCACTTCTTCCAGGCTTAGCCTAAAGTGCCAAAAAAACTGTAAGATTTTGTCTTTTTTTTTTCTCCATCGCAGTGGCTGAAGTTTAAAGCCGTTTATATTTTAAGTATTTCTATAGCAACATCTCATCAGCATGATCTTTTCTTAAAAAGAGCTGTGTTTTATCAGTGGTATTCCAGTAAAATCTATAAAATATCACTCACTGAAGGCATCTCAGAATGCTTGTGAAAAAGGGAAATCAGGGAAGTTCTCATTTTATATAGCTGAGTAGAATTGCTTGCAGTTGCTAGCATAAAAGAGATAATAGAAACAATTTTTTATGTAAAAGTACCCAAGGTTTCAGTAGACACTTCCAGAGGGTAATTAGGGTGGGACTAACCATCCCTACACTTGAAGAATACAAGCTCTTGCAAGCTATTTCAAGCTACTTTTCCACATAGATATGTCCATGTGGCTTTAGCATAGGCTCATTTGGAAGTGGATCAAATCAAACCACCAAAAAAAAGAAAAAAAAAAGAAAAAAAAAGAAAAAACAAAAAAAAGGGCAGAATTAGAGTATCCACGTGGGCAGTTCAACCACAATAACCCTACTGACACCCTGGCAAGTATCACAACAGCTTCCCCAAAGAGCAATGCGGAATTCCTGCAAGCTGCAGCCAGGCAGGGACACTTGGAGGGCTCCCCTGATGGAGAGGTGGCTGCTGTCAGCTGTAGCTGAAAGAGCTGGAGGCTATGGAAGAGGAAATGACTCAGGCTAAGAGAGGAAAATCATCCCATGTCCCTGTTTGTTAAAGGAGGTGGAGGAAAACTCTCTGTACCATCATCAGCCCCATGCAAAATATTTTCAAGGTATCAAATTGCTGGTATGAATGACATATCAGTAGATCAGAGGATTCTGTGTTTAGAATATAGATAGACAACAGCTGAATTTTTTTTTTTCCCCTCAGCTTCCCCTCCTTTTTCCTCTTCTCCCACCCACTCTTTTCCTTCTCTGTAAACTTTGGTGGTTCAGATAAACTGAAACATGGATCTTCCCTTGCCTCCCATTAGATGCAAAAGGAAATATCTGCAAGCAAGATGTTATAAACCCAAGGCTTAGCCATGTGCATCCTTCCTTTATAGTATTCCTGGGTTCAGCCTTCAAGTTATACATTCTTGGTGCCAGTAGGATGTGAAATTTGAAAATGAAAGTATAAAAGTTTAATTGTTATTTATTCATAGCCCAATTTGTAAATGCAGGATGGTAGCATAACTGCTTACATTAGCCTGAGACAATAAGCCACCAGAAGAAATGCCTTTAAATGAACAAAAACAGGTTTATACATAATTTATAGAAATTCCTTCACACAAAGACATTTCGGAGCCATCAGTGTGTGCCACGCAATTTTCCCCCCTCACTTTTGCGGCTGTGTCAGAAGTAGGGCACATTTTGGCAAAGACTTGGTACATTTACATTGCAAAAACTTTTTGAAACACAACAATTCGGAACCTGCAGCATGGCTTTTTTTTCCTACTGAAACTAAGTAGGAGAGCTGAGTAGGCAAAGTGCATTTATTTGATGAAGTTTGGGTAGGGTTTTGAGGCTGAGATTACTCCTGCTAGGCTAGGGAAAGCTAGGAACAGGCTGGGAAGTAGGATTTGGGTAAAAGGTACAGCAATCTTTCTGTAGGAGCCAGCCTTCTCCATAAGGGGCCAAAGGGCAATTAGGGAGTAAGCATTCACAAATAAAATTTAAATCCAAGTAAAAAACCCTGTGTCTGGAAGTTCTCATGGACACGAGCACTTTACACTGGGTTCAGTCAATCTTGTTGAAGGAGAGCACCCACGTTCCTTCAGCATCATTTAAAATTTGTCCCCCTTTCACGAGACTTTGTGACACTGGCTTCTTTCCTCAAGTTCCTGAGCAACTTGTTTGCCACCCAGATGGAATGTTTCGTGTTTTGAAAATTCTCTGCACCTCTCACACTGGTTTTTTATCATGAGTTTAGCAGCGAAGGAGTATGCTTTTAAAAAGAACGTTTGTAAAAGACAATAGCATCTCTTAAGTGCTGAGGAGGGAGTCTTGATGTGGCTTCACTAAAGGCCGCACAAAATATTCCAAAAATTTGTGAGAACTGGTTCTTGAAATGCTGTGAGAGAAAAGATGCATTCTTACCCTGCCCCCCTCATTTCTAAAGCTGTGCTTTGCTAGGTTTAACCTTTGTAGCTCATGCCTTCAGTGTAGGATTTGAGTACCTTAGCTTACACTAAACCCCAGAAAATTCAAATAGTGAAATTCCTTCTTCTTCTCATAGAACAGCTTGTTTGGATGAAAATACACATTGTTATTCTCCATAAAAATACCTTGTTTCTAAAATGTAATCCTCTATTTCTGCTCAAGATAGATCCTCCCTCACTCCCCGTTTCTGTCACAGTACAACTGTTAAGACACCAACCCATTCCAGGAGAGTGGCAGCGATTAAACACAGCAGGCATTGATTTCATTGCCAGGAGAAATGTGGGTGTTTTTTTCAGTACAGTCAGGGATGAAGTGCACCCTCAGCAAATTGCAGATGACACCAAGCTGGGTGGTTTGTTACCACACCTGAAGGATGGAAGAGCATCCAGAGGGACCTGAACAAGCTTGAGCAGTGGCCCATGGACATTTCATGAAGTTCAACAAGAACAAGTGAACCCTGGGATCGGTCTAGGCTACAGATAAACAGGTACAGAGCAGCCCTGGCAGAAGGACTTGGGGGTGCTGTGGGTGAGAGCTGGCCCTGCCCCAACACAGAACCCCCCTGTGCTGGGCTGCACCCAGAGCCCCAGGGCAGCAGGGGAGGGGGGATTCTGCCCCTCTGCTGAGACCCCCCTGCTGCATCCAGCCCTGGGATCCCAGCACAGGAAGGACAGGGAGCTGCTGCAGCCAGGCCAGAGCAGGGACACCAAGGGGAGCAGAGGGATGGAGCAGCTCTGCTGGGAGCAAATGCTGAGGGAATGGGGATTGTTCAGCCTGGAGAAGGGAAGGCTTTGGGGTGACCTCATTGTGGCCTTCCAGTGCCTGCAGGGAGCCCACAGGGAAGATGCAGAGAGACTCCTGACAAGGGCCTGGGGTGACAGGACAAGGGGGAATGGCTCCAAAGTGACAGCGGGGTTTAGATTGGATATTAGGAAGAAATTGTTCCCTGTGAGGGTGCTGAGGCCCTGGCGCAGGTTGTCCAGAGAAGTTGAGGCTGCCCCATCCCTGCCAGTGTCCAAGGCCAAGTTGGATGGAGCTTGGGGAACACTGGGACAGGGGAAGGTGTCCCTGCCCATGGCAGGGGGCTGGGACTGGGTGTTCTCTAAGGTCCCTCCCAACACAAACCATTCTCTGAGTCTATGATCTCACGCACTGCTGCACATATGAAGTGCCACTGCAAGAGCTGCATGTCAGTTAAATGTGTACATCTAGAAACAGAGGCAGGACATACATATACACACATGTGCATATGGGATCTGCAATCACGGGAAGTCCATGGAAAGAGCAGCACTGGCTTTACTGTGTTTTGTGTTAATCTTCTGTTAAGTTGATTCATTCTCCCTTTTGCCTTTATGGAGCTGCTAGGCAGGAACTCTGCCTTTGTACAGTGTCTTGCACAATAGGCCTTTTGAATAAGATTTTACTATCTGATTACTGTATACTAACGTCTGTGATATAAGTTTATTACTCACCTAGCCAGCCTTTATCTTGTTTTGCCTTGAAACAAAGGAACTGCAGAGCAGGCTTAAAGAGAGTCAGTTGAGTTAGATTTCTGTAATGCTCTCTAATTGTACTGTACGGCCACACACAGCCTCCATTTCTGCCCATGATGTCAGATGATACTAATTATTTCTCTGCCTTCACTAAGTATTTTATTAATGAACACTTAAAGAAATGGTTGAGCACAAGCATGCAAAGTTCATACGAGTTTATGTTTTCAGAAAGTAGCATTAGCCCCGACCAAGTTTTCTTTTAAATTAAAAAAAAAAAAAAAAAAAAAAAAAAAAGATTCCAGAACACTGACTTGAATATCATGGGAAAAAAGAGAAATTTCAGGGTGATTCCTCTCACAAAGCTCAGGGAAACTTTGATCTGAACTTTTTCTACAGAGCATCTCTCTGTTAAAAGGAAAGCTTTGATAAAAATGGAAGGGTGAGGTAAGATGAAACTGGCCCATAAGGAGCACAGGCTGTAGAAATATCTGTGAGACACGTGCAGACTAAAGAAGAAAATCAAAAGGCAAGCAAGTCAGAAATTGCTCTTTCATTTAGGACTGTATGTGCCAAGGAGGAATTTTCATCTCAAAGAGAACTATTGAGGAAAATAGCAAGGTAAGCTCATTCCCTGCTGCCTTCTGTCAGTCTGACAACAGGCTCTCAAAACCAGTTTGAAACGGTAAGATTTTCCAGCTTTAAGATGATACAGCAAGAATCAAATGGAAGGATGGTAGGCAAGAGGGAATGTAGGAAAAAAGTCTTGCACAGCATGTGCTGTCAAAAAGGAGTGAGTTAAGTGAGCTAACTGGATAAGGTGAGGTTTGATTTGATTTTGTGGTAGAAAATCTGAGAGAAAAAGCATAGAGAGCAGAGAAATTATTTTACTGCCTTGATTATTGCCCATCCCCCACCCCCCCAGGCCCCCAAATCACTTTGTTCTATTTTTCACAACCACAAGCCCTAAATAAACACCAGCATCCTCACTAATTACGTATAACAAGGTGCTCTGAGAACTGCTTGGAGGTCAAATATATTCCATGGTGTCCTAAAAACTGTGTTCCATGGACACTCCCTCCCCATAATTGTAGGGTGAGGACAGGGGTAAGTCTTCAGGGTCGTATTTTTGGTGAGCTACACCATTTGTACAATGACATCTTGCAGCCTCTCTCATCTTCCTTTGCTGGGTCCCAAACAGATTTCTAAGCTTTACCAGCAATGCTGGTTGATGGAAATTTCAGAGAAACTCCTCAAAAGTGTGTAGGTGACATTCTTTGTCACAGAATCACAGAATAGTTGAGATTGGAAGGGACCTCTGGAGATCACACAGTCCAACCTCCTGTCCAGGCACCTGGAGCAGGTGACACAGAACAGTGTCCAGGTGGGTTTGGAATGTCTCCAGAGAAAGATTCCAGGCCTTCCCTGGGCAGCTGTTCCAGGGCTGTGCCATCCTCAATGTATAGAAGTTCTTCCTCATTTTGAGGTGGAACTTCTTGTGTATAGTTTATGGCCCGTGCTTCTCATCCTGTCTCTGGGCACCACTGAAAGGAGCCTGGCACCATCCTCTTGGTACCCTTTGAGATATTTATATGCATTGATGAGATTCACTCTCAGTCTTCTCTCTTTGAAGCACATCAGTTTAGCAAACTGTGGTATAGAACTTTCCTCTGCAGGCACTGAGGAAGAAGGGAGACCATACTCTCTTCTGATCAGCTGCAACTCTATCCTTACTTTGCTTAACACACTCTCTGGTGGCTTGTCTTGTCTAGTTTTGAATTATTCATACAGTTAGACTTCAGCATCAGATAAAAGAGCAGCAATTTCCTGGGACAAAATTTTGGAAATATTTCCATATTAAACAGCAATTAGTGAGAATAAATGAGGAATTTATAAACTGATCAATTACTCGATCATATCCTTACTTTACTTAGGAAGCAGTTCCTTGAGGCTTGGTTCTTTTCTCACTGCCAATTGTGTAATTATTGAGCAACTCTAACTGGAGTCACCCCAGAGTAAAACTGACTTCCGTGAGAGCTGAAGGAAGCAAACTCTCCAAGAAAAGCAAGAAGCAGTCAGCCCTTAGCTAGAATATTTCTGTCCCTTAGCCAAGAGACGGCAAATTTTGGTGCCTTGTAGGTCAGGTTTCCTCTCTCACAGCAGGATACAGAGGTGCTGACTTGGGTGTTTCCTTAGGGTAATGGGTCTATTTAAAGAACACACAGACACTTGCTGATCACCACAAGGGTGGTTATAAACAGCACACAGTCAATTCCCCTTTGCAGAAACACCACAGCCTTGTCCCAGGGAACAGATACTTTGGTGTCCTTTCTCTTTGGGTCACTCACAAAACCAAGAGGCAGCTGTCTGGACACATCCAGCACCCCTTTCTCTCCCCCACCCCAACTGTGAATGGGAGGAACCTTTGCCCAAGGCTCTGACCCCATGGTGTGGAAAAGCATCTGGATCGTTAAGCTTGGCTTTTATAAATCTGGGCTCAATTTCACAAAGGCTGATCAGAAAACTCAGACAGAGGCAAGAGCTTCAAGCCACAGAGTATCCTTAATGATTTTGTGTGTGTGGCACTGCTTGGGATTTTTAACTTTTCGATGAAGAATTTTATCATGGCTGTGATGCATCATGTGCAAACCATTAACTCCTCTCACCATAGCTGTACATTTTCAAATACAACAGAGCTCTTTATTAAAGCACTTAAAAATAGCATTCTGGTGCCAAAGGTTATCCAGTTTTCTGCTGCAGAGCATGTCAGCAACTCTTTGACAGTTTGCAGTGCATGGCAGTGATTTATTTGTGGAATTCCTAGAGAGCAGGGGCAATCTGTGTAGAAGCCCTGATGCATCAAATTCAATGATGTGTGATAAAAGATGTAATAGCCGATAACGCAAACGTATTGAGGAGGTCACAAAGAACATGCTCTCAGTCTGTGGAGCTGGTGAGAGCTGGGACCTAAGGACAAGAGAATGAGAATCATTGCTGCAAAGCTCACATGGTGTTTTAATGTGGTCAGGGAGGGCCTTGACAGATTGGTGGGAGGAAGAAGACACTGACACATGACATGGGACAGGGACCCCTCCCTGTCGCACAGCTCCACTCCGGATGGAGTGGAGAGCCCTGGGCAGACCCTTATGCAGGATTCTGATAATACCAGCTCCTCAGGGCCTCAGGTCACCACTGCCCTATTGCTTTCTATTGGTACAGGACATGAGCTGCTTCCAATAATTTTAACCTAGCCTCAGATTTACACCAGTTGAAAACCTGGCTCCAAGCAGGCTGTGAGGGAATTTCCTTGTCTTTTCTCCCCCTTCCCTTTAGAAATAAATTACTGCTGCATGTTTTCCATTTTCCTATAGGTTTTCTATCCAATGATCCAAACATTCCAAAATAAACATGTACATTTCCTTCCCTGGTACTCTGTGTCAGGATCTATTTAGCTGCCTCTGCAGGAGCAGTCAATCCTAAAAATCCCAACGTTGGTATTAAATGGAAGTTTCTTTTATTTTTAGAACCATCTAAAGGTGTTACACCTCAGCAATACTTCCTGCTGTGTTCACATGTCCCATCCCTGGCAGTGTTCTAGGCCAGGTTGGATGGGGCTCTGAGCAACCTCGTCTGCTGGGAGGTATCTCTGCCCATGGAAGGAGCTGGAACTGGATGAGCCTTGAAGTCCCTTCCAACCCAAACCATTCTGTGATTTTAAGATTCTAGGATGCATTTCCTAGGGCTGCACGCTGTTGTGGACTTATTAACCCCCATTAGACACATTTTGCTGTAATTTATTCAAATTTGAGTCTGGAGTAAAGGCAGCCACTCCCAGAAAATTCTGCATGTGTAAGCTGCTGAATGGACAGTGGAGTTTCCTGAAATGAAGCCAAATGAAAACTGAATTACTGCACAGCAAAGCAGGACCTGCAACCTCGAGCACAGTGAGCTTTTCTTGACATGAAATTCTAGCCCTGGAGTGTATGTGTGTGTGTATGTGTGTGTGTGTGTGTGAGGAAGCAAGTAACCAAACTGCTGCTGCTGCAGACAGACATTGTTTCTTCCTGTGTTTGTTTAATTATTATGGTAGTAACAACCAAAGGCATAAACTAAGAACAAAAAAAAAAAAAAAAAAATTAGGTTGATATGAAATACACATTAACACATATGATTTATTTAGGCTGGCCCCAGGTGTAGAGTGAGAACAGCAGACCGGGATGGGAAGAGGCAGGAGTAGTGTGGTCCCTCTTTATTTTTGCCACAGCTCTAGCAGCATTGTGCAAGTTGCTGTGACGAGAAGAGCCTGGCTATTTGGGATACAGATGATTAATCTGTTTTGCACTGGCCATACCCAGAAGCAACCACTGTGCAATGCCTCCTTGTGCCTGGGCAGCAACAGGAATGAACAGTTCAGCTCACCAGAGGTTCTGTCCTCATTACACATCTCTGTCTCCCACTGCAAGGATGGAAGGGTCCGCTCTGCCTCTGGCCACACATTTGAGTTCCAAAACTTAGTTCCAAATATAACCTTGTGGAAAAACCTGACTGCAAGAGGGTTCTTTCGTATCATTCTACTCACACACAGGGTTGTCCCTGACCATTTACCACCTACGAGAATGTGTTATGTGACCAAGAGGAATGAGTACAAAATTTGTATATTCAAGCTTAGTTTCAGTTCACAGAATGATCTGCTCAGAGACCAGAAAATGTTTTAAGCCCCTCATGACTGGCAACGTGGGCTTGTGCTTGCCCCTCTCCCTACGTAAAATCCCATCACTTCCATTTAGTGGCCTTGCATATGTGCCCTGTCCACACAGATTCTACCACTGGTCACAGGGCAGAGGGAATCCAGTCTTGCATTTTTGGAACAGGCTCAAAATGCTGCTCCATGGGTCATATTTTAGCTTTTGGGAGAGCAGTGAAAGAGAACCATTGACAGGTCATGGAGGTACCACAGCAAGAAATGTGTACATCTTCATGGAAGGGGCTGCACCCCATTTTCCATGGGAAAGGCCACGTAAGATGAACCCAGCATGTTCCTTGCCCTCTTCATTCAGGGCTCCGAGCAGGAATTAACACAGTCCTGTGCTAACCAGCCTTCTGATGGCAAATAACTGCATGGAGATGACGGCCTTGATGGAGAAACACGGATTTGCCACCTGGAATTTTCTGTATGGAAATGGTGATTTCATTTTAAACTACTTGCTTGCTCCAATGCCACCAGGCAGTTCCCTGAACTGCAAGCCTGTCTGCCTTGGTTTTTCAGGCTCCAAGCTTTGAAAGGTCTGTGGATCACTGAGGTCAGAAGCTTCCAGCCTTCCCTAAGTCTTCAACATCTCCAGAGAATGATTTTCTCAGTCTGGTTCATACTCCCCAAACAGCTGACGCCCAAGCACAGCAGTCAGTGAGAAGGACTACCCTGGGATTCTGCTTCAAGTTTCCCAGGGGAGCTGGGGAAATACATCCTGTCCAAGAAAAACGTGAGCTGCTACTGCAGCTGGAACATTTTTTATTTCTTTGAAAAATATTAGCTCTTCATGCCTTGTCCTGAGCTGTAGTAACATAGTAGACTTTACAGGTCTAGGCAAAATAGGCAAAGGGCTGTTGAGATGGAAAAAGGAACGTTTCTAAAGTGCTGACAAGCATCTTCTTTTTTTCCCCCTGAAGTAAAAATTCAGCAGTGGAAGTCTTGGAAGGAAGGTATTTCTTTTTTTTTCCTTTTTTTTTTTTTTTTTTTTTTTTTTTTTTTTCTCTTTATGAAGCATTTTAGTATTTTCCATGTGTTTCTGATCATCTCAGGGCAATGTATAGTTTTTCCAAACTCCAGAGAGGTGAAGCTCTTGGTGAGATAGAAATCAGCTCGATCCCAAAGATTTTAAGGGATGGCTTACAGAGGCCAGTGATGCTGAAGGGCAGATCATGCTAATATGTAAGGCCAGGTACAAACAAGTGGCAGCAATGCCATCCTCTGAGAGGACTGAGTGAGCTGTAGGCCATGCCAAAAGGCAAAATCAAACCAGAGTTTTCCTTTGGGCTTGCCCTCAGCATGGATCAGCCTCACACTTGGAAAGGGTGCTTTGAGGCAGGATGGACTGAGCTGGAACCCAAGGGTTTGTTCAAGGCCTCTGAGCCCTCCCTGCCTGAGAGCACACACTCTGCCAGGGCACCAGTTCTCCTCCACAGCCCTCACCACTGGAAGAAAGAGCCACAAAACTCACGAGGAGAGCATCAGGGGGGCAGCTGATCCTGGCATGACACAGAAACCTGGGATGAAGGCAGGTTATGCTGCAACCCCCAGCTCTTCCATGCTGGCTCAGGTAGCAGAGATCTTCCTAAGATCTCCTTCCTTGTATTTCTTTTAGGGAATGAGATGGAGAGGGATGCTGGACTTCCACTGTGCCTAACGTCCTCTTTTCCTCCCCACGGGATGGTGCTCACTCCCCTGAGGGACCCACCAGCCCTGCACCCTCAGTTTTGGGTGCTGAGCTGCTGATGCCAACAACAGAAAAGAGGCATTGAATCACTGGGGTTAGAGAGGCAATTTGTACACCCCACTGATTTTTTCCAAACATTTCTGAGCCCCATTGGGATGAAACCCATTAACTTCAGTGGGCTTTGGATGACTTCCTACATACACAAAAGTTGAAAAATCGTGCTTTAAAAGAAATGCCAAAGTTAAATTGGGAAATTTTAACGATTCCCTTTGTATTTTAATTTGGTGGCTGTATGCTGACAATATAATTAGAGAGATGCTATGTTAATTAATGCCAGATGACATTAGTGGGATGGCAAAAGCATCCAGCTTTGTAAAGAACAGTTCACAGTTGAACTGTTCCTTTCTCCCCACCCATTTTTAGTAGAGAAGTATATTCAAAAAGTCAGAGACAGCTGAACTATACCAAAAGCCAAAAATTCACAAATACCATGTATCTTAGCATGCCAAATCTAATGTTATTGCAGAAAAATACATTAGCCATGTTTCCTTTAGTGCCTACATGTCTAAAAAAAGAAGGGAGGTTTGCAGGACCTCATGCTGTTCTTGCGCTTAAAGTGGGTGTTGGCCAACCAAGTTGCCACTGAAGCCAAAGGAGCAGGACCTAGACTTGCACTTTACATAGCTGAGGGTTTGAAATTTAATTTTTGGTTTAGTGTTTGTGGATTTCTTGGGGTCCATCAAATAATTTGAAAGAGGTTTGCAATGATGGGGCAATACCTGTTCACATTCAGGGTGAGCCCATACATGCTGTATTCATATTCTGGGTGAGTTCAGCTTCGCTAGACTTCAATTTATACATGTAAAATTACTGGAGTCCCTCAGACCACTCCAGGAAATTTGACAGGGAAAAAAAGTCACCATCTCATGAGAACAATAGCCTTTATTTTAGTATAAACTCACATATTCCAAACTGCATATGTAGAGATATTTATCTATGGATGCAAATATTTATAAATATAAGTTCACTGTATGCTGTCATATAAATGTCTTGTAGATCCTGTCCTGAGTAGAGTTAGTGAGTTAAAAGTCTTGGGGAATATAATTGTATCCTGCTGTGTCAGCAGATGAAAAATTGCAAGCACATTTGTACTGTTCTAAATAGAACTTAAAATGAAAAATCTTCTGTAGGTGATCTCAACAAGAGAACAGCAGAAGGAGGTTGGCCGGACTTCCTTAAAAGTCTTAATTTTCTTGGCGGGGAGGAAAAGTAAAGGTAAAACCTGAAGGCAGGCAGATCCCAAATGACCTCTGTCCAGGAAGCAGCACTGCATGGCCAGGACTGAATCCATGCTGGTGCCTGTCTGGCAATGTAGGTATCATTACCACCCTTGGCCTATCTAAAAAAAAAATTCCCTTTACTAATATTCCTAATTCACAGCAGCCAAACCTGAAGTTGCACAAAACCCACTTACCTTTTTGTGTTAACATTACATTGGCTTTGCATCTGCTTTGCATAGAGTTCAGTGCCAGGAAAAGCCACAGGAAAATTAACTCTTGTCCCAGCTTGTCTGATGCTCTCTGTTAACAGGGAAAGCTTACTATTCATCCCCAGGCTGGAACTGAATTTTACATGCCCTGCCACCCCAGCCTGCAACTCCTGACAGGTAAGGAATGCTCCTGTATTCTCAAAGTGAAAATGTCACTGAATTTATTGTATCATGTTTAAGGACAGGCAAATCTGAGTCCTGTAAATGTGGGATTATACTCGGCCTAGTGCTTGATATGATAAAGGAGGCATTTTGTTGGAGTAAGGAGCTGTGACTGGTGTTGTCCTCAATGTTCCATATCCATGGAGGATCCAAAAGACAGGGACTGGAATATTCTATTGCCATTGTGAAGAAACTTTTGAATTGAAAATACGCTTTAACTTAGCAGAGGTATTTAGTTGCAGCACACTGAAGTGTTCTGGGATCTGAAGGTGTGCATCGTTTTTGCACATGTTCAGAATTCTCTGTGCAAATTATGCTGATGGAACGATCACTAAAATGAAGATGGTAACCCAGAAAAAGACTTCTACAGAATCTAAGAGGTTTTCCAGCATTTGTGCTGACTATCACCAGTTTTCATATCAATGCAGTGAATAGGCTGGCACTTAATGTTCTTGATCAGCTCATTTATTTGATCTTGTTTTCTAACCACTCCACAAATGAGCAGGAGAAGATAATTCTAAATTACATGAAAATACAGCAAAAAAAGCAATTTTTAAAAATAGATATTTATAAACAAAATCTGTGCACAAAAAAACCAGCTTTGCATTCTGCTCTTTCCAGAATCCTAACAATTCATTTTCCCTCCATATGACATGCAAAAGGATTGTTCGCACGTTTTGCTGAGATCCTATGGAGATAGGACAGCACAAGCTGTCATCAGGACCTGAAGTTTTCATGGAGAAGGTTCTGCCAACAGTAGCTGCTCTCCGGATACTCTTCTGATCCCAGCTGTGGCTGTGTGGGTTCAGGGTTTCCCACATCCCAAGCTTGTGGTTTTACCACCAGGCTACTTGTTCTTTGAAAGCAAGTCTGACTTTTGGGTTTCACATCAGCTCATGTGAGGCAGCCTAATTAATAACCCTGATTTGCGAGATGATCTCATGTTACTCTGTCACATGGATTTTTGTGAGGGTTTTTCTTATTGTGGCTGTTGGGAAACAACCTAATAACCTTCAAAAAAATTACTAGGTTACTGACACCTAAATTTGTGGGAGAGGTGAAATGGGGATCATAGTTTCCTATCCCTGGCAGCGTTCACGGCCAGGTTGGACGGGGCTTGGAGCACACTGGGAGAGGGGAAAGTGTCCCTATCCATGGCAGGGCATGGGACTGGATGATCTTTAAGGCCCCTTCCCACTTTATTTGGTTTGTAAGTGCCGCAGCAGTTCCGCAAAGCCTCTGCTGACATTTCCATGATGGATAAAATCGCTCTTTCCGTGTAACCAGGCACTGCCGGTCCGGGCACTCCACACGTCCCCTCAGAACGAGCCTTACGGTGGCTCTTGTGCCTCTTCCCCTCCAGGGTCCCCACACGCAGTGAGGAAAGGGGAAAATGGTGAGGAAATGCTGGAATTGTACACATTTCCCCTCACCGCCCTCGAACGTGTGCTTCCCGGACGGATTCTTCCCCAGTGTGTCCTCCAAGCCTCTCCCCGGTCCCAAACCCGCATCCTCTGCCCGCGGGGAATCCCACAACGGGTCAGGCTGGGCGGGACCTCAGTGGGGCACCTGGTGCCACCGCCCTGCTCCAGCAGGGCCATCCCAGAGCACAGGGCACACGGGTGTGTCCAGATGGCTCTTGAATATCCCCAGTGAGGGAAATTCTCTGCCTCTCTGAACAATCTCTGGAAGTCGTTTTTCCTCCTGTCCAGGTGGAAGTTCCTGGGCTCAGTCCCTGCCCGTGGCTCTGGTGCCATTGTTGGACCCCTGGAGCAGAGCCTGGGCCCTGCTCTGACCCTCCCTGCTCACAGGGACACCCAGGGCTGAGGGCCCCTCTTGATCCTGAGCAGCCCCAGCTCCCTCAGCCTTTTCAGTCCCTAAATCATCTCCGCAGCCTCCGCTCCAGAAGCTCCGTGTTTCCCTCACCCTGAGGACCCCAGGACTGGACTCGGCAGTGGCGGGATGCGGTCTCGAACCCGCGGCCCCGCGTTCACCAGCGAGAAGGAGGCGCCGGCGCTGCCGCAAGGGGCGCTGGAGCGCCGAGTGCATCGATCGTGGCCGTCCATCCGTGCATCGGTGCTCGTCTCCCTGGGCAGCGCCCGCCCAGCCCTGCCCGTCCCCCGCCATTTCGCACCGGGACGGGAAGGGAAGGGAAGGGACGCGGAGCGGGAAGGCAAAGGAGAGGAAAGGAAGGGACGCGACGCGAGCACGGCGGGTGCCGGGAGCTCCCGCGGCACGGCCAGCCAGGTACCGCTTATCCCCACCCCGCTGAGCTGGGGCGACCCTCTTCCTTCCTTCCTTCCTTCCCCGCTTTCCCTTCGAGGTGGGAAGCGCAGCCGGCTCCCCCTTCCTCCCCCGTCGCCGTTCCTTCTCCCGTCCCCCTTTTCCCTCTCCTGTCCCGCACTGCCGCTGCTCCCGCCGGCATCCCCCGGAGCCGCATTCCCGGTCCTTCCCGGCGGGAGGGGACAGGTGGCCAACGCCCTGCGGGACCCGCCGCTCGCCCGAGACATCCCCCACCCCTCCCTGAGCTCTCAGGGATTTATTTTTTTTCCCTGCCACCCCTTCTCCCAAATGGTTAAAGCCGGAAAGTTGGGGTGGCGGGAGCAGAGGGAGCCGGGGCGGGGCGGGCGATGCCGCGGGGGTCCCGCCGGCACGGCTCGCCCGGCAATTAAAAATTAATGAAACACACCCTCAGCTGCCATGGGGAAGCCGTGCTCAGCCTGTCCCCTGGCCGGGCACGGCAGGAGCGTTCCCGGCGGTGAGCTTTCATCCCGAGGGGAGCTGGGACGCTCCGGGAAACCCGGGCGGGCTCGGCGAGGCGCCGGGAGGAAGCGGCGGGGAACTAAATCCCTGCACGGATTAAATATTCTTTTGGCGTTTTCCGGAATTCAGTGCCTTTTTAATTTATTTAGTTTTGGGGGTTTTGTTTTGGTTTTTTTATTTTTTTTTGTTTTTTTTTTTTTACTTATTTCGTGTTCTTTTAATCTCTGAGCGACCGCTGCCTGTCGGCCGAGTGCCCGCTCTACATTCCCTGTATCTGTAATATTTGAGGAACAGCATTCCCTCATCCCGTTTTGTCTTGTCTTGCAGGGAGGGAGCTGCTTCCCGGTAATAGTAGAGGATCCTGACGCTGAATGAGAAGGCACCGGCAGCATCCTCGTTAGTGGGAGCCCAGCTCTGCTTAATGTTGATTTCTTTGTCATCAGGTCTCCTAAAAAATGACAGAGTATAAACTTGTGGTGGTTGGAGCTGGTGGTGTAGGCAAGAGCGCCTTGACAATACAGCTAATCCAGAATCACTTTGTGGATGAATATGACCCCACAATAGAGGTAAACACTTTCATCTCATACTTTTTGTGAGGGGAGATTATCAGTTAATAATGGTGCTTGCTTGCTTTTGGACACTTACCACAAGGAGAGGGATTTATAGTAAAAAGAGCTCAGAGATATTGGAGATAGAATAGCTGTGCTTCTTGATCTGGCTGTGGAACAACAGCTGCAGTAAAAAATTACCAGTTTTGATCAATGAAAACTGTGGTGTTCATTACCACATATCCTTGGGCAGCTTGGATGCTGTGTTTAGGATCTCCATGGCAAAGTATCTGCAAACTCACTTGAAAATGCATGGTGAAACTCTTCATAGCTTTGTGCAACCTCTTAAATGGGACGTTTTTCCTGTGATAAGAAGGAAAATCAGTTGTTGTGAATTTCGTGTGCCAGCCTTTCTCAGCTCCTGTTGCTGGGATCTGTTTCACACAGGGAGAAATGTGTCCTAGAATGTTACAGTGAATGAAGCAAAAATTGGAGCCAGTTTCATTTTTTCTCTGTCTAAAAACACCAGTGCATGTTTCCCTATTTAGAGAAGATGTTGTAAGATAGCTTCTGGAATGAGTTCTTTGAAATACGTGGCTCAGTACCTCGAAGTTTGAAACTGTATTTAAGCTTTAAAAGTTGTGCTGTTTTAAAGGTTTATAATGAGCAGGGAAGCTCTGCCTTTTAAATACAAGAAAAATACTGGTGTTGTCTGAAATCTCGTGTGGATCGTTGCATTTAACAACCTCAGACTCTATAAAAGGAGAAATGACACCGTAACTTACCCCAGGTTTTTATGTTCCCAGCACTGAAGCTCTGCATCTCATGACTTCATTTATATGTTTATCCAGCAAGGCACTTCCAGGCTCACTTGAAGGAATCACAAGGGTTTAAACCTGGGCTTAAAATGGAGACTTGGGAAGTGTGTAGGTAGTGATTTTCAGGGAGACACAAGCAAGAGGAGCCGGTGCCCTGAGGTGGCACAAATTTAGTGAGGGCCTGAGCTGAAACAGAGATGTGTTGATTTGAGGTTGTTTCATGTTCCTGTGTGTCTTCTTGTCTGTCTCTTGCATGGCCACATAACATCTTGCTTGCAGAAGGTTTTGTAACTAGACCTGTGCAGAAAACTGTTTGACTCACAAAACTGTTTGACTCACACCAGCTCTTTCAATTACTAAGATATGAGGTCTTAAAACAACCCCAAACACTCTCTAAAATCACACAAAACTTGCTGAGAGGAACAAGCCAAATGGGATTTTACTTTTTCCTACAAAAGGACCTTTGGAGGCTGTTGGTCTTTGATGCTTGTTCATCACTACCTGGGTTTCTTTTAGGTTAGAGGTGTGTTTAAGCACTGCAGAAAGTGCTGTGCAGGTTCCATCTTATAAGTTGTCACCTTGTAAACAATTTAGGAACACAGAAACTAACATGCCAATATTCCTAGAGCACTTGAGGGATTTTGCTATTCAAGTAGCTGAGGGATATTAGATACATTTTAAATGTAATGAAATGGAAATACAGTTCCTTGTAGAATGAACCTGAAAATCCCAGAACTGTGTCTTTTATTCATGGAATCATGGACTGGTTTGGGTTGGAGGGGACCTTAAAGATCATCTTGTTCTCATGGGCAGGGACACCTTCCACTAGATCAGGATGCTCCATGCCCTGTCCAACCTGGCCTTGGCCATTTACAGGGATGGGGCAGCCATAAATTCAGTGCTGTGGTCCAGAATCCATGTGTTCTTTAAGAATGACACCAAATTAACTGGTTATTAAGCAACCTAGTAGTTTTGCCAGCATTCACAGCTTGTCACGTGCATTTTTTTGTCATTTGTGCTCCTTTTACAAGTTCTTGTCTACTAGATCCTCTTCTTATCTTGTAAATTCTGAGACCTCGAGGGTGGAAACTGTATCTTCCTCCTCTTGGTAACTGGCCTTGTGTGTGCTCACATGTGGGTAAGCAGTAATTCAGTGCCAGCAAGGACAGGCTGTGATTGGAGTGGCCAACAGAAATAAAAATTGGGTTTAAATGCTCCAGTTCATGCTTGGGCAGAATCCCACTTGGTTGAGAAGGCGTGGTGAGATGGTGCTTTCCTGTCTAGGTGCAGTTGTGATGCTGATCACAGAACAGTGACTGTGGAGTAGGGTTTAGGCAATATTGAGGAGATAAAGTTAAAATTGCCTTGACTGATAAATAATTTGGATAGTTCAGTAGTGTCACTGCTGTTTGCCACTTACTACTGCTTTTTTCATTGCCATACAGCAGAATAATCCTTTTCCCTGCAGATAATCAAGCTAAATAATTTGGTGTGAGATAGAGAAGATAGTTTAGTGTTTGTTGTCCATGGTATATTTCATGACTACATGATTACTGAATAATTCTGCATATTTCCTGTGATTAACAGAATGAAACTCCACACTTCTAAAATTCTCATGTTGTGAAGACATGATACGATGCAGCTGCAGAAAAATCAAACTAATTACTTAATCACAGGTGCCTTTACAGTGTTAATTTTGCTGCTGGTTTTTGGTGGAATAAACCTAATGATTCAACAAATAACTCGGCTGGCAAATGTCAAGTTTCAGGGCCTGCTTGAGTGTTTTATTACTTAAATCTAAGCACAGCAGATGGCAGGGCTGGGGGAGGACTGAAAATGAGTGTTTGGGTGGCTGCAGTTGTTCAGATATCGGTGCTTTATGTGTGTTTCACAGTCCAGTGCTTTATTTGAAGGAGATGTCCGAGCAAAGATTTATAGCCAAGTGATTTTAAGTGTTTTATTTTAAATTAAATGGGCAGCAACCATTGTAAATCTGGTCTGAGCAGTTGGGGCAGTGCCCTCTACCGGCAGAGGCTGAGTAAATCTTACTTATGGACACTTGAATTTCTTTCAATTTTTTAGCTCTTTTACGCTTTCAGGACATTTTAGCCCTAAATATATGTCGTCATTTAAATGTTCCAGAGTAAGAGCAGCTTTCCTAACTGCTTGTCAGAGGTTTTGAAATTGGATTAGCCAAATCCCTCGGCTGATTTAGGAGTACTGATATTTAAGTCTGTGTTCTTAAATGACCTGTGCCTTCATGAAACAAGCACCAATATTTAGGAATAGCTTAGTCTCAGGAGCTGTGATATTTTAGCATTAAATCTCTGGTATAATGGAGTTTTGTGGAGTAATAATTACTTGCCTAGATGGGATTTATTAAGTACTGGGGTTTTTTTTAAAATCTGAATTCCATATGTAGAGTAAAGCTGAGATTTCATATCACATTTTCTTATCAGTGCTTGTGTGCAGATGGGATTATTACTCCTTTTACATAATTCTTGCTGGTTTTTATGGCTTGCAAAACACCAGTAAAAGCACATTAAGTGAGCAATGACATTTTTAAAAGTTGTATACTGGGGAAAACTAGAATATCACATTTGAAGCTGGGTAGGAATCAGGAATTAATGTTCTAATTTGCATTATTTCTGTTGGGGATTTTTGTTTGTTTGTTTGTTTGTGTTTTTTTACTTTATAGCATCAAATATGATTGCAGGTTTGATGTTTTGCAAAGGGGAAGGAAAAAAAGGCCAAAAATCAAAATATTTGTTATTTCACTTGTCTGGAAATCATAAGCTTCAATTTTCTCTCCTGCATCTTTCTTCTCCTTCTGCTTCAAATCCCCTTGCTAGCTAGTCACAAAATAGTCACTTGCTAGATAGTCACAAAAAATTTTTCTCCCTAGAAGTGGCCAAACAACTTAGCACCTCAAAAGAGTAAATTTTGTATCTGTGCTATGCATTATGCTGGTGCATCTTTGCTGCTTCTGCTAACATGGTAGGCAGTTCTTAAAAAAAAAAATTTTCTTTTCTCTTAAAAACCATTTTCTTTGATGAAAGTACTTAAAGCTTTTGTTTAGAGCTTAGTTGAGGAGAATTTCTATCCCTTTGAAGTCCTTAAGATGGAAAGGAATAGTACAGGCTTTTCAAGAACTGCTTTTCATATTTTTGAACTAGCAGTCAAATGGCAAGAAAAGAAAATGCAAGCTTTGTAAATATGTCTGGTATGATAGAAGTTGTGCTAGTTCTGTGATAAAAGGTATCCTGGGACATGGGGATCTGTTCTTGAATAGGAGTGTTGGAATGAAGATGCATCCTTAGGTGTGGGGGGTTTTGTCATTTTTTTCCCTTTAAGCAGCAAGATAGAATATTAACTTTATTTCATAACACATTGGAGCTGCTGTGTGTTTGTCAGCTGTATCAATGTTTAGACATGGCTTATATGTTTCTGAAGTAACTTACCCACTTCTTACCTCAACACTGAATTTGCACTTCTGTGAAATAAGTAGTTCCAAAATCATGTTGGAGGCAAACTTCTATCTTGAAGGTAAACAATAAGTATTGTTTTACCTGATATCGTGAGCCTGGATGATATTTAACAATAAATGTGAGATTTACTAGACCAAACAGAGTTGGTCTAGTTTAAAATACTGATTTTTTACAATTATCTTCTGCTTGTTTCTTAACATGAGCAACAGTAAAGAAGAGAGCCTTTAGTAAAATTACAAATGGATAGAAAGTGCCTAAGAGAAGGTGTACTGTGCCTTAAAATGGGTACAAAGGAAGGAAGGATGTTCTGAATTCACCTTGCAGCTGGCTAGAATTGCAGTTTTAATTCTTTATTTCCCTTCCCAGTAGCTTAGGTTCACTCCTTTATAGTGTCAGAACAGCAGCAATGTTGTGTTAATCTTTGGCTAAGGAAGCTGAAAGGTGATAGCAGGTGCTTGTCTTCATACCTGTTATTTGTTACAAGAGCTGCTCACTGGGAATTATTCATGGTGCTGGTTGATGACACCTTTTCCAAGCTCATTGCCATGGCTTTATTTCAAACACAGAGGTGTTTATAGAGGTTATTGGGCATGTAATGCTCACCTTCTTACTGCTAAAGCTGTGTACTCGTAGAGGCCTGACATGAAAACTGAGACGTAATAAAATCTAGCTGGTGGGACTTTGTACAGATTTTAGCCACTTGAGTCAGTGACCTGAAAGCTTTGATTTGATAGCATTGGAATAATTTGTTCTGACATCTCTGTGAACCAGCCCATCAGGATTTTAATATGGCTCTGTTGGTCTGTCCTGGCTGAAAAGCTTGAATTTCAAGTATATCAGCTCAACTTTGATAACTTAATAACAGATATCATTATGCACACCTTCTCAGGCATACAAAACAGATTTCCTGTCCCAAACACTGAAGGCTTTTTATTCTTCCTTTTCGGTAGCAAAGATTTTTGGAGTTGTCTTACTTGTGTGTTCTTTCTGGTTTATTATTTTGTGCATTCTTGTAGCATAGAATGAGGGACAAATTGTAGTTGAAAAAACAAAATTAGTAGATTGAGCAAGCGTAAGCACAGTCAGACCTTTTCAGGCACTCTTGTTGCTGGTAAATAATTTGATTATCTCCAGATGTACTGATGTTCAAAACCTTACCTGTTTGTGGTTAACCAAGGTGTATTTTTTCTTTTCTTAGGATTCCTACAGGAAGCAAGTAGTAATTGATGGAGAAACCTGTCTCTTGGATATTCTTGATACTGCAGGTCAAGAAGAATACAGTGCAATGAGGGACCAATATATGAGAACAGGGGAAGGCTTCCTGTGTGTGTTTGCCATAAACAATACAAAGTCTTTTGAAGATATTCACCATTATAGGTGTGTATATGAAGAGATAATCCACCAGCTCTTGTATTAGGTGGGCAGGGGACTTGTTCTTCCTGTGGATAATACAGTGATCTCTTAAGAAATAAGGAAAATCTGAAAATTAACAATACTGTGACTTGTGCATCAGTTACCTGGAATTTTAACATCTGCCTTGCTCATAAATGAAGTGTAAATTATTGTGACTTAGTCAAGACCAAAAGATAAATTCCACCCCTTCCATTGATGAAATCATTTGCTAAGATGGAAAAACTGAAGCTGTTGTAATTGTACAGACAGTAATGTCAATTGCTGGGTTTTTGGAGGGCTGGAGGGGGAAATACCTGGGAGTGAGAAGAATAACCTCTGTGAGCCCTGATGCCTGAGAAGGACACACACACAAAATCAGAGCTCCAAAGTGACAGTAAATACCAACTTGTACTAATTTCTTCATATTATCTTCTTTTAAATCATTAGTTAAGAATTTCAACTCATGCTTTCATTGTCAACTACACTAATTTAGAAATAGAAGCAGTCTCTGGTGGTTACCATAGCAGATCATTTATAACTTAGTACCCTACTGTTACCCTGAATTCTCCATGGGTATGCTGTTACAAGCCAGTGCAATTCCCACCAAAGATCACTGAGTTCATCAGCATCAGCCAAAGGTTAGTCCCAAATATGTCTAAATCTATCCACAGTTAGGTAGTAATAATAATAATATCACAAAAGGGTTTCCTGTGGGTTTAGAGGAGGAAGGGAAAAAGGCCAGAAAGATGTTGGTGTAAGGGGAAGAAGGAGCTTAGAGGTTTTCATGAGGAATTTTTGGTTTCAAAGAGAGTTGCAAATTTGCATAAGAAGACCTTTCCAGTTTATTTCAAGGAGTGTTGGGAGTTGAGTGCTGGAGTTTCTTCGGTGCATTGACAAACCTGTGGGTGACCTGCTTGAAGCTGAACGATCATAAAGAGCTGGAAACAGTGTCTGTATTAATTCAGGAACACACTGCTAGATTATTTGGGAAGGCAGAAGTAAAGAAATTAATGATTTTTATTCAGGATTCTTCCCAAGTACATCCAACGTCCTTCAGGATGCTTTCTGATTAGTGCTTGAAAGGACTCTTAACCAACTTTCTCTCTGTAGAGGGTCAGACCAGTGGTCTTCAAAGTTTTAAACCCCCTAAGTGCAGAATTTTTATTGCTGTCTTTAATTAAAGAACAAGATAAAATCACAACATCCCTCCAAAACCAAACCAAAATCAAAATAGCAGATATAGAGCTTTTGGCAGTGTTTTGGCAATGAATTGAGTATTATGAGTGTTGAATATGAGAGGTAAGTAGTAAGATTAGTACCAGAGCTTGTCAAACTTATTCTGGTATTAGCTGCTAAAAAGTAAAATAAAATAAAATTTAAATACTAATGATTAAAAAACCCCAGTGAAATGACATTAACTATAGTAGTTTGTAAAATGTCAGGCTTTTGGTTGTTTGGTTGTTTTTATTTAGTAAGATGCTAAACTTGATGGTGACAGGATTGGTCAATTTATTTTTTAGCGGCTTCCAACAGTGCATTGTGCAGTAGATTAACATAAAGAATGATGTTTTAACTGTTTTGAAATCTACCATATAAACTATTAATTTCAATGCTTGTTAAGTGCAATCTTTTCTTTGTTTTTAGGGAACAAATAAAGAGAGTTAAAGACTCAGAAGATGTCCCAATGGTGCTAGTAGGAAACAAATGTGATTTGCCTTCCAGAACAGTAGACACAAAACAAGCTCAGGATTTAGCAAGAAGTTATGGAATTCCTTTCATTGAAACATCAGCAAAGACAAGACAGGTAAAGCTCAAAACTTTCCAGATGCAAAGGCAGAGCTCTCACTTGAATTACCATAATGTTAATTATTCCAGGCATTGACATTTGCTTGGTCATATCAATGGTTGCATTTCTGCAGATTGGAAATCCTTGGGGTGTTTCTTCTTTCTGTCAGCTTGCTTATAGTTGGTAATTGTTTATTGATGAGTGATTGATTGGCTTCAAGTGGGCAGACTCAGAGTGAGACCTGGCCTGCAGTTGCTCTCCTCTATCAGGTGCTTGCAGCATTCTTAACCTTGTGAGAGGTTTTAATAGAATAAAAGCACTTCTGCTTTGAGGTGAAATGCTTTTTTTTTTCCCTCAGCAAGAGGATTGAACAGACAAACAGCTAATTAGTTTATTCTGGTTTAAGTGTTTTCATTAATAACAAAGGACTTTTTCCTTGAGGCATTGATTCTCTAATTAGGGGGACATGCTTGATACACCTAAGCAATTGACCTTAAGGCTGTTTCTGGAATTCCTCAATTAGTTATTTGTGAAAAATCATATTTTTCCTAATACTTTAGAGCTCACTGTTAGTTTTTTGTAGCTTACTGGTCCTTTCAAGTACTTCTCTTGGGCTGTATGAGGGCACAGGTGACAGAGTGGCACATCTGAGCTTTCAGGAGAAGAGAAACTACAGATAGAGGTGGAACTGGTTCAGTACTTCTGGAAGAAAGCAGTCTTGAAAAATGCTGATTGGTGGTTTCTCTATTAAGAGGAAGGGTTTTACAGTCAGTACAAATTAGATCAGGCCTGAGTGGCTCCTACTCCGCATAATCAAAAGTGTTATGTGCAGGTTGTGAATCAGGAATTCAGGAGGTAAATAAGGGCAGAATGCTGCATTTTGAGTAACTGTTCAGAATTTCGGTAGAGATCCAGCTACATAAGTTGGCAGAATTTCCTCACAATGTGTGAGGCATTTTTGGATCTGAGAAATGAATATTTTATTAGTGCAAATTTGCTCCACCCACCCAAGGTTTTGACAAGTTGGAACCTGGGCTAATTAGTAAAAGTTCACAAAGCAGTGCTAACTTCTGGCAACAAAGGGAAGTCTGTTAGGTAGGATTAAAAAACCAAAGCAGAATTACCAGACTTGAATGACTGAGAATAAATTAGGCCACATGAGTGTCCTGAAGAAGGGGGCATACAAGTGGACTGAATAATGACAGTGGCTTTGTTTGGAAGTTGCTGTATTAGTGGCTGTCATGGAGATAGAAGGGTGAAAAAATAGCTCTGAAATTACATTTAAGGTTTGAAACAGTAGAAGTGCTGCACCAACATCTAGGTTTTACTTTGTTCAGTCTGTCTTATACAGTATCAGGCTTTGTTGGGAAAATACTCCTTTTGCATAGCCACTTCTATTAAAAGGGAATTTTAAAATAAAGATGCTCAGTAGACTGTTTAGAACCTGTTGGATTTGAAAAGTTGGTACTACTGGGGATAGCTACTGACTCAGAGCATGTTGCGCTATGAAATCCTTCATAGGATGCCATGTAAATAAAATATTTTTGAGAAGAAAAAAGAGCATTGGAGAAACAACTGGAATTTAGTTATACCAAGAGGATTTAAATATTAGTGTGTGTGATTGTATATGCATGTGTGTGCATGTGCATAGAATGATTTTTCAGTCACGCTGTCATACATAAACATATATACACACACACTCACACCTTCTTCAAGAGTGATTTTAAATTAGGGGAGTCAAACCATTTTGTAAGCTGCATATGCCCCATGGACTATAGTTTTATTCACTCTTTGTCTAAAAGTCAGTACATAAATAAAACTCTGGTCCTCTCTGTCCTCGTGGGGAACTTCCAAGCATGAACAGATGCAGCTGGTGGTCCTCTGAGTCTGTGGGAAGCCTGCCATGAGTCTTTCAAAGTAGGAACCTTCTTTTCCATTCCTGTCTTCACCTTCCACCACATGGAAGCATGTTGTCAGAATAGACTTTTTTGATTGCCAAGACACTTTTAAAATAAGGATGGCATTGCATGCTCATGCAGGATGATGTCTCAGTTAACTAAGTTTTTAAGGTTTTCAAAAATTGATAGGCAAGGATAGAAAAGAAAAGAATAAGTACAGAAATCAGTTGTTCTAAAATTAGTGTGTTTGGTATCTGACAGAATAAAAATGCAAACTCACAGCAAGAAGGTTGTGTTTTAAGCCAAATCCCTCTGAATTTTCACACAAATCATTGAATTCATCAGTGAAACCTCTCCTCAGTGGGCCCTGCAACTTGGGTATAAGGCTACAGATTCATAATATTTTCAGTTAGACCACTAATTGAAATCAATATCATGTAATTTATGAAAAATAGTGATAGTTCTGTTTCTGAATGTAAGCAAGGGGCAGCACTAGTGGTTTTGTAAGGCCATGAGCATTTACTTACTGTTTCACAATCCTTATGGAGAAGGGGATGAATAGCTTAGGTTTATTTTGATTGCTGATTTTGCTTTTCTCTCTTTGACATAAGCTTTATATTCAGTTTCTTCCCTGTCTGCATGAGCATGTAGTTCCCAATATTGTCAATAATATCAATGAGAGATGAGGGACAAACTTGATTTATCCCCATTGAAGCTGTACCTGCCATTCTTTATTTGGCTTCTCCTTGCCTGGGAGTTACACAGGCCAAACCTTACAGTGGTTTGACTGATGGGCTTTGTTTCCCTTGGAACATGTCAGCTTTCCTGCTGGTATCAGATTCACAGGAAAAGAAGATGAATGAGCATTATTGCAAGCATAGCAAAGGGTTTCCCAAAGTTTGAGGTCTCATTTAGAATATATGCTTAAACACACTTCTGAAGTGTGTAATGAAGAAGTTGATCTAAATCACCAGAATGCTGTTAAGCAAGCTTTTTAGTTATTTCAGCTCTCTGATGTACAGTGGGTTTGGCCCCAGCTTTGTGATCAAACTAAGCTGAGAATCTGTGCCTGGTGTAGTGAAGTAACTGGGGCAGTATTTACAGGAATTCTTTCCTGCATCTCAGTTAAAGTTCATGGCTAACTGATAACTTAATTTGCTTGAACCATTTTTTAGGGGTGTGTCATGTATCTGTTTAATGATATTGTATCAGTCCAAGACATTTTTAATTCAGTCCTTGTTTCATCTTAAAGCTTTGTTCTCAATGAGTTTTTACTTGGTCAGACTTCTTACACTGGGGGTTGAGGTTTTCATGTGACTTGTCCATTGTAAGGTAAAAGTTTTCTGGAAAAGCTTAGTCCTCCGCCAAGGACAAAGCTCCAAGGGAAGAAAGTTTTGGTTGCATTTAGGAGATCAGCTGTGATCGAGTGTTTAAGGATGGGCACAGAACAATTTTGAGTTGTCAGGGCTAACTTTCATTTGTTTGCTTTAAGTGCTATAGAAATGAAGCTTGTGAAAATTCCTGTTTGGATACTTTGGTCTGTGTTTGAAACAGCAAACACATGGTCATATTTTAAATGGAGTGTTTGGCTGTCATTCAGGAGGCCAAAGCACCTCAAAAACATTGCCTCAAGATCCTGGGTTCCTTAGGCAACAGATTTTGAAATTTTTAGTAACTGCCAAAGGGTATTTTTGCTTCCAGCTCTGACAGCTAAAAGAACTGGTTAGTGCCACTTTATATATATGGTCATTGCTTACTGAAGGAAAAAAATACCAGAGCCTTAAATTGTTATTAAAATGGCTTAAGTTTGTAGGATTGGCATCTAGCTCTTTAAAATGTCACCTTGGGCTAATGATATAAGCAAATATGTGTCTGTACATATTTTCTTTCAGAATAATCTCTTTCAGCAGAGTTCATAAGTCTGTTCTTGGTGGTGGCAGTAATAGGAATTTCTTTTCTCACTCTGTGTCTCTCCATCTCTCTGCATTGCTAAAACAAATTACAGCTCCTGCTGGTGATGGGAAAGTTGGCAATAAATGTTGACTCAACAATTGTTACCTAATTTTTCATGTGAAAGCTCCATAATCGAATTACATCTTCCTACTGCAAAACAGTAGATTTGCAAAAAGGGTGATTCTTGTGCAGCCTGTGCTTTGGCACATAGCAGCTAATCAATGTTTGCTGTTTCCACTTCAGGAAGAAACTTCCATTCCTTCTAGAAAAATATGGAAGTATGAGCTTTACTTGGATTTTGCCTGTTTTAGTGGCTTTCTTTTCATTTTGCAGGCTGTAAGACTTGGAATGTAAGATTTGTCCATACTTGACTGCATCCTAAGAGGGTACAGTTTGTATATACAGGGAAATACAATCGAAGACATAAATCTAATTAATTTAATATTCAAATTGAAGAGGCTGTAGTTCAGAAGAACCCTTAGATAAGCAGCAGAGTGTTAAAAATAAAGTGTTCAATGTGATAACCTGTGGCACAGGTCATACAAAATGACCCAGTAACTGTGGCAAATGCTGGCTGGCTTTTGTTATTCAGTGCATAATATGAAGATGAAATGGAGAGATAATTTATGGAAAATCTGCCAAATAAAAGCCCGGGCTGTCCATTGGTAGTAATAAAGCTTTGGGGCTTAAGTGGTTGTGCTGCTTACCACGATCAGCAGTGTGTTCTGGTTTTATTTTCAAATGATGGGTTTGTATTAAATTAACAGCCCTGTTGATCTGATTGAGGAGACAAGTACTGAGATTGATAGTAAGGCAGAGGACAGAGATTTGCTTTCCCCTTCAAAAGCTGCAGTGGAACATTTTTCATCTTGTTCTAATAAGAACATCTTCACAGATTGATCTAAATCCTTACATTTATACACAGGTACACTAATTTTGAAATATTCTAACTTAGAGCTGGTGCTGTATCTCTTTATATTGTATATGGTTAAAGATGTCTCCATACATTTATTTCTTTTTAATGCTTGTGGTGTCATATCCAACTGGCCTAAAATTAAAGTGGGAGGTCAGAGAAGTAAAACATTTAGCTCTGTGTCATCCCTGGAACATGTGAGGAGCATTTCTGCAGCAATTTAAACCTGAGCAGCAGAACTTCACAGGTTGTTTGCATTTAGTTGTTGTTATGGGACCCTCGTGGTTGCTGAGGGTGGCCCAGAGGAACAGATCAGGTGTGTCTTGTTGATGTAACAGAGCTCTTAAAGATGACAATAATGAACATTTGCTGCCCTGGCTCAGATACCCCTTTTCCTAAATTTAATGGCACAGCTCTTGCTTTGAAAAATTAGTAGCTTTGAAAGCAACACTGCCCCAAATTTTGTATTCTTAGAAAATTTTATTTCTTTATAACCACTTAGGCAATCACCTGAAAGGACTTTTTAAATTCTTTGTTAGCTTGATCCATGAATTTTTTGCAAAGTTCCCCTTCTTACCCAGAGAACAGAACATAAAGGAGCTTGCTTTTCTTTGCCCAAACAGCAACATGTTCTCACTTTGGCTCAAAACTGCAAGTGGGTGGTTTAACTATGTGTGTTCATAAGCACCCTCCAGTTCACAATCTAATAAGGTTTTGTGCCTCCTGCATACATCCATGCCCACAGACATGTGGGAATGGATTCAGTAACAGAAGCAGTACCATTTTCAGCTATGGAAGAAAGTAAATCTTTACTCTTTTTTAGGCCCAATGTTACCGTGCACAGAAGAAAAGCAGGGCTTGAAGCATAGATACTCACAATAATTGGTAATCAATAAATGTTGAATTTAGTATTTATCAAGCAGCAAATGAGCAAGCCCAGCATTTTAAATGCATAAATGAAACTCCATATACTTCTCTCAAGTAAAGCTCATAATTTCAATGGTTTTGTTGAGGTCTTTTCCCCTTCTGTGGGTGTCCCAGTTTGTCTCATTCATTAACAAAGCAATTTTTAAGGAGTTGTGTTTCACAATGCAGAGAGTGGAGGATGCTTTTTATACATTGGTGCGAGAGATCCGACAGTACAGAGTGAAAAAAATCAGCAAAGAAGAAAAGACTCCAGGGTGTGTGAAAATTAAAAAATGCCTTGTAATGTAACAGGGTAAGTTTGTAATGTAACAGGGTAAGCATTGCAAATCATTTGCCAAATAAAACTGATTGAGGGTGTCTTGCCAATCAGATTTTTTGTGGCTAATCAATGACATAATTTCAGATATAAACCAATCACATTTCAGTGTCCTGAATGTGGATTTGCTTTGTTTTGTGGGGTTTTGATAAATGGATTAACAAGAAGTCTTTACTGCATATTGAATTCTCCAGCTGAGAAATGGAGGCACAGTTCTGAGTGGGAAGGAGTCAGGAGGAAGGAGTTTTATTAGGAATATATTGCAGATGCTGTTGAAATGAATATTGATTGACGTTTCAGGCTGATGAACTGAGGGGAGAAGATTATAACACTTGTAAGTCCTCCTCATATTCTGAAATCGGAGGTTCCTAATCCAGCAAAACAGTACTTCACTGGTGTACAGTACTTTTTAATTCTCGGGCCCTTCCTTATGTCATGCTATTTTTCCCTTATTCTTCCCCAGCTTAAAAAATGTACCCTTACCATTTCCAGGCTGTTTTTATGTCAACTATAATGCCATGAGTGGCCCAGATTTGGACAAAATAGGGTTTCATCTTTTTTTGAGAGCCTTTACAAGAGGTGGGGTTGAAGGAACACTAGAGGAGGAGAGAGGACTAAACCAAAACCAACAACAAAGCACCAAAAAAAATTCTCACAAAATCTTTTTTTTAGTGTATATATTCCATTGTAAGAAAAAAGGGAGGAGGTGATGACAGAAGAAACTGGTGTGGAAGAAGTGCTTGTCTAAATCACTTCCAGTGCTTTTGAGCAAACCATTGGAGCAGCTCCTCGCAGATATTCCTATCCCATTAATTCTTTACCTCTTTCTGCACCAGTGCAGAGAGTGAGTTGTCACTCCTTATATTCTTGTCCAAGTGGAGGATGACCTGGAGTTTCCCACTCTGTAAAAAGAAAACTTTTCATTTTTCAAGGTGTGGTTTGTACTTCAGAATATGTGGCAGTGAAGCAGTAGAATTTGGATTGTATCCTCTAGGGACTGTCACAGTGTGGAAATATTCTCCTCAGTGAGGGAGTTTTGTTTCTCTTTCTGGGAAAGAAATTTTGTTTCGTATCAGTTTTTACAAGATCTGCTCAGGCTTGTTAGTCTCAGCTTTTAAGTGATGAATGACTGCTCAGGGTAATTATTTAGATTTTTTTTTTTCCTAATGAAAATGGTGGAGTCTAGTTTCCTGGAGATGTTCAGGAAATGACTGGATGTGGCACTACATGCCATGATGTAGTTGACAACGTGTTGATCAGTCAGAGGTTGGACTTGATGCTCTTGGAGGTCTTTTCCAACCTTAATTGTAGGATTCAATCACTTTGTGATACTTTTTGCGTCACAGGTTTCCTTTGCAGGAAACTGGAAACTTGAGTCACAAAGCTCCCTAGTCTTATATCCAATTATTGCTAAAATTGATGCCATCAAAACCCTGGTTTTATACTTCCCTGGCTATCAAAAAGCAACAAACAAGCTGGGCAAGATGACTTTTGATGGGAGCAATAGCAGTTAAATTACTTAAGCCCTGTAGCCTTCTGGAAACCAGCTTTGCAGTTGCGTGGTGTGTTCCTGATGGAACCACACCACAAAGTAGATTTTTTTTTTACTTTAATGCTGGGACTCGAAAGATCCTGAGTCCTGTCTGCTTTCCCTTCCTGTTGGGAGAGTGAGAATAGGATGGTGGGGATTGTGTTTTCCAATGGAAGGAATTTTGCAGATTGTAAGGTGCTTATTAATGTTTCAGTGAACACATGCTTTCTAACAGCTTCCTACTTTCTTTATTGTGATGTCTAAGAGAAGTATTCTTGAGGGGTTTTGCACCCTGTTTTTTCTCCTCATGAGGGAACTCTCCTGTAAACGGTGGATATTGTTGAGTTCTGATGTTTGTTGTTTTCTTTTTTCCCTGCACCCTGTTTAGAAAATAGTCTTGGATCTAAGGCTCTAGAACTTCAGGAGTCTGCTTAGGGAAGGAATCATTTGCCTTTATTCCCAAGTGAATTCTGTGTGGTGTTGATAGGCATTTTCAGCAACTTTGTATCTAGGGTGTTAAGCTAGAGGAAACATATTCCAAAATTACTATGGCATATCTGTAGTTCAGTAGCGATTTGAATGGAATGAGAAGTCTGATATTTAAGCCAGCCTGGCTTGTATTACTTTCCAGTCAGTAAAAAAATGTATTATTTCAGTCTGATGGGTAGTAGGTGGCTAAGGAGAGCAGTGCCTGATGGTGTGAGCCTTACAGCTGGGATTTTAGACTTCAGAAATATTCATTGTAATGCAGACTGCAATGGTGGTATTCTGTGAATAATCAAGTTGGATAGCTCAGAGTGTTTTTCTCCCTCTTGGAATAGTGTTTATCTTCTTGCTGCTTGTGGGATGCCTTTTTAAGTTGTGTTAGTCTTCCACAAGGAAACTTAAAACTTTGACTGCCCAGACTAACATGAACTACTACTGATGCTTTCCAAGAGTTTCATTCCTTTGGCTGTTACACAGTAAAGGAGAAAGGACAAAACATCCTTTGCTCCATTTGTAATTTGCAGGGAGAAATTTCTAAAACTCCATGTGAAATCCTCAAAAGAACTCATTTTATAAAAGTGTCATATTTTTTAAATAAAAAGCATACTACAAGCAGATGTCTAGATAATGTAATCCAGGTTGAGCTGGGTTAATAGGGAAAAGTTTGAATTAGAAAAGGTCTAGATTTGAAGTTAAAAATGCCTAAATTCTTGATGGAACTTCAGTTTAGTGGTTTCTCTCCATAGTACTAGAGATGTACAAATAGCTTGTATTCCTCAAGACTGATACATGTGTATTTATATATGCATTATATATTAAAAAAAAAGTAAAGAACTCCTACAATTTAGAACTTGTTTAAGGGCTACTTTTGGGGCTGGGATTTTAAGGAATTCCAAATTCCTTCTGAATTTGGTGTTTGTTGTTGCCAGCCAGGTGCTTTGCCCAGTCTCATGCTTGTGGTCATGCAGCCACATCTCCAGCCTTTTCTGCAGCCATGGGACCATGTGGGGCTCCAAAAACAAACTTGTAGCCAGGAGCAGGCTGCTCCTGTGGGATCAGGTCTGCTGTTTCTGTTCCTTCTGCCCTTTGCAAGAGCAAGGCCTGTCAGTGCACCTTTAGTGAGGCTCTGGGGTTTCGTTATGAGCCTGCACAGGGAATTGTGAGTTTCTAATCTGAGCCTGCATTTAAAGCTCTCATTCAGTACATCTTAGCTTCCCCAAAGGCTTGCACACAATAAGAGCTTTGTCAGAGCGAGGAAGGTCAGCTGCCTGCAGTCCCTTCCTACTGAAAGAGCTGACTGGAAAGGTTGGCAGCCTTTGATCTCAGAGCATTGATGCCTTCGGGGACCTTCTGGAGACAGAGTATCCACTACTTACATTTAAAATTTAATGGGCAGGCTGACAAGCGAAAGACCTCCCTTTACCTTGTGTTCTCCACTTGTAACTCACAAATGGTGTAAGCATAGTTTTGTATGTCATGTTGTATTAATGACCTGAATTGGAGACAAATTGTGGCAGGACCAAACATAATCAATAATTACTGAGGCTTGGTCTACAGAGGTGTAAACGTGAGCATGAAAGCCAAGTCAGTTCTGTGACCTGGTCTAGTGAAAAGTGTCCCGGCCCACAGCAGGGCCTTGGAATGAGATTGTCTTTAAGGTCCCTTCCAACCCAAACCATTCTATGATTCTATGTTGTATTTAAAGGATCATCATCTTACTAGGTAAAAAAAAAAAAAATTCAGCCTTGATTGTGAAGTCATGCCTTTAAAGGTTCATGATGGTATCTGGCTATTACTTTGTGCAGGTTATTTTCTCTGCATTTACTTTACAGCAAGTTTAATGAGGGAGGATTGCTTGCTTGAAGACTTAGTTTGCAATTTTTAGGTGTGCCTCATTTGAAGGCACCAACTGAAAGCCAATTCTGAAAGGGGTTTTATAAGGCAGTGTGAATAGTCGTGGACAGAGGTTGTTCTTACATGGTTCTTGTGTTTTAAGAATGAAGCTGTTGTTTTGTCTGTTGTGATTGATTCTTAGTGCTGTCCCCCCTCTTAATACTGAGACCTGCAGTGGAATCATGAACTGTTGCTACTTCTGTGGCATTTTCCTGCTTGAACATTGCAAAATACTCACTTCGTGCATTAATGCTGAAGCTGTAAGCAAAATACACTAGTTCTCTCTAAAGTAATACTACATATTTTTAATTTTCCAAAAACTAATGAGTGACATGACCTTTTGCAGAAATGAAGCTATTCTCCCACTAGGCATGCTGCATCAATTTTATATTGGTCAATAATGCCTCAAAATGTAGAACAAGTTGTTTGCAAGGTCTTGTAATATGCAAAAGTGTGGTGTTGATATTGGGAGATACACTGCCAAGGACTTCGAACATCAGTTGTTTGTAAATGTTTTATGAACTTGAAGGTTTTAAATAAAATTTAGCTCATACTGAGTGTTGCTTTTCAAGTGAAGCTATTTCACACCTCCCTGTTGTTTGGACTTTCCATATTAAGTTTCATCACCACTTGGAGTTTGGCTGAATCTGTAATGAATTGGGTGTTTTTTGGCTTTTAGTTTTGTCAGAGTTCACTTTCAGTTCTTTACTGAAGTAGGCATAGTGGAGGAAATGCGGAATGTTATTTTTTTTCGGTAGCTTGAAGGCAGACTTGTGTGGCTGAATTTCTAGACCCAGTTCTGTAGTGATGCATTTGGCTGCTGTGAAACATTTCTCAAAGATAAAAGGCAGCAAAGAATCAAGAAAATTTTTGTCTTAAGGATGTTGTAATTGCCTGTATTCAAATTTTTAAATGTAAAGGCAGACTGACAACATGGGTATTTTAGTGGAACTTGAAGCAAGCTCAGAGCAAGGCCATAAATTGTTTCCCATAAGTAAGTTGTTACAAAGTAGGTTGTACTCCATTGTACTTGATAGTGGTCCGTATCAGGCTTTTGGATATGCTGGTCTCTTTAGATCAGAGTTAATTTTGGTCAGCTGTAATAACCATTGCAAATAATGAGAAACTACTCAGTAAGAACAAACTTTAGCTTTTCTGTCTGTAGCTTAAGTCTTGGAGCTATGGAGGTTTTAAGTGGCTACCCAGCACCAGAGAGAATTTTTCAAGTGTTTCAAGTGTCCTTAACTTTCAAAGTTGAATAGAATGATCTATCAAATAACTTATCATCGGGACATGAGGTTGATTTGATTGATTTGCATGTGTAAATATTTGTAAAACTGTGGTATGATTACTGTACTAGTGTGCCTGAGAAATTACCAGAATGTGGATTAACCATAACTTTGGTATTGAATTATTGCTATAAATGTTACAATTCAAATTCCAGAGCTGCATGTAGGTTATTAAAGCATAAATAAAGATAGTTGATGCCTCACAGCTTCCCTATGAGGGTGGTGAGGCCCTGGACAGGTTGTCCAGAGAAACTGTGGCTTCCCCATCCCTGGAAGTTTCCTAGGCCAGGCTGGATGGGGCTTGGAGCAGCCTGGGACAGTGGAAGGTGTTGGGGTTGGAACTGGAGGCTCTTTAAAGTCCCTTCCAACCCAGGTGATTCTATGATAAAATGTACTTAAAAACATAATTGTGAGGTGTTATTATATAAATACACAGTCTGTACATGGCAATACTTTTCTAGCTTGAGGTGGGGCAAAATATGCTCTTGGGGATGGAGATGAGGGCAGCACACACTTCATTGCCTTCCTTCCCACATCAGCAATGGAGTTTCACCACTGGGGTGCCTGTGAGTAACCTGCAGGATGCCCTAAGCCCAGTTTAGGAGCAGCTGAGGAATAGGGCAGCAGGTGTCAGCTCCTGCTGTCACCAAAGCTCTTCCCTCAGGAGGTGATGTCAGTGCTGCTCAGAATTCCAGAGAGGAACGGGAGTAGTCCTGCAGCCAGGATTCATTGTTCAGAGGATGGCAGGTAGGCAGCAAAATGTGCTGATGAAACCCCCCTCAGGTGGCCAGGGAACAGACCTGACACAGGCTGTGCTTCAGCAGGCCTCTGAGTCTGAACCTGATCCTAATTCGTGTCTTTCTTTGTCTTTCCAGGGTGTTGATGATGCCTTCTACACATTAGTTCGAGAAATCAGAAAACACAAAGAGAAGATGAGCAAAGATGGTAAAAAGAAGAAAAAGAAGACAAAGACAAAGTGTATAATTATGTAAATACAATTTATCCTTATTCTTAAGAAGTACTGAAGTAATTTTGTACATTACACTAAATTATTAGCATTTGTTTTAGCATTACTTTACTTTCTGCTTCATGATCCTGTTAGCTTTACCTGAATGCTTGTTTTAAATGACAGTGGAAACTTCATTCCTCTTAAAGTGCCAGTATTCTTTGACTGTTGGTTCTTGAACTAGCGATGCCTGTGAAAATAAAAAAAAAAAACAAAACAAAAAACCAACAAAAATCCAAAACAAAAAAATACCCACAAAAACCCCCCAAACTGTCTTGGGACTCTTTGGTGCATGCACAGTTGCTAACTTCCTATTTTTCTTACTGATTGTGAACTTCTGTTCTGTGTGCAAAGCAAACAAATGATGCTCTACACATTTTAACATCCCCTCTAAATTTTGGGTTTATAAATTTGGTTGGGAAAAAGGACTAGTTAGCAAAAGAAACTTTCATTTCAACCTTTCCTTTATTTTAGACTGATTGCAATAGAGAGACCAGAAGCCTTTATAGTCTTCCTGTAGATTTTGCTTCTAGGCATCTAGTCTTGTAGCATTTCAGATCAACTTTAATGAATGTAAAGAGAAAACTTTCAAAAAAAATTTCACTGCAGTTTGTCACAGTTGCTCCTTAAATACTCTATTTTTTCTATAAAAAATTAAAAAAAAAAAAGAAAAAATTTTAAAAATACAACAATGCACACCTGGCAATGGAAAAAGTAAAAGTTCTAATTAGGTTGATTTGCTATTGTTAATGCATTGCTTTAAGAGCTTCACTGACTTTTTGTGTCTGAAGAGCAAGGTTGAAATCCCTCTGTGTCAAAGCTTTGAGTAGCTCTGTTCAGTAGGGTTAGGATTTCACCCTGACTATCCCTAGGAAATACTAGAATGCCTTAACAGAGAAGTTGATTGAAATTCTTAGGTTAATTCATACATAGACCCAGAATTTACCATAAGAATTAAATCAGAATCAATCCTAAATTACTCAGTGGAGTAAAACCATTCTTTCCCCCTCCCCCCCCCAAGAGTGGCATTAAATATTTCCAGATGCCCATTTTGTGCAAAATAGGGGAGAAATTCTAAATTCTAGCAACATCTGGTGAGTGAATGAAAGAGTTCAATTTAGCTGCTTCTTGGAAATAATTTGGAAATCCACTATGCCATGGAAATGGTGTGGAATTTGCACAATCTGTCAGCGTAGAACATGATATCCAGAGTCAGTGTTGTTTGTGTGATGTCTGTGAAGTACTGATTCAGTGGTTGGTGAGTGGCATTCCAGTGTCTAGACTGTCATGAGGCTACACCAAGAGTTTAATGTTGTCTTTCTCTGTGATTAAGTTCTCTTGTGATTTTTGTTCTTCTCTCCCCCCACTTTTTTTTCTGATTGGAATTAATACAGGATTTTTGCAGGAGCTTTCACTTTTTGGTACTGCAGTAGCCTAGTTATCCACTGAAGTAGGAGCTAGTAGTTCCAGTGTTCCCAGTTCCTGGCGTCTCCCTGTAAATGTGGAGTTGTTTGTTTCAGGAGAGCTTTGGTCCCTGAAGGTGCACTTCTTCACAGGAGCTAACACAGCTACGGAGTGACATTGGAAGGTGTGACTCTGGTGTACCCAAAAATAAAAACACAAGACATTGAAGTAGGATAGTCCAGAACACCGGAAAATTTGGAACAGGGAATAGCAGCATTGCCCTAACCTAAGGTATTCCATGGAAATTTTACACGGTATATAAAAATTGCACTGTGTAACTTGGACCATTTCTGTGAAAGTATTATTTTGCATCTACAAAGAATCTCAGAGTGACTGTTGTAGGTGGGGACCTGCAAAGCTGGCAGGGAACACAGTGTCTGGATTGCTCCAAATTCTTCAATTTCATTGTGTCTGGGAGAAATCAGGCCTTTCCCTGCCTGTGCCACTCCCCCCCATGCCCACCCTTCACCAAAATCCAGAGCCTTCCACTCCTCTCAGCTTCAGTGTGAAATGTAAGTTATGAAATATTCCGAAAAACAGTAACAGGAAAACCTAACTTTGTACTGTAAGGACCAATAACGAGTAAGAACAGATTCTTAATGCCACAAAATATTTCAGAGCTTCCAAGGTTAAAATGTGTTGGAGACAGTTATTTGCACATTTTATACACTCTTGATAATACATGAAGAACGTAGCAGAAGTGGGTTGTAAGCCTTGAGCAAATGGAAGTAATCTTAAGGCTACTTTAATTTTGGTAACTGAGTCACACTGCATGTCAAATTAGGGCTGGTCTAAAATTCTGATGTTAATTTAAAAGCTTTTAGAAGAATTTGTAGCTGAAATGTCTTATTCATCAGAAGTGGATTTCTATAGCTCTACTATAAAGCTATATATGAACCAGTGTTAGGGTTTTTCAGCAAAAGTGAGCTGTAGCTGCCAGTCTAATTAAGTTAGTAAAAAATCCATTTAGATTAGCCCTTATTTTCTTGGAAAAAAACCCCACCCCATCCTTGCCACTGTTGTGCAGTTTTGTCTTCCTGTTTGTTGAGATTTGGTGAAGCACGTTGGATTGCAGCTTGCACAAGTTGCTCCATCATCACTGCCCTGCCCTGTTTGAGATGCTTCCACAGGACATCCCTGGGTGCTGTGTGTCCTGAGAGCAGCTCCTGAGCGAGCCTGGGAGTCACTGCCCATGTCACCACGTCAAACTGCCATGTGTCAGGGTACACCTTCTTACAGTAGCTTTATGTAACTCTGATGAATCCTTGGTTTGCTCCAAAATGAATTAATCTGACCAGTTTAGGTGCCCTGAAATTTTTTGCTACTTTTTTGCTTTGTGGGCTTTGTTACAGTAACAGGTTAATGGGTAAATACTGACACACACAATCTTCTGCTCTTGTCTAGACTATGAAGCAATACAATTATTACCTTCAAAGACCATCAAACTGTAAAACAAATCATTGTGTCTCAAGTTTACATAAAGCTACATAGATGGTAAATCTTTCCTAACATTTCTTTATTCCACTGTCTTGTGTTTTCATGTTGAAAATACTTCTGCTTTTTCCTCTTGAGTGCCAACTTCTTACTAGAATGACTTCTTAATGTAATATGTTTACCTGGAATGTATTTTAACTATTTTTGTATAGTGTAAACTGAAACATGCACATTTTGTACATTGTGCTTTATTTGATGTGGAACATATGCAGTGTGATCCAGTTTTTCCATAATTTGGTTGTGTGACCTAGGAATGTTGGTCATGCCAGACATTAAGTTAAAAAAAGGAAAAAAAAAAAAGACCACTGTTTGTTTTAAAATTTTTAATGTTTTTAGGAGTATGTGCTGTGAGGTGATCTGGAATTTGTCATTTTTTTGTCAAACTGTACTGCTCCTATTTATTGTAATGTAATAAAAAATAGTTATTGTGAGTGTCTGTCCCAGTTTCCTTTTCCTCTGCAAGAATTTTGGGTTACAGAGCATCCCACAAATTCCATGTGCTTGGCAGTTGTTCTCCATTCTTTCTTGTACTTCTGCTAGTGCTGCCTGTCCCAGAGCTGCTGTCCTAGCCGCCCCCTTGGTGTCCCTGTCTCTGAGAGGGGCAGCTGCTCAAGCAGGTTGAAGTACAGAGGAGCTCAGTTGATGTGGAAGGAGTTTTTCACATCAGTGTGGTGGCAGAAACTGGAGCCACGTGCATTTCATCACAAGATACTGTACGCTGCCTTCACTTTCTAAATTCTGTCCTAGAATTCTGAGGATGGTGCTGCATCCTCCCTTCCTCCTCCTCAGCTCAGCTGTCATCTCAGAAATGCTGGTGGGCTGAGCATTTCAGCACCTGGACTGAGCTCCTCTGGAGCTCTTCAGGAACAGTTCCCAGGAATTGGTGCTGTCTGAAGAGCTCCTGCTTCATAACTAGCAGCCTTGGAAACTTATTTTGCCTGCCTGAAGAACACCTCAGCAGAACAGCGTTCTTGCTTTTGAAATTTCAAAGGAAGTTACCAACCTGGATTGTGGTCAGGATGGAAAATTGCTGTGACTAAACCCACCTCTCTTGTGACCCTATAAAGAGTGGGCCTGAGTGAGGCCCTTGGAGCTCTCCTGGACTGCAGTGGGCAGTGACCAGAGTCTCCCTCTGTGTGTGGCCCCTCAGAGCTAGTGTATTTGGAGGACCATCAGGGACAACAGAGCATGGAATGATGTCCCCCTTCTTTGAGGCTCAACCCTTCAGCCACTGACAAGATACAAAGGTATCCAAGATAAGTGCTTCAGTGAATTCCAAGAAATTTTACACCTTGTACATACTGCTTCAGGACTGTTGTGAGTATGGATATGCTATAGAAAATGTGTAATGGATAGTCTCTCAGAGATTCTAAGTACTGTAGATTTGCAAGTGGCTCAGGCCTATGAGTGAGTTATTGTTGTGCTTACAGGAAATTCTGTATGAATCTTTAGTTGAATTGTTTTAAATTAAACTATGGATTAAATGCTGTTAAGTTTAAGTGCTGTTAAAACTTCAGGCATAAAGCACTGGTCAGATCTGGGGCTCAGTTTAGCAAGGGAGGTCCACTCTGAACTTTGATTCAACAGGAGCGTCTCCCTTACTCCTTTTATCCTTACCCTTTTCTGTCCTTAGCCTTTTTGTATCCCCAGCATCCTCAGAGAGAAGTTTTCTTTGATTTTGGTTTTAGATTGATTTATTGTGGATTTTAGTTTGCTTTTTCTCTGTGTGCTTTAACCACCTAGTGAACAGAGGGGCAAACCTTATTGAATGGACTTCAGCACGCTTTCACTTTTATATTAAACCCAGTTTTGCTGATGCCTTTGCTGGCAATTCTTTGAGCGACCTTAGAACACTCCTTAGTGACAGTGTGAAGACTTGCTACTGCCAACAGCTTTGCTGCAGTGATTCCTATATTTCAAAGATTATTTCTCTCTTCAGTGCCATTTAGTTGGTGGAAACACCAACCAACCCAACAGAGAGGCAGCTCTGACACAAGTGGGAGTTGAGCCAAGGCCTACAGAGACAGCCTGGAGCAAACTTCCAGGGGCAAAGATCAAGTTTTCTATTCCTGCTGCAGCAGCAGAAATACACAACAGCAGAAATCAGCAGTTGCAGGAATTGTCTTCAGGGCCCAAGTGCTCACAGTACTATTGTTCAAACGCTCTCCTTTCCTGACCCCACAGTTGTCTCCTTGACACAGCAAGGTGGTGCCTCTGCAAGCTGAGGAGGTGAGGTTAAAAGTTTTAGGAATTGACTTTCACAGAATGACAGAATAGTCAGGGTTGGAAGGGACCTCTGGAGACTATTTAATCCAACCCCCCTGCCCAGGCAGGGTTACTTGGAGCAGGTGACACAGGAACAAGTCCAGGTGGGTTTGGGATGTCCACAGAGAGGGAGACTCCAGGCCCTCCCTGGGCAGCTGCTCCAGGGCTCTGCCACCCTCAGTGTATAGAAATTCTTCCTCATGCTGAGGTGGAACTTCCTGCATTATGTTTATGGCCATTGCTCCTTGTCCTGTTGCTGGGCACCACTGAAAAGAGTCTGGCACTGTCCTCTTGGCACCCACCCTTGAGATATTTATATGCATGGATGAGATCCCCTCTCAATCTTCTCTTCTCTGGACTAAACAGGCCCAGCTCCTGCAGTCCCTCCTTATAAGAGGTGCTCCAGACCCCTCATGTTCATGGCCTCTGCTTAATCCTCTCCAGTAGCTCCTTGTCTTTCCTGAACTGTGGAGACCAGAACTGAACACAGCACACCCTCTCCAGGGCTGGGAACTTCACTTTTGAGAGGGTGCTCATTTCCCATGGAAAGGGATTGTTCAACATGGAGGACTTTTAAACTCAGGGTCATCTTTCAGGTAACAAGCACAGCACCTTGAACTGACACCCCAACACACAGCTATGGGGTAAGAAGAGTTTCTGTTTGACAGGGCTGTGCAACCACTCCTTCCTGCAAAATCGTTTCATACCTTAAGTTTTACTTTGAGGAGTTCAAAAGCAGCAGAGAAAAAACCTATTACCCATAACCTGCATACCCCAAACCCTTCAAGTGACTCCTGGTGGGGAAGCAGCTCCCTGATTTGTGCTCTGGAGGGGTTGGAAGGATTTACATTTCACTTCTTTTGCAGTTGGAGCTCTTTTATTGTTACCTTTCCTGGGTGTGTGTGTGCTTACAGGCACAGTCAGGGCTTGTCGTCGCTGTAGTAGCGCTGCTTCATGGCTCGGTATTTCCTCAGGAAGTACAAAGCCTCCAGCTCCTTTATAACAAATTCTCCCCGGGCAATCAGTTGCTTAATTTTTTCAGGGTCTGTCTCATCTTTGTTTTTTAGAAAAGCTGCTTTCAAACGGCTTCTGAAGTAGTCCGCTCCTTTGGGATACTCCCTTCCAAGGTACAGCAGCTTGGAGAGAAAAGAACAATGTGTTTTTAATTAACTGAGTGCCAAGTGAAATGGGGTTCATTTTCTGGGTAAGGAAAGTGCTGGTGGCGTTTAAGACACTTACATTTTTGTACAGTTTTATCACTTCACCTCTTAAAGAATTGGCCATTCTCACATTTCAGTGAACTCTGTCCTTGTGTGATTTTTTGGTTTGTTTGGGTTTTCTTACCTGAAGGATAATCAATTTGAAATTAGCATTCTCTGGGAGTTAGTAAACCACCTCAACCTTCCTAAAACTTCTGTATTCTACCAAGGCCCGTTTCCTCTAATTCTGGTTCTACTCTCTCTCTTCTTTCTTTTTCTTTCTTACTTTTTATTCCATGTAGCTTCTCATTTTCTTCTCCCCTCCCCCCTCAAACAGAAAACAAGAAACTTCTAATAACTTTCAACAACTGGGATACTTTGTGCTATTCAGTGGCTGCTTTCAATTACAATTCCAATTCCCCTTACAATTCTGTACCTGCTGTCTTGGTGCCTCTATGGTCTGCTAAAATAACTGTTATCTTCATAGATAGATAGATAGATAGTGGTAAAGGTATATAAAATAAAATACGTATTTGTGTATTTTATATATTGATATAGCAATGTTTATAATAATATTTTTGATGTGTTTATTTTAAGTTCCATATATATATGTGTTACATATGTCTATATTTTATATATAGATATATCCATTTTATACATATACATGTATATTCCTGCAACGGTCGCGTTCATAAATTTTGCTTTTTTTAAGAACTCTCTAAGTGAACATTACAAATTGAGTCCAGTGTGCACCGGCAGAACGTAAGGGTAAGTGGCAAAGTAACTGATTTTTATTTCCGTAAACACAAAATCACAGAACTGCCTGTATTGGAAAGGACCTTAAAGACCATCTCGTCCCTGCCGTGGGCAGGAACACCTTCCCCTATCCCAACCTGCTCCGAGCCCAGGCTGGCCGGGGCAGCCAAAACCAAATCACAACCGACTGGAGCCCAATCCAGCGCCCACCGCGGGGCCTCCCGGGGCCGCCCCCTCCCCCTGGCTGTGCCTGCCGCCCCGCTCCCCCTGGAGCCATCCCCGGTTCCCCGCGGATCCCGGGAAGGCCGAACCGGGACCTCACCCGCTCCGCTCGGAACCGCCGCGGCACCGCTTTACGGCAGCGCCACCGGCC